>CM035127.1:39144291-39673686 GCA_020205605.1 Panax ginseng | reverse complement strand
GGTTTCGAAGGATACGTGCCATTTTTCTTCACTCAAAAGAAGAGTCAGTGCTCTCCCTTTCATTTCCAATGAAAGAAAAAAGAAATGAACATCCCGAAATCGAAAAGGTGGTTTAGTAAGGGCTTTAGGAAAAGACGTAACTGCTCTTGTCGGGGCTACTAGATGGGAAAGATATGCCACACCTGGACCAGGCTAAAAATGAAGAAATTGGTCGCCTCAACTCCCTAAATAGGAAGAGGGGTACTTTCCAAATAGAGCTAATTGCTTCGCACCTGCGGCGATTCTACCATTTGAGAGAAATTGGCCATTGGGGAAAATGCTTTTAATGTTAGTCAATATATATATAAATATATATATATATATATATATATATATACAAACTGAAACAAAACCATGGACCAAAGTCCGGGCAAATGCGCGCAACACGACTCTCAACGTGAAGAAGGGTGTGTGCAGAGATGAAGAGAAAGACTCTAAAGTGTGTGAGAAGGCTTACAGTTGACTGCCAAAGAAGACTTCTATATCTTTAGAGTGGGTAAACTGCTTGGCTTTGTAGGGTACAAAAGAGGCTATATGTGAGCTCACAGGTGTTTAAAATGAGAAAGTACACTGCATGGGGTGAGTGTAGAGCAAATTGGGCAGGGCTTCCTCGTCGTTTTCTCTTGCAAAATGGGCACCCTAAGCCCTCTATTTATAGACGATTTAACCACAGGTGTACCAGAGGCAACCAGGGTGGGCCCGGGTTTCTCGGGTCTGGTCGTCTCGTAGTACGTGCACTCGAGAAATGTAATGTCCACTCAAACTTTTAGAAGTGCAATCTGAACATCCGTTTGAGGTATACAGGACCTATTTCGGACCGCCGTTGTCGAGAGTTGTACGATGGCATGGGATTAGAGTTTGTACAAAGTCATTGAAGATGGGATGATGCCCTCCGATCTTCAAGCTTCAACATTCATCCGTTACCCCACACAATAGTCACTCGGGATTGGTTAGTCTTGTGGGACATCGTTGCGTAGAGATGTTGAGACGACATGGTGTGGCATCGCGTTGGCTAGATGATGATGTTGGACAGATAAATCAAATGTTGCTCATAGCTTCGCTGAGATTGGACTGCTACATTTGTCGAAGGTCCTCAATATCATCTTTGAGGTGTGTATGTGATAAGTGATATTTTTACTCACTTATTGTATTTAATCCATGCGAAGTGTACCCACCTTGAGTACATTTCATTGTGTTTTAGTCGCATTTCATGTTATTTTGCATTTCATATACTTAAAACTCCTTTTAGTGAATAAGTGCAGGAATCGGCGTTATTTTGGTGGAAATTGAGGCTTCGGTGAGCGTATGTATGTAGGCTAGTGGAAAGGCGAGGATGTGCACGGCATGGGAGCATAATGAGGCATGGAAATCAAGCAAGCAAGAGGTTAAGGCATGAGCAAACAAGTAGCAACAGCAGCAAAGCATAAATCAGACTTCGAGATTTGCAGAAACACAGCCTTATTTTGGCAATATTCAAATCTAAAGGCAGCTCCTGACATGTGAGTCATGAAAGCAGTGGTGGACATAAGGAGCATTCGCAAGTCAAGCACCATGAGGAAGGACATGGCGCATGCATGAGGGCGAGGCTTGCCATGCCGCTTAGCGTTAAGTCGTCTGGAGGCACCGAGCATCATTGTAAGTCTCGCGCCATGCAGAGCGGATATATACTAGAGCCGCGCGCGATGCTGATGTTGTAATTTGTTTTATTTTTAATTAAGCAAATTTGATGATGTGTAATTGGTATAAAACGATTCTGACGTGTGTCAGAGAGGGGACTTGACATTATTTTACGTATTTTCATATTAGAATTAGGGTTAACACGGTGGGGGGGAGATCCCAACGGAGAACAAAGTCGTAACGTTTTATTCTCTTCTTCTTCTTGGGGTTCTTAACCATTATGGATTTTTATTATTATTGAATGGAATTCTTTGGGGTTTTCATAGTTAATCATTGATTACTATTCAAATTTGGGTTTGATTGTTCTCTACCTCTTACTCTTATTTGCTTGATTATTGATCATGTTTAGTCTTGATCCCATAATGGCTTTTGTTTCGCCATGAACTAAACTCCATTATGGGATTCTAACGGATTTTAATATGTAGTTTGGTTGCACATCTAAGTGTTAGATTTGTTTTGCATATCATTGCGTTATCTATCATGGTTGGTTTGTATGTATAAATGACTGATAATCTTCATGTTAGTATTTGTATGGAATTGGAAATGAACATATGAATATGGATGAAATCATGATAGCATGCGAATATGGGGCTAGAGTAAGTCTTACATATTTTGTGAAAAGAGATAGGAATATCTTGTTTTTTACCGTATGAGCTAGAGTAAGGGTTGTGCTTAAAATCAATAGGATTGCAATTACAAGATAGGAATATGGTAATTGTGGTGTTATTGGTGATTACATGGATTCTAACATCTGTAGATGATGTGTGAGTTGGTTATAGTGCATTGGAAAATGGTTGTAACTCGCTTTTAAGCCCTTGGCTATTATCCTGTGATATGTAAACACTTCTTGCATGACATATGGCGATTGAATGAAATATTGAATGAAGTTAGGATCCCATTGTTTCCACATCATATTTAATTCGTTTATATTCTTATTTTTAGTTGGTAATTATAAATGATTCAAATCAACAATTAAGTTTATAGTCTTAGCATATAAATATAGTGAGTTAATTAATGTATAGTAGTCTAAAGTTAACAACTTTCTATGTGGGATCGATACTTTACTTACTCTGTATTACTTGTTGACCCGTGTATACTTGCATGAGTTAGAGCTCTTTTATAAGAACTATAAAAGAGGAAACAGTCTGTCCTCCCGATTTTATCGTCGGGTTGGTACAGTGTATCTCGTTGTGAACGCCAAGATTGAAGCTGGTCGCATTTGAAACAAGCATTTCCGGGTTTATCGCCGAAACTGCATTCCTTGGGGTTATCACCAAGGTTGGTGGCTATTCCCATGGTTGGGACTGAGACTGGATACCTCGGAGTTATCTCCGAGATTAATCGGTCTTCTCCGGTGTGTGTTCCGGTGTTGGATCTGCATGCCTCGGGGTTATATCCGAGGTTGGAATTGTTACTTCCAGAGTGCTCTGGGGTTGATGCTGAACTTTCGGTAGTATCCGATATGGATTGTCTTTCAGAGTTCCCTCTTAAAAGATGAATTTGTCCTCCTGCAATGTTAGTGACAGGTGTACAGAAAATTTCGAGTGTCTACAAGTTGGTTAAAGCTTTGACTTCTATATTCCATGAAATTAGTGGAATATCCTTGATATTTGTGCTTTATCCAGTATCTTTTCATGGACATATTCTTCTGAGCATTCTTGAATTTTACTCCACAAAGCAGTATCATGTTGACAATTTGGACGTTATTGAGTTCATGATAAATTAACTTATAAATCTTTAAAATTTAGTCTTGAACTTGTTTTATTGAATTGTCATCATCCTCATGTTTATAATATGTTGAAAGTCATCTGTGGCCTGTAGTGCATAGTTGGACTTGGTATGATTATGACCAAGGATTATTCGGTATAATCATAGCCGTAATGTTACAAATGATGTGCTAAAAATCCTCATTGGCCGTAGTGCATTGATGGACAGTTATTGGCAAGATCATGACCACTGATGAATACACGAATATCCTTGGTCCGTAGTGCATGGATAATTTGTGGGCGTGATACTAATGAATATCCATGGCCGTAGTGTAGGGATGATGTGGATTATTTATTAAGCTGAGTCTGAACGATAAAAGTAATGAAAAAACTTTTAAATCATAGAAGATAGTAGATTTTATTCTCTACTTGACTCTTCTAATGGATTACTTGTTCCGCTACAGTTAAACTTGATGTTGGATATATTTCATCAGTTTAACACTGTTGAAGGCTAACGATAAATTATTCTGCATTATCTTAGTCATAATATTTCTTCTTTGGGCTAGTTGAGCTCACCCTTTCTTTCACTTTGTTCTCTTCGTGAAATGAGAACGTAGTTGGGACTAAAATGGGAGCGGAGTGGCGGTCCAGATGATAGCATTAGTAGTCCTCACTATTACATTAAATAGTGTGTGACAATAAATGTAATGAGGACTCCATTGAGTATGGATATTGTCTAGATGACAATATTCTTATTAAAATCATAGATTATGTTTTTTGTAAGTATTCTACACGACAGTTGTATTATTAAGTTGTTTTTGAATTTTGTACCATGTATTTGGCGACTCAAGATGGGTGATGTATACCTATTTTAGGGGCGTCACAGTTGGTATCAAAGCTTAGGGATATGATCACTAGCTGAGATGTGAGACAAGAACTAGGAGGGGAGAGACGGGGAATTCCTTCGCTAGTATGACCTACCTAAGTTTATTTGGTATTTAATTGGTCGGTCAGAGTATAGGGATAATATGTTACATATCAATTAACCTTTGTTTTGTGGCAGTATCTGAAAATGACATCCGAGAATGTTGAGAATAGCAATGGAGCACAGGAGACCGTTGAGTCTCCACATATCAATAATCAAGATAATGTGCATCAGGAAGGCGACAATCCTCATGCAAACAACAACATTGACCAAATGATGAATGATGGAATGTTCAGAGGCTTTATGCAATTTATGCAACATCAGGCGAGAGCGGCTCCTGTCCAAAATATAGGTGGAAACACTGGAAACTCTTGGATGGTCACCACTAAATAGTTCAAGGAGCTGGGACCACCAGAGTTTATTGGAGAGCCAAAACCACTTAATGCGGAGATGTGGATAAAGCAGATCACCAAGATATTTGATGTCTTGGGATGCTCCGAGGAGAAAAGGTTCCCTTTGCCACCTTTATGTTGCGAGGAGAGGTAGATTACTGGTGGAAATCGGTCAAGCGTACTCAACCTGCCACACTGAAGATGTCTTGGGAGAAGTTCCAAGAACTATTCAACGACAAGTACTTTCCCGAAAGTATTCATCACATGAAAGAGGTAGATTTCATCAAGTTGGAGCAGAACAATATGACCGTGTCGCAATAAGAAGCTAAGTTTGTCGATTTGTGTAATAACCCGAGATTTTCTAAATAAAATAAATAAGAAAATTTGCGTATAAATTTTTTTTATTTAATGACGAGAATAAGTGTCTAGTAATGTGAACGATAAATGCGAATATATTTATTACTTGAAAAATTAGAAATAATTTTGGAATTATTAATTACTACAAATTATATTTTATGGTAATTAATTTCTGTAAGCAGAAATGTTTTTATTAATTATTTTCCATGAAAACATGATTGGAAATAATATATGAAGTGATAATTAGAATTTATATAATATATATTTTATTATATGAATTCTTCAGAATATTTAAATCAAGTATTTTAACTTGATATGCGAAAGAGAAGTCAGATATGAGATCCAAACCCTGAATTGGGATTGTGATCAAGAGAAGAGAATAATAATATTATATTATTGTTATATAATTTTCTGATACAATAATTATGTACTTGTGTATGTATGTGAGACAGATAATATTGAAGCAATGATGGCGATCAATTAGGTCATAGCATATTACCATCTTTGTGAAATCCTAATTATTAAACTCGATTCTGAGATATGGTGAGTAGTGGTTATGTATATGAAGATTCTTTGTGTATAAGATGTCGGTAATTAGAAGAAAACCCTAATTATCATTGTTTGTATGTCGATAATTAGGACAAACCCTAATTATTACAACCCTAATCGGTTGAAGTTAGAGATCGTAATGGCGTGTTAGAACATACGAGATAATTAGAGAACCCTAATGGTCAATTAGAAACCCCAATTGATGGCGTTAAGAAACCCTAATTAGAAAATCCTAATTTTCTATAGAAAACCCTAATTTAAAATTATTGGGTTTAATTACGATGTTAATGTATAAATGTTTTAATTTACCAAAGGATAGAAAGTAATTGGTAAATGATAAGAATTACCATCTAGTGATTAAATACTACATTTAATTGCTATGTACAAAAATGCCCTTGAAATTATATGTGAAATGACCAAAATGCCCTTTTTGGTTTATTAGTGTATTATTACTTACATTGTTGATGGAATCTTGTAACAAAAATGCCCAACATGCTTACCCTACCACGTTATTAGCTATCAAACAATGGAATCATCCAATTTTAGCATCCAATGTATCTAATATATTTTTTAAAGAAGGGAAATGACCATTTTACCCTTTTTGTCCATCTTAGTGCATTATTTGTGCATTATTGTGCTACCAATTCCACCAAATCCGGCCAACCACTTCATATTTATCATGTGAGCTCAATAATGGCGTACCAAATCGGTATCAAGGCTCTTGACATGATCTATAAATAGAGATCGAGGAGAGTTAATGAAAATACACACTAAAATTTCACAAACTCTCTAGACAAACTCTCTCAACCTCTAGCCAAGCGAAATTATCTAGCATATCGGTCCCTAAACAAAGCCCAACCATCACAAACAACAAATCGAAGCATCGAAGCGAAATCAAAAATCAAGCTTGGAAAGGTAGGAAATCCTAAATTCTAGAAATCCTTGATTCGATGTTAATTGATGCAATTGATTGTTTAAAGTAGTGTAATAGAGAGTCTATTAATGTTCGGGTTGTAAAATCATGAACCCATAACATCAAAGTGCACAATTTGAAGATTTAAACAAGTTGGAAAAAGCGAAGATTCATTATTTTTCACCAAATGTAGAGGCTATAAATCTTTGGTCGATCATGAGTTTTGTTGTTTAAAAGTTGTTATAGGTATCTGATATGTGGTCTTTAATCTCCAAAAGGAATCAAGTTCATAGATATTGTAGATAAAGGATTTATAAGCGGTCAAAGTGGGTTGGCCAAGGCATTGGCCATTGTTTTTCAAACCCAGAAAATATTCTTAAGTGTCGTAGAAAATATTTTTTTGGCAAATATCGAGGCCTTATATCTCGGCCATCTTTAATGTGTTTTGTGTTCTAAAGGTTGATATATGTAGCTTGTTATGTGGTATTTAACCTCCAAAAGAATCAGTCCATATATATTACGGATTAAGAGTTATTTAAGGTCAAACTGGGTTGATTTAAGATTGACCGAAAAATTCAGGCGGCCCTGAATTTTCTAAGTGTTGATTTTTCTTACAAGGTTTGACCATACTTTAAATGCTTGATTTATTGTTGTTATGATGATGTTAAGTGTTAGAGTTGTAGTCCTACATGTTGTCTACACACATCGGAATTGATAGATCACATAAACGCGTTACGATCATCAAGTTATAGAGGTCCAAAGTAGGCACCTCGGCTGTTCTTCGTGAAGAAACGACTTTGGTAACTACTTTGATGGTGATTTATCCGAGATCGATGTTTGTTTAGAGGTTATGATTGTTGGATCTTATATTCTTGTATTTCCTCTACAAGACCCAATTTATAGATTGTCCAAATTCGTTAAGATGAGAGAGTTATTCACGGTCGAAAGTAGGCCACTCGGTTACGCCTTATGAAGATGCAGGTAGGCTCAAGAACACCTATAGCGACACTTACGTCACTATAGGGGCCTTTATGACAGTTTTAATTATTTTAATTTACGATTTTACGAAAAATAATTTAAAAATTAGAAAAATTAGATTTTAATTATTAAAAATACCAAATAAATTATGAAAAATTATTTTAAAAAGTACGAAAAAATAGTTTTAATTATTTTGAGTATATTTCATAAATATTTAATATTTTTGGAATATAAAAGGTATTTATTTATTTAATTATAATATTAAATAAATTATTTAAAAATAGTTTTAATTCATGAAAAATCATGAAAAATTATATTATGGTATAAGAAAATATTTTAAGTTATTTCCCATGACTTTTAATATTTGTGATGAATTTCATTAATGAATTATATATTAATGATATTAAAGTTATTTAATGATTATATTAAATAATTTAGTTTAAAAATGATTTTAATATTATAAAAATCATTTTAAATGAAATTAAAGTATTTAAAAATATTTTAAGTTATAAAATATAACTTTTAATATTTAAAGGATAATTTCATTAATAATTTAATATTAATGATATTAAGATAATATTAATGATATTTAGTTTATTTAATAATTATTTTTAAATAAATAGTTTAAAAATGGTTTTATTTATTTAAAAATCATTTAAAGAGGATATTAAGGATTTAAAAATATTTTAAGTTATAATTAATGACTTTTAATATTTGGATGAATAGTACATTAATATTTATATATTAATGGTGATTATTTAAAATGATTTTAATTGTTTTAAAAATCATTTAAAGGGTAATATAAATGTTTTAAAAAATAGTTTGAGTTATTATAAATAACTTTTATATTTTGGCAATGGTTTCATTAATAGTTTAATATAAATTAATTATTAATGATAATGGAATTGTTTAATGTTTAAATCATTTAATTATGATTAGATGTTTGAAAGTTATAATAAGCCAAACTAGGTGACTTGAGAACCAATTATGAAGTTATGAAGAACACCTATAGTAATAGTTATATCACTTTGTAAGCCCTTGAGTGATGATTTGAATTATTTTAAATTTTTCAATTTTTGGAAAATTGAAAATGATTAAAATGTATGATATATACCAATGTTGAGGTATAGGATAAGAGTCTTAGACTCGATATTTGCCGATAAAAAGTTTGCCGATGCAGCAAATGCAAAATATGGGAACCTATAATAGAAAGAAAAGGCTTACGTAAGAGCATGGATGAGATATTTGAAAAAATGTATAAAATATTTCAAGTATAGAATATGAACTAAAAGTATGATCATCTGCGATTATGTGATGGCGTGATTAGACTATGTCTTGTTGTAATAGATAAGTACTATGTGTTATGATATATTGTTCTAATCGAGCGAATGATCGATTATTGATAGGTTGTGATAAAGAGATAAAACCTAAGTTGAGATTTGTAATCGACCAAATCGGCAAGTATCCTACCTTTGCATTTCCTTTATGCAATGGACATGAGTAGAAGTTTTAATTATTATATTCATTCATGCAGATTTTGTATGCTTTGATTATCAACATGTTAGCTCAGATATATATTCTATTAAGTTGATTTCTAAATGGTTATACAAGTGTCCCCACTTGGATAATCATGGCATTTATTCACATGTTGATATACCTTTGTCAATTACCCGTATACATATATGTTGAATTACATATTATTGTTGAGCAAGATTAAAAAGCTTCGAGTTTGGAACCAGGCATGTATGAACATCCCGATAATGGGAAAATTTTTATGCGCTTCGGCGGACAAAGGGTGAACGATGAATTTCGTTCAAGTTATGTAGTATTGATCAATCTGAGAAGGTACATGGTGATCTCCCTCCGTGCCGTAAGTTATGAATGAGTTTGCGGATGAATTTACGCTAAACCTTTTCGAAAATGAAAAACCATGTTCATAGTATGTTTCTTAAACCCTATTCATGGGTGGAGCCTCATTTCAAGAATTTGAAAGAGAGTTGTTATGTGAATTTTTATCGATCTGATTACTTCACAACTTTCTATTCGTTGTAGAAGTGTTATGTAAAGAGAATACTTATATTCTTTCGATTATATATATAATTGCTATTACTTCTTTGGGCACTCAAATGCTCATCCTTGCTTAAACTAAATGTTTTCGATTACGTGACGATCGACATTGAAGGCTCGAGGAGCACGAACAAGGGAAAAGAAAAGGCATTGAATGAGATTTAGTATGAGTTAATGGTTATAGTTAGTAAGACAATGGAATCTATTGTCGTGTATTATAAGGAATGTATTTGAAGGTCACGTGCACAGGAAAGTAAACTTTGATGTATGTAAATTAAGTTGAATTATATTATTATTATTATTTAGTATTATTGACTTAAAAGAAATGGTATCGTGGAGAAGCAGAGTTCGGGTTTCAAGTATCCGGATTTGGGGTCGCCGAGGTTGGTATCAAAGTCGTAGGTTATAAGCGTTAGGAATCACGAAACCTAGGTTATAACCTTAGTAGAATGGATAACGAAAGTTAAGATAGATATTCGGTGAGCGAAGAACTACGGTGAAGAATTATAACCTTAGTAGAATGGAGGACGAAAGTAAGATAGATATTCGGTGAATCATGAGGCGAAGTACTCGGTGAGAAGTTATAGGATATGATGAGTTGAAGAGATTCATCGAGTTTTAGTGGTACTAAATAAAATATTACTTCATTTTAATGATTAATATATTTTATTTGATAATGATGTTGTCTCGTTTATTGTGGTCGTATAGGATGGATGGCGAAAGTCAAAATAGTAATTCCTTGACCCAAGAGGCGATGGACTCTAGCGAGGAGTACACAGACGGTGAGATGATAAGAGATTTGATAGTTAGGAGCGATGACTTAAAGGTTAGAGTCGAACGGCGGAGAGCCGCAGAATCGTACTCTCTCAGATTTTGGAGCAGATGATACAAGGAATGCCGCTCACCGAACCACAGATGGAGTTAGCGAGCTACGAGAGAGATTGGAGCAGAGGAGATCTGAGATGGGGACGGTTGAAGGTTGAGATAGAAGCCAAAGATACCGGGATATATACCTTGGGCGGGCTTTAGACATCGCCTTTATGCGATTCGATCACGAAGTGGATGGGCGCCTTTCGGCGAGAGAAAGATAGGCGTTGATGTGTTTATAGAGATGGATTGAATAAATTCATCGTCAAACAAAATAAGAGACAACGTATATAGAACTCTTGATTCTTTGTATATATATACTACATGCTAATCGGGGTAACTTATGTGTGTAGATGTCTGGTGGAAAAGATATGTGGAATAAGAAGGATCAGATCCATACCCCCGAGCTAATATCGAGGCCAACAGCTGAAATAGAGGCTCACAGGGAACCCAAGTCGGACGAGGTGGCTATCGTGGAAAACGTAGTATCAGATCCAGAAATGGTGGATTTGACGGATAGTGATTCGGACACTAAAGTTGAAGTTGCTCAAGCATCGGCGAAAGTGCGAGGATCCGGAGAACAAGGTTTCTTCACTAGAAAGGTTGTGGGAGATAGAAAAGTTGCTTAATATTCAAGCTGCGAAAAGCATTAAAAGAAACAATGGAAGAGCAAGATAAGCTTAAGATCCAAATTAATCGGATGGGAGCCTCAAGCAACACACATAGGTATGCGACTCAAGAGAGAGGTAAAGGAAAAGAAAGATAAAAGACCACGAGGTAGGAAAACACGATAAGAAGAAAGGAAAAAGATATGTTATATTTGCGGTTTGTGAGGGACATACCTCTCCTCGTTGCCCCAACTATAAGAAAGGTGGATGTTTTAATTGTGGAATGGAAGGACATCGAAGCGAATGAATGTCCAGAAGAAAGGCTTGGTAGATAAGTAGTATGGGTTATGTTATGTAATATGTGTGATAAGTAATGAACTATTTTCAACTTTTATGTTGGTCAAGATTTTAAATCCATTGTTGTAGTCACAAAGGATGGTGATGTTTAAAGCAATATGTCTTTATGGTATGTTAAGTTCTATTAATGTGAGGTGCTATGGTTGGAAGTACCATGAGTGTCACAAGTTGGATTAATGAAGTAAGTTGTTATAAAAGTAGCAGATATTTATCTGAATATTGGTTAATATAGTAAACCAAGTTTCAAATCCAATATTTTGATTACATGATTATTTGAGTAGAAAATTTTGTGTTATATGTCGAACGTATACGATGAGGCTTAGAATGTAAGAAATGAAGAATAATTTATGATTATGTCACCGAGACAAAAAGCGAAAACCGGTAGCGGAAGATCAACCGGATAATCGAGCGTCGACGCCAAAGACTTTAAAGCAATCTTATTGCTAGGGTATAGAGGATTAAGTGACTCGGTGAAAGCGTTTATGATAGTTAGGATAACGAGAAAGGGCAAAAGATAACTTTTATCACCTATACGATAAAAGGAAATGAGATAAAAGAAAGTTTGTGGGCGGAAGAGACATATCTCTTCCAATTGTCCCAATTCGAGAATGTATAGCGAATGTTTTATTTGTGAATCAATGGAGTATAAGGTGAAAGATTATTCAAGAAGGAGAAGTGAGATAAGGAATGCGAATCGAGAAATGACAACAAGATATAGGCGACAATGAAATAAATAGTAAGTGTCTTCATTATGGTCGTTCAAGATATCGTAGTGATTGAGGATACGGTGAAATTTGAAAGCAAGAACTCAAGTTCTATTGAATAACTTATATGTCTTATATGATTTTCTGTATAAAATATAGCTATATAGATAGTAAATTATTTCATAAAGAAATTTTGAAGGAGGAATTTTGGTTCTCTTGATCAAAATTACATTTATCGAAAAGACAAGCGTTATGGAGAATAGTTAAAGATCGATTCGATCAAGTATTGATCGAGGTCTATATCTGAGGATTATATGTGTTATGTACTCTTCTATGTATGAGTTTTAAGCGGTGATTAGGGGCGGAATCCTTATAAGGAGGTGAATGTAATAAGCGAGATTTCCTAAATAAAATAAATAAGATGCGTATAAATTTTTTTTATTTAATAGCGAGAATAAGTGTCTAGTAATGTGAAAGATAAATGCGAATATATTTATTACTTGAAAAATTAGAAATAATTTTGGAATTATTAATTACTACAAATTATATTTTATGGTAATTAATTTACATAGCGAAATGTTTTTATTAATTATTTTCCATGAAAACATGATTGAAAATAATATATGAAGTGATAATTAGAATTTATATAATATATATTTTATTATATGAATTGTTCGAGAATATTTAAATCAAGTATTTTAACTTGATATGCGAAAGAGAAGTCGGATATGAGATCAAACCACGAATTGGGATTGTGATCAAGAGATGAGAATAATAATATTATATTATTGTTATAATGATTTTCTGATACAATAATTATGTCTTTGTGTATGTCTTGAGACGAGATAATATTGAATGATAGCGATCAATTAGGTCATAGCATATTACCTCTTTGTGAAATCCTAATTATTAAACTCGATTTGAGATATAGTGAGTAGTATTTGTGTATATAAAGGATTCTTTGTGTATAAGATGTCGGTAATTAGAAGAAAACCTAATTTCTTTGTTGTATGTCGATAATTAGGACAAACCCTAATTATTACAACCCTAATCGGTTGAAGTTAGAGATCGTAATGACTGTGTTAGAACATACACAGATAATTAGAGAACCCTAATGGTCAATTAGAAACCCCAATTGATGGCGTTAAGAAACCCTAATTAGAAAATCCTAATTTTCTATAGAAAACCCTAATTTAAAATTATTGGGTTTAATTACGATGTTAATGTATAAATGTTTTAATTTACCAAAGGATAGAAAGTAATTGGTAAATGATAAGAATTACCATCTAGTGATTAAATACTACATTTAATTGCTATGTACAAAAATGCCCTTGAAATTATATGTGAAATGACCAAAATGCCCTTTTGGTTTATTAGTGTATTATTACTTACATTGTTGATGGAATCTTGTAAATAAAATGCCCAACATGCCCACCTACCACGTTATTAGCTATCAAACAATGGAATCATCCAATTTTAGCATCAATGTATCTAATATATTTTTTTTTAAAGAAGGAAATGACCATTTTACCCTTTTGTCCATCTTAGTGCATTATTTGTGCATTATTGTGCTACCAATTCCACCAAATCCGGCCAACCACTTCATATTTATCATGTGAGCTCAATAATGGCAGCCAAATCAGTATCCAAGGCTCTTGACATGATCTATAAATAGAGATCAAGGAGAGTTAATGAAAATACACACTAAAATTTCACAAACTCTCTAGACAAACTCTCTCAACCTCTAGCCAACGAAATTATCTAGCATATCAGTCCCTAAACAAAGCCCAACCATCACAAACAACAAATCAGAAGCATCAAGAAGCCAGAAATCAAAAATCAAGCTTGGAAAGGTAGGAAATCCTAAATTCTAGAAATCCTTCGATTCGATGTTAATTGATTCAATTGATTGTTTAAAGTAGTGTAATAGAGAGTCTATTAATGTTCTGGGTTGTAAAATCATGAACCCATAACATCAAAGTGTGCAATTTGAAGATTTAAACAAGTTGAAAAACAAGAATTACATTATTTTTCACCAAATGTCAGAGGCTATAAATCTTTGGTCGATCATGAGTTTTGTTGTTTAAAAGTTGTTATAGGTATCCTATATGTGGTCTTTAATCTCCAAAAGGAATCAAGTTCATAGATATTGTAGATCGGGATTTATAAGCGGTCAAAGTGGGTTGACCGGCATTGACCGGTTGTTTTTCAAACCCAGAAAATATTCTTAGTGTCCAGAAAATATTTTTTTGGCAAATGTCAGGCCTTATATCTCGGCCATCTTTAATGTGTTTTGTGTTCTAAAGGTTGATATGTGTAGCTTGTTATGTGGTATTTAACCTCCAAAAAGAATCAGGTCCATATATATTACGGATTAAGAGTTATTTAAGGTCAAACTGGGTTGGTGGCATTGACCAAAAAAATTGCAGGCGACCCGAAATTTTCTAAGTGTTGATTTTTCTTACAAGGTTTGACCATACTTTAAATGCTTGATTTATTGTTGTTATGATGATGTTAAGTGTTAGAGTTGTAGTCCTACATGTTGTCTACTGCTTTGGAATTGATAGATCACATAAGCGCGTTACGATCATCAAGTTATAGAGGTCCAAAGTAGGCACCTTGAAGCTGTTCTTCGTGAAGAAACGACTTTTGGTAACTACTTTGATGGGTGATTTATCCAGATCGATGTTTGTTTAGAGGTTATGATTGTTGGATCTTATATTCTTGTATTTCCTCTACAAGACCCAATTTATAGATTGTCCAAATTCGTTAAGATGAGAGAGTTATTCACACGGTCAAAGTAGGCTACTCGGTTACGCCTTATGAAGATCAGGTAGGCTCAAGAACACCCTATAGCGACATACATCACTATAGGGGCCTTTAATGACGATTTTAATTATTTTAATTTACGATTTTTAGAAAAATAATTTAAAAATTAGAAAAATTAGATTTTAATTATTAAAAATACCAAATAAATTATGAAAAATTATTTTAAAGTCGAAAAATAGTTTTAATTATTTTGAGTATATTTCATAAATATTTAATATTTTGGAATATAAAAGGTATTTATTTATTTAATTTTAATATTAAATAAATTATTTAAAAATAGTTTTAATTCATGAAAAATCATGAAAAATTATATTATGGTATAAGAAAATATTTTAAGTTATTTCCCATGACTTTTAATATTTTGTGATGAATTTCATTAATTAATTATATATTAATGATATTAAAGTTATTTAATGATTATATTAAACAATTTAGTTTAAAAATGATTTTAATATTATAAAAATCATTTTAAATGAAATTAAAGTATTTAAAAATATTTTAAGTTATAAAATATAACTTTTAATATTTAAAGGATAATTTCATTAATAATTTAATATTAATGATATTAAGATAATATTAATGATATTTAGTTTATTTAATAATTATTTTTAAATAAATAGTTTTAAAATGGTTTTATTTATTTAAAAATCATTTAAAGAGGATATTAAGGATTTAAAAATATTTTAAGTTATAATTAATGACTTTTAATATTTGGATGAATAGTACATTAATATTTATATATTAATGGTGATTATTTAAAAATGATTTTAATTGTTTTAAAAATCATTTAAGGGTAATATAAATGTTTTAAAAAAATAGTTTGAGTTATTATAAATAACTTTTATATTTTGGCAATGGTTTCATTAATAGTTTAATATAAATTAATTATTAATGATAATGGAATTGTTTAATGTTTAAATCATTTAATTATGATTCCGATGTTTGAAAGTTATAACCGGCCAAACTAGCTGACTTGAGAACCGATTATGAAGTTATGAAGAACACCTATAGTAATAGTTATATCACTATAAGCCCTTGAGTGACAGATTTGAATTATTTTAAATTTTTCAATTTTTGGAAAATTCGAAAATGATTAAAATGTATGATATTTACCAATGTTGAGGTATAGGATAAGAGTCTTAGACTCAGTATTTACCCGATAAAGCTGTCGGTACGACGACAAATGTCAGACCCTATAATAGAAAGAAAAGGCTTCTGTAAGAGCATGGATGAGATATTTGAAAAAATGTATAAAATATTTCAAGTATAGAATATGAACTAAAAGTATGATCACTGCGATTATGTGATGACGTGATTAGACTATGTGCTGACTGTAATAGACAGTACTATGTGTTATGATATATTGTTCTAATCGAACGAATGATCTGATTATTGATAGGTTGTGATAAAGAGATAAAACCTAAGTTGAGATTTGTAATCAGCAAATCAGGCAAGTATCCTACCTTTGCATTTCCTTTATGCAATGGACATGAGTAAGAAGTTTCAGAATTATTATATTCTGCATGATTTTGTGCGCTTTGATTATCAACATGTTAGCTCGAGATATATATTACATTAAGTTGATTTCTAAATGGTTATACAAGTGTCCCCACTTGGATAATCATAGCATTTATTCACATGTTGATATACCTTTGTCAATTACATAGTATACATATATGTTGAATTACATATTATTGTTGAGCAAGATTAAAACCTTGGGGTTTGGAACCGGGCATGTATGAACATCCAGATAATGGGAAAATTTTTATCGCGCTTGGCGGACAAAGGGTGAACGATGAATTTCGTTCAAGTTATGTAGTATTGATCAATCTGAGGTACAAGTGGTGATCACCCTCGTGCAGTAAGTTATGATGATTTTATGGATGAATTTACGCTAAACCTTTTCGAAAATGAAAAACCATGTTCATAGTATGTTTCTTAAACCCTATTCATGGGTGGAGCCTCATTTCAAGAATTTGAAAGAGAGTTGTTATGTGAATTTTTATCAAGATGATTACTTCACAACTTTCTATTCGTTGTAGAAGTGTTATGTAAAGAGAATACTTATATTCTTTCCGCTTATATATATAATTGCTATTACTTCTTTTGGGCACTCAAATGCTCATCCTTCCTTAAACTAAATGTTTTTCGATCGTATGTCGATCGACACGAAGGCTCGAGGCACGAACAAGGGAAAAGAAAAGCATTGAATGAGATTTAGTATGAGTTAATGGTTATAGTTAGTAAGACAATGGAATCTATTGTCAGGTATTGTAAGGAATGTATTTGAAGGTCACGTACCTGGGAAAGTAAACTTTGATGTATGTAAATTAAGTTCGAATTATATTATTATTATTATTTAGTATTATTCAGCTTAAAGAAATGGTATCGTGGAGAACCGAGTTCGGGTTTCAAGTATCCAGATTTGGGGTCGCCACAATTTGTCCCGGTTTGGGTCTCACTTGGTTGATAATGAGGAAAGAATGACGTTGATGTTTCTAAGAGGTTTAAAACCCGAGATACGTCAATATCTAATTTCTCATAAACTGTGTTTGTATTCAGATGGTTTAAATAGGGCTCAGTTATTGGAGCGCGATAACGAGTCAAATCAACCAAGAGAAAGCAGCCGCCAAAATGATAATACCAGTGGTAGCAGTCATCGAAGCGGTGACAACAAACGTGGAAGGAATTAACATGCCAGAAATGGTAACCACTTCGGTGGTAATCATGGCCAAGACAATAAGAATGGACATTTCAAGAAGAGGAGATTCAACAATGATGGAAACACGTCAGCATCATCACCCGTGGTTAAAGAAGGAGAACAACTACCTATCATATGCTTCAAATGCGGAGGGGAGGGACATATCAGTCCAAACTGCGCGATGCCATTTAAAGCGTGTTATAATTGTGTAAGAGAAGGTCACCTAGCCCGATTTTGTCGTGCACTGAAGACAAGTCTAGTTGGAACGGTGACACAATATACCGTCCCAGACAAGTCAAAACCAGTAGTTCAAGGGAGATCTTTTGTTGTGACCTCCCAAAAAATAAGAAACCCGAATGAGGTCATCACGGGTAAGTTTATCATAAACTCTAGTGAAGTCTATACCTTATTTGATACTGGTTCTACCCATTCTTTTATTTCTCCTACTTGCGCTCACTGATTAAATTTGACTCCGAAGAAATTAGACTTTGACTTATCTGTGGAAACTCCGTTGGGAGAAACCTTCATTACATCCACTATTTATAAGTCTTGTTTGGTTTAAATCGGTACCCTCACATTACCTGTCAAGCTTTCTTAGCTCATGTCATAGATTTAAACAAAAATACGTCAGATTTGACTGATATTTCTATTGTTAATAAATTTCCTGACGTATTCACGAAGAACTTCTGGCTACCCCAAAGCGTGAAATTGAATTTTGTATCGACCTTGAACCCGGTACAAAACCCATTTCCAAAGCCCCATATCGAATGGCTCCTATGGAACTTCAGGAGTTAAAGACCCAACTGCAGGAATTGTTAGACTTCAGTTTCATTCGTCCTAGTACGTCTCCTTGGGATCTTCTTGTTCTATTCGTGAAGAAGAAAGATGGAAGTATGCGATTTTGTATTGATTACCGGGAGTTGAATCATGTCACCATCAAAAATAGGTACCCATTGCCCGCGTATTGATGACTGTTGACCGGGTTGTAAGGCGCCAAATTCTTTTCAAAGATTGATCTTCGATTCGGATATCACCAATTGAAGATTAGAACCGATGACATAACAAAGACGGCTTTCAGAACTCGGTACGGGCATTATGAATTCCTAGTCATGTCTTTTGGATTGACTAATGCTCCTGCCGCCTTCATGGATATGATGAACCGAGTATTCAAGGAATATTTGGATCACTTTGTGGTAAATCTTTATTGATGACATCCTCATATATTCCAAAAGCCATGAAGATCATGAAAGACTTGAGGTTGATACTCCAAAAGCTTCGTAAAAACAAAATTTATGCCAAGTTGAAGAAATGCGAGTTCTGGCTTGAGGAAGTAGCATTCCTTGGGCACGTAGTATCAAGTTATGGAATATATGTTGACCCAGTAAAGATTGAAGCTATTCAAAGCTAGGAGCAACCTATATAAGTGACCGAAGTACGTAGCTTTCTCGGATTAACTGGTTATTATCGGAGATTCGTGGAAGGGTTTTCTCGAATCGCTACTCCATTAACTCAGCTGATTTAGAAAGATATAAAATTCGGTTGGAGGGTGGAATGTGAGAAGAGTTTTCAAGAACTCAAGAGGAGACTCATTTCAGCACCTGTTCTAACAATACCATCTGGCTTGGAGGGATTTTTCATCTATAGTGATGCATCGGGCAAAGGGTTAGGATGTGTTCTCATGCAACATGGGAAAGTCATAACCTATGCCTCTCGGTAACTCAAAGAATATGAGAGGAATTATCCTACTCATGATCTAGAGTTGGCAGCTGTTGTCTTCGCACTTAAAATTTAGAGGCATTACTTGTATGGGGAGAAAGTGGAGATCTTTACGGATCACAAAAGACTCAAATATTTCTTCACTCAAAAGGAACTCAACATGAGAAAACGACGTTGGCTTGAACTGTTGAAAGATTATGATCATACTATCCAATACCATCCTAGAAAAATGAACGTGGTAGCTGACGCATTGAGTAGAAGATCATATGCGGGTACGAGTGCGATATTTTCAACGCAAAGGCCCATTTTGTGTGACTTAAAAATGATGGAGATAGAGTTAAAGACTCCGGGGATCCATGTGATGATGGCGAATATACGAGTAGAATCGACTTTAATTGATAAAGTTAAAGCTGCTCAAACTACAGACCTAGAGCTGGTGCATATGAGGAAGAAAGTGCAAGAAGGTGCTATTTCAGAAGCAAGAATCGATGAAGAAGGAATACTTTGAGTCAACTCTAGATTTTGTGTTCCTAACGACCCTAATTTAAAGTATAAAATCATGATGGAGGCGCGCAACACACCGTTTGCAATCCATCTTGGGAGTACCAAAATGTATCATGATCTTCGACATACATTTTGGTGGGGCAATATGAAGAGAGAGATAGCGCTGTTTATCTCAAGGTGTCTAACGTGTCAACGAGTCAAGGTGAGACATCAAGTACCAAAAGGTCCACCGCAACCACTTGAAATTCCGAAATGGAAGTGGGAGCACATTACCATGGATTTCAAGTACTGGGTCTTCCTAAGGTTTCTCAAGGCATAGATGCGATTTGGGTCATTGTTGATGGATTGACCAAGTCTACTCATTTCTTACCTATACGGGAAACTTATACACTTGAACGTCTTGCTCGTATGTACATAAACGAGGTTGTAAGATTGCATGGTATGCCAGTATCCATAATTTCTGATCGAGACCCAAGATTCACTTCACGATTTTGGGTTAGTTTACGAAAAGCTATGGGCACGGATTTACGATTTAGTTTGGCATATCATCCTCAGACGGACGGACAATCAGAGAGGACTATTCAAACTCTTGAAGATTTATTAAAACTCTGTGTCCTTGACTTCAAGGGAAGTTGGGATAAGTTGTAATAACCCGAGATTTTCTATATAAAATAAATAAGAAATTTTGCGTATAAATTTTTTTTTTTTATTTAATGACGAGAATAAGTGTCAAGTAATGTGAACGATAAATGCGAATATATTTATTACTTGAAAAATTAGAAATAATTTTGGAATAAGTAATTACCACAAATTATATTGTTATGGTAATTAATTCCTGTAAGCTGAAATGTTTTTATTAATTATTTTTCATGAAAACATGATTGGAAATAATATATGAAGTGACAATCAGAATTATATAATAAATATTTTATTATATGATTTGTTCAGAATATTTAAGTTAATTATTGATGCTGTGTACAAAGAATAAGTCAGATATGAGATCCAAACCCTGGATTGGGATTGTGATCAAGAGATGAGAATAAATAATATAATATTATTGATATTATGATTTTACAGTACCATAATTATGTACTGTGTATGTGCGGACAGATAATATTGAGCAATGACGGTCAATTAGGTCATAACATATTACCGTGCTGTGAAACCCTAATTATTAAACTCAATTATGAGATATGACCGAGTGAGTAGTGTGTATATGAATTTTTACCGTATATGAAAGTTCTTTGGGTATAAAATGCTCAGTAATTAGAAGAAACCCTAATTACTATTGTACGCCGATAATTAGGACAAACCCTAATTATTATAACCTTAATCGGTTGAAGTTAGAAACCGTAATGACTGTGTTAGTAACACACACAGATAATTAGAGAACCCTAATGGTCAATTAGAAACTCAAATTGATGACGTTAGAAAACCAAATTTTAAAACCCTAATTTTTCTATAGAAAACCCTAATTTTAAATTATCGGGTTTAATTTCGATGTTAATGTATAAATGTTTTAATTTACCAAAGGATGAAAAGTAATTGGTAAATAATAAGAATTACCATCTAGTGATTAAATATTACATTTAATTGCTATGTACAAGAATGCCCTTGAAATTATATGTGAAATTACCAAAATGCCCTTTTTGATTTATTAGTATATTATTAGTTGCATTGTTGATAGAATCTTCACAAAATGCTAGCCATTCATTATCTTCTAGAAGTTACTCATGGCACTATACTATTAACCACAAATAATTCAGCCACTACATTGATTGAATCAATCAATAACATGATTAAAGAGAGAGAAATGAGCTACTTTAATTTTTCATTTCTCCCAAACCCTTCTCTCTCTAGAAATCCGAATTACAGAGTGTGAGAGAGTGAGGAGATAAGCTAATATCAGTAATCAGCAAGACAAGATCAGCAACGAAGGATCAAAATCAAAAATCAAAGCTAAAAGGTATTAAAACCCTAAATTTTTGAAATCCTTTGATCTTATGTTAATTTTTGTAATTGATTGTTTAAAGTTGTGTAACAGAGTGTCAATTGATGATCTGAGTTGATAAATTTAGGACCCATAACATCAAAGAGCTCAAAATTAAAATTTTTCAATATTTGGAAAACTTGAAAAATCTCGTCTGACATCAAATGTCAGACCCCATAGATCCGTGTGTGTTAAGTGTTTTTGATGTTTAAAGCTTGTAACATATAGCCTGATATGTGGTCTTTAAGATACAAAAAGAATCAAAGTCAGATCAATTGTAGATCAAATGTTATAGGCAATTAAACCAAATTGTTGACCAACAACACCGCCAAAACAAATGAACCCATAAATTTTTTGGCGTTGTCTCGTGTCCTACTTTGATTAAGGCTTGTTCTTCTTTGGTGTTTTGATATTTTAGTGTTATAAAGCTTTGACGTTGTAGTCCAACATGTTGTATACACACTGGAATTGATAGATCACATAAACATTACGATCATCAAGTTATAGAGGTCCAAAGTAGGCACCTCGAATCTGTTTTCGTGAAAACAGCCTCGACAAACTAATTGATGGCCAATATCTCCCGGATCGATGTTTTTAGCCATGATGTTTGATTGTAATTGTAGTATTGTATTTCCTCTACAAGATCGATCAAGAAATGCAGGATTTTAGAAACACAACACGCACAAAGTTATAACCGGTCAAACTAGCTGACTTGAGAACCGGTTATGAAGTTCTGGATTTGATGAAGAACACCTATAGCGACAGTTATGTCACTATAGGCCCCTTTAGCGACATATTTGAATTATTTTAAAATTTTCAATTTCTGGAAATTCCGAAAATGATTTAAAAAATAGAAAAAAATTAGATTTTAATTATTAAAAATACTTATTAAATTCTAAAAAATTATTTTAAATTTTGAAAAATAATATTTAATTATTTTGAGTATATTTCATAAATATTTATTTTTTTGGAATATAAAGGTATTTATTTATTTAATTATAATATTAAATAAATGATTTAAAAATAGTTTTAATTCATGAAAATCATGAAAAATTATTTTATGGTATAAGAAAATATTTTAAGTTATTTTCCATGACTTTTAATATTTTATGATGAATTTCATTAATTAATTAATATTAATGATATTAAAGTTATTTAATGATTATATTAAATAATTTAGTTTAAAAATGATTTTAGTATTATAAAAATCATTTTAAATGAAAATAAGATATTTAAAAATATTTGAAGTTATAAAATATAACTTTTAATATTTAAAGGATAATTTCATTAATAATTTAATATTAATGATATTAAGATAATATTAATGATATTTAGTTTATTTAATAATTATTATTAAATAAATAGTTTTAAAATGGTTTTATTTATTTAAAAATCATTTAAAGAGGATATTAAGGATTTAAAAATATTTTAAGTTATAATTAATGACTTTTAATATTTGGATAAATAGTACATTAATATTTAAATATTAATGGTAATTATTTATAAAAATGATTTTAAAAATCATTTAAGGGTATTATAAATGTTTTAAAATAGTTTGAGTTATTATAAATAACTTTTATATTTTAGTAATGGTTTCATTAATAATTTAATATTAATTAATTATTAATGATAATAGAATTATTTGATGTTAAATCATTTAATTATGATTAGATGTTGGAAAATGCATGATAAATTATTATAAATGTTTTAAAATTATTTTAAGTCATTTAAAAATAAAATGACTGGTACTCACAGATGTTGAGATACAGAATAAGAGTCTTAGACTCAGTAATTACTCGATAAAGTCAGCCGATGACGCCAGACAAATGTCGAACCTTATAAAAAGAAAGAAAAGGCTCTTTGTAAGAACATGGATGAGATATTTGAAAAATGTATAAAAATATTTCAAGTATAGAATATGAACTAAAAGTATGATCACTGCGATTATGTGATGACGTGATTAGACTATGTCAATTTCATGTAATAAACAAATACTATGTGTTATGATATATTGTTCTAACCGAAAACGAATGATCAGATTAATGATAGGTTGTGATATAAAGAGATAGAACCTAAGTTGAGATTTGTAATCAGCGAATCAGGCAAGTATCTTACCTTTGCATTTCCTTTATACAATGGACATGAGTAAGAAGTTTCAGAATTATTCTATTCATGTACAGATTATGTACTCTTTGATTATCAACATGTTAGCTCAGATATATATATTCTGTTAAGTTAATTTCTAAATGGTTATACAAGTGTCCCCACTTGGATAATCATGACATTTATTCACATGTTGATATACCTTTGTCAATTACCCGTATACATATATGTTGAATTATATATTATTGTTGAGCAAGATTAAAAACCTTCGGGTTTGGAACCAGGCATGTATGAACACCCCTATATGGGAAAAACTTTTAGCCCAAGGAGGATAGAGTGAGCGATGAATTTCGTTCAGGTTATGTAGTATTGATAAATACAGGTACAATGAAATATGATCACCTTCCGTGCCCATAAGTTATGACATTTTTATGCGGATGGATTTCATTAAACCTTTTCGAAAATAAAAGAATGTTCATAGTATGTTTCTTAAACCCTATTCAAGGGTAGAGCCAGAGCTAAATTTAAAGAATGTGAAAGAGAGTTGTTATGTGAATTTTTTATCAGTACAGATTACTTCACAACTTTCAATTCCTTGTAGAAGTGTTATGTAAAGAGAATACTTATGTTCTTTCAGCTTATATATATAATTGTTATTACTTGCTGGGCACTCAAATGTTCACCCTTGCTTAAATTAAATGTTTTCAGTTATGTATGAGCAACCTGAAGGCTCAGGCACGAACAAGGGAAAAAGGGAAGCCGTTCGAATGAGTTATATTATGAGTTAATGGTTATAGTTAGTATTGGTATCTGTTCAAGTATTGTAAGAAATGTATTTGAAGGTCTCGTACCTGGGAAATAAACTTTGATGTATGTAAATTAAGTTTGAAGATATTATTATTATTCTATTATTCAGCTTATAGAAATGGTATCGTGAAGCACCGAGTTCGGGTTTCAAGTACCTGGATTTGGGGTCGCCTCATAAGTTCTTACCATTGGTGGAGTTTTCCTACAACAACAGCTATCAAGAAAATATTGGCATGGCTCCATTCGAAGCGTTGTATGTAAGAAAGTTTTGTTCTCCAGTATGCTGGGATGAGGTGGGTGAAGCAACGTTGTTGGGACCGGAGTTGGTACGTATGACTACTTTAAAAGATTTAAAGCGATCCCAAGAACGTATAAAAACCTCACAAGATCGACAAAAGAGTTATGTTGATCTTCATCGAAAGGACGTGGAATTCGATATTGGAGACCATGTGTTATTACGTGTTGCTTCATGGAAAGGAGTTATTTGATTTGGAAAGAGAGGAAAGCTCAATCCTCGAATCATTGGCCCATTTTTAATCCTCGATCGAGTAGGAACTGTGGCCTATAGACTCGCTTTACCGCCAAGTATGTCTCGTGTTCATAACGTTTTTCACATATCTATGTTACGTAAATATGTGAAAGACCCGCACCACATTATTGAGTTAGAACCGGACGAAATAGCGGAAGATTTAACGTATGAAGAGATTCCTGTTAAAATCTTGGATAAGAAGGAACATGTACTACGCTCCAAGGTTATACCTCAAGTCAAAGTTTTGTGGAGGAACCACGATGTTGAGGAAATGACCTGGGAGTTAGAATCTGAGATGAAATCGAGATATCCTTACCTCTTCGACATACCAGGTACGTACCCTAATTTCGAGGGAGAAATTTCATTAGAAGGGGAGGTTGTAAGACCCCAACTTTTATGAATAAAGATGAATTTTCTATAAATATCATTTTTGAATATTATGGAATGAATTTGATATAATGTTATAGTTGTGGGTAATATTTATAAATTTTCAAAAACGCAAGTTGTTATATAATATTCGATTGGTGGGGAATATTCATTTTAACAGGAATATTCATACAACGACACAATCATTGGTGCACCCCACAATGTAATTATTCATCGGATTGAGAAAACGATAAAAATATTTTTTATGAAAATAACGGCAGAAGTTTTACAGTTAACTTGTTGAAACACCGGTGTTAAAAAAATGCGATGTCTGGCGTAGTTGCATAGTAGCACATGGTATTGATTATTGATGCTTACGTGAGAAGTCACTCGGTTTTGTTCAATTATTATTACGATAATCACGCATAGTGTCTCACGTTATTTGATTCAATTATTGTCAATATTTTATAATCAATAATTGAGATGACAAAGTTATTAATATTATTATTTGCAATATTAACGATGTTTAGAAGTTCTATCAAGGAGAGGTTTGGTCACCTAATTGCGCCGCCAATGGGGAGAAATCCTTATTGAAAGCCCCTCTTTTCCGGGACGACTAATTGGTCGATTAATATTGTGAATTATAATAATAATGATAAATTTTGTTTTATTAGTATTATTAATGTAATAAAAGCAGAAAAGCTTTTTTATATAAAACTGAATACTTTTATAAATTTATCTATTTTATTAGATCGTAAATAGAATATATTATATTTTATTATGCATAGTTACATAGTGCCTGCATAGTATTTGCATAGTAAAAACTTTTTATATAAAATAGAATACTTTTTATAAAGTTTTGTTTTATTTGATTATAAATAGAATATATTATATTTTATTGCATAGTGCAACATAGTATCCTTTCCATTCTTCTATAAATAGGATGCTTAGTTAGAATTGAAAATCACACCAGAAGTTCAGAGAATTCTCCTTCTATAATCTTGAGCGTATTTCTTTAGAGTTTAAGAAAGCTTTGAGCATAGAAATTAGTGCAAGTTTTCTTCAAGAATATCATCGCCCTACCAGTCGGAATACTCTTCTTTTACGGTAAGGGATATTATTTGTTATACTCGTAAGGGGTATTATTTCTTTCGTCTTCATGAAGAGAACTTTTGTTATTCCATTCTTTATCATTATGTTGGAATAACGTGTCTATGCGAAGTACCGCATACATGGTGAAATTCTTCTGTTATTCCATTCTTTATTATTCTGTTGGAACATCCTGTCTGTACTTTTACGCATGACCTAGTTCCGTCCTTTATTATTCTGTTGGAACATCATGTCTGTGCGGTTTACGCATGACCTGGTTCCATTCTTTATTATTCTATTAGAACATCCTGTCTGTGCGGATTACACATGACCTGGTTCCATTCTTTATTATTCTATTAGAATAACATGTTTGTGCGGTCTATCGCATGCATGATGATTTCTTCTGTTATTCAATTCTTTATTATTCTGTTGGAATAACCTGTCTATGTGGATTATCACATGCATGGTGAATGATCTTTTGTATTCATTTCTTATTAAATTGTGGAAATGATCTGTCTAAGTGGATTACCGTATGGCGGACGAAAATCCATTTGCAGTTTCGTATATTCTCTTATACTCAGTTGGTTAAAGCTTTGACTTTTATACTCCATGAAATTAGTGGAATATCCTTGATATTTGCGCTTCATCCAGTATCTTTTCATGGACATATATTCTTCTGAGCATTCTTGAATTTTACTCCACAAAGTAGTATCATGTTGACAATTTGGACGTTATTGAGTTCAGGATAAATTAACTTATAAATCTTTAAAATTTATTCTTGAACTTGTTTTATTGAATTGTCATCATCCTCATGTTTATAATATGTTGAAAGTCATCTGTGGCCTGTAGTGCATAGATGAACTTGGTATGATTATGACCAGGGATTATTCGGTATAATCATGACCGTAATGTTACAAATGATGTGGTAAAAATCCTCATCGTCAGTAGTGCATTGATGGACAGTTGTTGGCATGATCATGACCATTAATGAATACACGAATATCCTTGGCCCGTAGTGCATGGATAATTTGTGGTCGTGATACTAATGAATATCCTTGGCCGTAGCGCAGGAATGATGTGGATTATTTATTAAGCTGAGTCTCAGCGATAAAAGTAATGAAAAACCTTTTAAATCATAAAAGATAGTATATTTTATTCTTTACTTGACTCTTCTAATGGATTGCTTGTTCCGCTACAGTTAAACTTGATGTTGGTTATATTTTATCAGTTTAACATTGTTGAAGGCTAACGATAAATTATTCTGCATTATCGTAGTCATAATATTTTTTCTTTGGGCTAGTTGAGCTCACCTTTCTTTCCTTTTTCTCTTGAAATGAGAAGCGTAGCCGGGACTAGTCGGGAAGCGGAGTGACGGTCGGATGATAGCATTAGTAGTCCTCACTATTACGTTAAATAGTGTGACAATAAATGTAATGAGGACTCCATTGAGTGTGGATATTGTCTCGATAAAAATATTCTTATTAAAACTCTCAATTATGTCTTGTCGTATTCTACACGACAGTTGTATTATTAAGTTGTATTTAAATTTTGTACCATGTATTTGGCGACTCAAGATGGGTGATGTATACCTATTTTGGGGGCGTCACAAAAACTGAGTGACTTCTCACGTAAGCATCAATAATCAATACCATGTGCTACTATGCAACCACGCGTAATACTATACTTTTAACACCGGGTGTTTCAACAGTTAACGGTAAAACTTCCGCCGTTATTTTCATAAAATATTTTTGTCGTTTTCTCAATCCAACAATAATTCCGTTGTGGGGTCCACCAATGATTGTTCCGTTGTACGAATATTCCCTGTTAAAACGAATATTCCCCGACCAATCAAATATTAGATAACAACTTGCGTAATTTGCAAAATTTATAAATATTACCCACAACTATAACATTATATCAAATCCACACCATAATATTAAAAAAAATAATTTGAAAAATTTAAATCTTTATTCATAAAATTTGGGGTCTCACAATACGAGTATGTATGAATGATGTTATATCGTATATAATGAATAAATATACGAGTTAGAATACGAGAATTATACGTAGAGTATATGTTATAAGGCTTTAAGCCATTTATGAATAGACTTATGGATTATATGAGATGTACAAGTCCAATATGATTTAATATGAAAGTTCAATAGAATTAATGAACAAGCCCAAGTGTTTGTTTAATTACAAGCCCAATGTATAAGTTAAGTTAGATTAACTAATTAAGCTAAAGCCCAAAGTAAGAACCAAGGGGTTATGGGTTGGTTTAAACCCATAGTTTAAACCATGGGTGATCCAAAGTGATAAACAAGTAACTTAATGCTTAAGTGTTATGATGGGCAAGTAAAGGATAGAAGTTGTGATTAACAAGTTAAGTTAATGGCTAAGATAAGTGGTGAGCAAGTGACTTGGTGGCTAAGTAGATGTGGTGGCCAAGTTAACTTAATTAGGAAGTAATGAATAGTAAGGAGGTGGAGGTGGCTTATTGACCATTATGCCTTCACTTATGATTTCCTATAAATAGGAAGCATGCTAGCTCATTTGTGGTTTGTTTTCTTTTCATCCAACTCTTTACAACTTATTTGTTAGAGAGAATAAGTGAGAATAAGGTAAAAAGTTAGACCTTTCATTATTCAAATAAGCAAGAAGCAAGAAGAAGATTAAGGCTTAACAAGTGATCATCAAAGGGTAAGCCATCTTGAACCATGATTCTCTTTCTCTTCCATTGTTAGAGAAGTGGGTGGTGGTAGAACATGTATGCTAAGAAGGGGTTGGAATAATGAATCAAAGGGCTTAAGTATTAATAAGCCGTAATTAAGTCATATTGTAAGATAAGCAATTAATGAAGTTATGAACTTAAGAAGAACTTGTAAAAGCTTGTAACATGTTTACATTAATGGAATTGGTATGATAAGATGAAGCAAGAATAAAGGTTAGAAGTCATAAACTATCCTAAGTCATGAGAAATGGTGGTTAAAAGATTAAGATCTTGATAAGTCATGGAATCATAGTAAGTAATTTATATTTTCATAAGTTACAAACTCACAAAGAACAAGTAATAACTTATCATGTTTATAAGTTAATGTAGTATGTATATTAATAAGTTAGTCTGATGGAATGAATCCATTTGAAACGAAGAACAAATCTTAAGTAACGAAGTTTTGCCGGAATTCACACGATTAGACGATAATCGTCGAATTCATGAAATTCTCGGAATGGAAGTCAAATTTTGTGTTTGAACTCGGAAATGTTGGTTTTTAATGGAGACAAGTCTTATTTGGCATTATAGAGTAGCGGACACGAGAATGACTGAATTCCGACTTAGAACGAAGAAATGAGCGTTGAACGTTCACGAACATTTATCGTTTTCACTAAAAATGGACTAATAGGTGAATTTTTAGCAAACGAAGTCAAATAGATAAAATTCTTTTATGAACACGTAGAGTATGTAATTTTTGAGCCATAGGCTCTTAAACGAGCCAATTCGGACTTATAACAAAGAAGTTACGAGCTCGGGAATCTCACAAAATGAAAAATCTGTCAAAATTATCTGAGGCACAGAGTCCACGTCGCGGTGCAACTCAAGGCATAAAAATTTGGCGCAGCAGTCACTGAGCAGGACCATAGCCCTATATAAATTGGCATAGCAATGCTACCGATTACATTCTAGGCATGGCGCCGCAAATTGCGCGTGAATCAATTCTAGGAACCAAAAGCCGCATGCAGCAAATGAGCTCAACAGAGAAGTCAAAGCAGAAGTGCCAAAGACTAGATCATGCACAATAAGAACAGATTACAAGTAAAGAAATAAAGATAATTGACTAGTAATGAACTAATACATTACTAAACATAATGTAGTATCATTAAGGATGTTATAAACCTTAAGTATAACTAAAAGTTGAGGATAATTAATTGAGCGGGAACGAAGAACATAAAGGTTAAGTAAATAAATCATGAATGATAGTTAATGTTAATACTTCACCAATGACGATCGAGTTTCGATTAATAAACGTAAGGACATTAATAAGCCGTGAGGAAGGATGTTTAACTCGAACCGAGTTATATTAATGAAATAATTTCAATTAAGTTATATAAGAGAAAGAAGTTGGTAAGAATTATGTAAAAGAATGACGGTAAGCCGGAACCAATAATAACAAATCTAATACATGATTAGATTGAGAAGAAGGGTAAGATTATTTAGGAACTATGTATGTTCATTCATGACCTAATGTGGTATGTTATGTGGTTATGTATTGTAGAGACCGTAAAGATTCAAAGGAAACGTAATTTTACTGTAGCAGATGCTGAAGGCAAGTATTCTAACCCTTGTTCCAGTTCGTTCTGGACAAGTCTTTGTGATTCATGTATTCTTCACATGAGTTAATGTTTGATGAAGTCAATGCCAATTCCTTCGGCTAGACTTACGATATGTTGGATTCTTTTAATCTTTCAAGTATGTGTAATGATTTACCAAACTAATATTGTTGTGGTTTTCAAAAGGAGACTGAATATGCTAAATTGTTTTGTCATCAAACGATAGGCATTTGAGGTTGCCACAACTTAAACTTATACACGTTTAATGAATGTAGTGTTGATCAACATAGAGTACTATAGGCTGATCAGCTAGAAGTGCTCGTAAGCTATACCGGACTTACGGACTTCGTGCCGGGTTGTCCTTTTCAAAGAAATTATGAAATACTCATGGTCTTGGACCATAATTGATGTGTTACTGAATATTGTTGTTGTAAAACGTTTTGAAGGAAAAGAAATGCTATTTTGAATTATGGATAGTACTTCGTAACTATTATCCAGTTATTGAAGATATACGATTCCTATGTTTCAAGCATGCTTTTTAAATGAAATTGTTGTACTTGTTGAGCTTGTTATGCTCACTCTTGCTTGAACAATATGAATGCAGCTTCGACCGAATGGACCGAAGGATTCGTCAAGGAAAAAGGGAAGGCTAAAGCGAACTTGTAGATTACTTATGTAATAGTATAGGTTTGTAATGATAATATTTGATATTATGACAAGAACAAATGTAACGGTTATAAAGAACCTGGGGAATGGTAGTATTGTTTTGGAATATATATATATATAAGACATATTCGTTCTTTTGAGGCATTTCAATTGAATGTTTGTGTGAATTGTAGCACCGTGGAGCACCATATGTCGGGTTGGAAGAGACCCGGATTTGGGGGCGTCATAGAAATTGTATATAACCAAATGCAACCTTATGGCTTTTGGTTTATTTTAAATGATGCCTTTTTATTTTTTTCACCTGGCGTACGTGGGGGGAGAGGGAGCCAGTTATATGTTACGCGTTCTTTTTCTAAGGCTAGTACTGAGCTTGGTGACGAAGAGAGGAAATACAGAGGTTTTGAGAGAGAGAGAGTTTTCTGTGATTTTGCCAAGAGGAAGGAGAGTTTCACCATCTAGCATAAAACTAGGGTTTGAATGTATATTTTACTTTTAATGTTTATATTTTTAGTTTATATGATCATCTTCTGTAAATTGCTTATCAAATGGGATTTATACATGTATGTATGTGGTTTATAATCTGTTAATCATCGTTTGTGAGTGCTATTTGATGATTAGATTACAAGAAATTGGTTTGTAGGAAGAAATTGAAATGGCTTTAGAAAGTACAAATTTTTATGTCCAATATGTGTTATAATTTGTAAATTGATGTTGGATTATGTTAATATGTTAAGAAACAAAAACGGCGTACTTTGAATCGTGTTAATTAGTTAAGAAACGAAGTCGTGGCGATCGAATTCGCTAAAAGTGTTAAAATTGAAGAAATTTGTAAAATTGTGGTTTTGATTCTTCAAATTTGTGTATATGTAATGTTTATGTAATTAGAATGAAGAGTAGAATGCTTATCTGTGTTATTACAAAGTTTTAGATGTTATGTTTTATGAATTCTGTGGAATTGGGTTGGTTTGAGTCGGTAGTAATGAGTCTGCTGCCGTATTTCAATGCTGTTGTCTGCAAGCTTGCAATTGCTGCCGTGACTGAGCTTCAGCAGAGAGTTCTATTTATTTGCAGACCGTAGTATGTGGACTTAATCTAGTTTGGCATGCATGTTAATGATGTTAAGACATAACGTGGACTACAACATCAGATTGTAATGTGTTGTAATACAAAGTGTGAAGATTTTAAGTAATTATTTAATTAAGTTATGTAATGAACCAAATGTGATGTTTTCAAAAGTTAAAGATAAATAATAAGGTTTATGTTAGTTTATAGTGTGATTTCAGGTTCGTTAAGGATATTAACCAACATGATTAGACATGAAGATAAGGTTATGACTTAAATGGTGGGTTAAACCCATAAAGCTAATATTAATACAACTAATTGTTATTGCAATTTCAATGATATATGTAGGGTAATTGGCGAACATTATTATACTTGTGTAGCTTACATACAAGGCAAGTTTCCTAACTTCATTCTCTTTATAATGAATGAAAGTTTCTTATCCTAAACTTTTATTGAGCAAGTTTAATAGCTATGCTATCTTTATGTCAAACAAGCTTTCAATTTCTAAATTTTACAGTAAAGTTGAGCATGCCTATTGATTCTATCTCGTGTATGATTGTTCAAGCTCTTGTAATTTAGTTCGTTACATCGAGCGAGTTTTACTTTACTAAATCTTGATATTATTATTCAAAGTATATATTGTTCTAATGCATTGATTCAAATGAGATTGTTATAACTCTTTTGAATGTGGTACTTTGCACACATACTATATCTATTCAATTTTACATTGTTGTTATTCGATCTTTGACTTTGATAACCTTATTTAATTCTATATTGTTGTATTAAACCTTCAAGTAGTAATCAAACTCTTATTGATTGAACTAGTCTATTATGGAATAGTGTTCTAAAATTCTAGAACCACTGATAAGTTAGTTCCAAGCTAAACTTTCTTTAGTGTAGAATTCTAAATCCAAACTAAGACGAACAACCCTAATATAGGGGATTTTTTACGTGTCACGTTTAGATATTTGTGCACAATACACGGTACAAAGACCTGATCCCCCTAAGTACGTTAAGTAGTGGTCTTAAGACCCTCAGACATTAAAGTTCGAACTTGTTTTCTATTTTTGATTCGTAGAAAAAGTACATTATTGTTCAGCATTCGTTGTTCATTCTCATGTTATTATCATTACTACTCTTTATATCAGTGAGCAATTGTTTGCTCATTCTTGCAATTAACACTGCAGCTAAAGTTCAAAGAGTTGATGAGCTATCTACTAGCAAAGGAAAGGGCAAGATGTCTAAGTGTTGAAGATTTATGAGAATTTATTTAAATGAATTATGTTATAAGACTTGTTGTAAGACCCCGAATTTTATGAAATAAAAGTATTCAATTTTTTATAATTACTATTCAAGAGTTACTATTCACGAGTTACTATTCATGAGTTACTATTTACGAGTTACTATTCATGAGTTATTATTCACGAGTTACTATTTACGAGTACTATTCATGACGCGTGATAATTTTTTTTGTAAGAAGGCATTACTCAATAATTGTTACAGTAATTACTGTTTAATATTTTATTTTATTGATTCAATAATTGCTATCTTTGATATTTTATATTATTGTTGTTTCAATAATTGTCACTAAGACAAAGATTTCCCATTATCGGATCAATAATTCATATTATTTGGATAATATTATTAGATAAAATTATTGGCAATGTCTAGAAAGTTACATCACAATGAGAGGTTTGGTCATCTAATTGCTTGCTTAGTAAGGAGAACTCCTTATTCGAAAGCCCCCCTCTTCCCGAGAACCGCTTAGTTGTCGAAGATTATGATTCTGTAATATTATTTGTGAATAATTAATTAATGATAAGAAAAATATTAATTTTATGTGGTTATAGATGGAGAAAATTTTTTAATGTGACAGTTGTTGAAAATTGATATTTTATCTTTTTTGATAAAATATATTATTATATTACAGTAATATAATAATGGTGATATTTTTATAATGAATGTGTGATATATGAATAAATGAGGAGGAAGAGTAGTTTTGTTGCATTAAATGCTAAACACATGTTTTGTGTGTTACAAAAAATATTTAACACATGTTAAACATGTTGGTGGATACAAATTTTGACTGAAATTTGATTATAGCTGTAAAATCGTCCGTTTGTGGATTTCGGTCAATTTTTGTTTGGAATTTAAAAAACTTTCTTCTGCAAAGTTATAGAGAATGGAATTTCTTAGGGAAAAGACATGTGGTTTGAATTTTTCTGATAAAAGCGCTATGTATTATGAATTATTGAAGTTCCGAAGTTTTGAAATAATTAATTTTTGGAAGTTTTAATTATTATTTTTAAGAAAAACGTTTTTTTTTCATTTGAGGGGCATGTGTTAAATGGTTGAAATTAGCTGGTGGTGTGCTTAGGAATTTTGTTTATAAATAATATTATTATATTCAATTTTCTGCTTTGGTGTTCTAAGCAATTTCCTATAAATAGGTGCTTAGGTTAGAATTGAAAATCACACGTAAACTCAAGTTTTCTCTCTACTTCTCTCTCTATATTATCGAGTGTATTCTTTTGAGTATTTTGATATTTTGAGTATTGCTATACAGTGCAAGTTTGTCCAGCGTTATTCAATTCAGAAGTACTGCTCTTTTGAGGTAAGGGATAGTAAGGGATATTGTCGTTAGTATGTAAAGGTTATTATGTTTTTCAATTTTGAAATTTTTCTGAACCTTCAAAAATTCTGAAAAAGTTTAAAATGATAATTTGATGAGTTTTGTAGATTGTGTCCAAAAATGGCAATTTTTGGATGTTTAGATTAGGAGTTATGAATTTTATGAGAAAAGACTATTTTAAAAATAAACCCTTATAACTCCTTGTGGTTAACTCCAAAATTGATAAAATTTTTATTGGGAGTACATCTATATAATATCAGTATACCCTTTGAATTTCGAAATTTTTGGATAAAAGTACAATTTATGATAAATGTTTAAATATTCGATGGTTTTGGCCATATGAAAAATAGTAAATGAATTTTTAAAATTTCGAGAAAAATATATTTTCAATATGGGAAAATATTATGCTAAATCCCCGAAAAAAAATATTTTTGGGACTGATTTGGTATTTTTCATGAAAATGGTTTAGTTATGAGTAATGAATTAAATATGTTATGTGAAGTAAGAAAATTAGAAAATAGGATTTTATGGCTTGAGAATCCTATATAAGGTATATGCAGATTTTTGATGAGGGTTTTGGTTATTGGTGATGAAATCTTATGAGTTTGACATTTTAAGATGATTAAATGCATTTATTAGTAAAGTGTAAACAATTAAAATAAATTGTTTATAAGTTTAAGAAATGATTAAAATATTGTGGTAATATTAATAATATTAGATTATGAGATTATTAAGTGATTTATAACATTTTGATTAAGGTGTTATGAGATCATTGATTTATGAATCTTACTCTTGAGATTAAATATATATGTGATTATATTGTTTTAATTATCATATATAACATTCTTATAACCCTAATGATGATATTTCTCTTTGACTTGAGTGCAAAGATGGGTAGATTATTGGTATGATCGTGACTATAGGTTCTCTTTGGCCAGTAGTGCAAAGTTGAATTGTTGACTGGTATGATCATGACCATTGAATTTATAATTGAATATCTTTAGCTTAAGTGCAAAGGTGAATTGATCAACATATATGGTTATAATTATGGTTTATATAAATTCTGAAATGATTATGTATTTCTTTGAGATATGAATATCTTTGGCTTGTAGTGAAAAGATCAATTATTGATGAATATCTTTGTTTCGTAGTGCAAAGATTACCTGTTGTGGAATATCTTTGGCCCGTAGTGCAAAGATGACTTATTGTTGAATATCTTTGGCATGTAGTGAAAAGATGAATTGTTGATGAATATCTTTGGCCGTGGTGCAAAGATGAATTCATTAGTATGATTATGAACAGGAACTGTGATTTGGTATAACCATGATCTTTGATGTTTCAGGTAAAGACAGGTGATGAAAATTATCTTCGCCTTGGATGCGAAGAGGAATTTAGAATCACAATTATGATTATGAGTTATTCATATGATTGTGGAAAGGAACTGTTGATTGATGTTATAGGGATAAAATATTGTTGGTAGACTTTTAATGTGGAGAAGATAATAGACTTTATGGTCTATTTGACTCTTCAAATGGATTGCTCATTCCGCTGCAACTATGGTTGAAAATTTTATCATCTACCATATGTTCTAAATCTCTGATTTATTACTGATGAAGTCTATTGATAATGTAATTATCTTTAGTCATGATATTCTTTATTGGGCTAGTTGTGCTCACCCTTTTTGCGTCACAATTCATTTCAGGTAATAAGAGTGTAGCTGGGTCGAGCGGGGATAACAAGGGAATAGTGTTATGGTTCGGGTCTGTCAAAGTTTCTCAACACATTATAAAACGGCATGACATACAATATATAATTGTATTGAGGACCTAAGATGTGTGTGTCATATATTATACGTCACTTAATAATTGATTTTGGTGAACAACAATAGGGTAAGGTGAACCCAACTTTGGAAGGGTGTTTTGTCACTATCATACAAGATGTCTAATGACATACAACCTCGCGTTATCATAAGATAGGGTTGTGCAAATCCACTCACTGAGTATATCTACGAGCACTACCTATATGATCTTGGAGTTTATTTGAAACATAATGTTCAATTACAGATAGTGGAGATAGTTATATGTCAAGTGAAGACTCACCATTGGAAGGACCATGATAAAAACCTTCTCGTTTTTCTTTGGGGTCTATTGGGTCAACCAAGGATAATTCTGTGGGCATATGATATCTATCATAACTTAGATTCATGGCCTCCTATGTACGAAGGTTTCCTTGAGCACTTTCCAAAGATTTTAATTTCTAAAATAGTTCTAGATTGTACCTTTATGTAAGGTATCTTTGTGAGGTGTTGTCCATAGTTGGGACATGAGTCATAGTTGGTATTAAAACTCACAGTATATATGTTGTTGTATTTTGCACGACAATTGTAGTAATAAAGTTGTAGTTATTTTCTGTACCATGTATTTGGCGACTCGGAATAGGTTGGATGGATTGGACCTATTTTTGGGGCGTCACAGTTGGTATCAGAGCTTAGGGATATGATCTCTGGCGGAGATCAGGGAATAGAACTGGGAGGGGAGAGACGAGTAAATCCTTCGCTTGTGTGTCCTACCTAAGCTAAATTTTCTTACCTAAGTTGACAAATTATGATATGTCAATTAACCTTTCTTTTGAAGGTGTATTCTAGAATGATATCTGAAATACAGGAGATGAGCAACGGAGAGATCATGATGATAGGGAAGATGGAATCTGAAATGAAATCAAGGTATTCTCAACTCTTTGAAATACCAGGTACGTAAATTTCGGGGATGAAATTTCATAAGGAGGGGAGATTGTAAGACCCCGAATTTTGTGAAATAAAAGTATTCAATTTTTTATAATTACTATTCATGAGTTACTATTCATGAGTTACTATTCACGAGTTACTATTCATGAGTTACAATTCACGAGTTACTATTTACGAGTTACTATTCATGAGTTACTATTCACGAGTTACTATTCACGAGTACTATTCATGAAGCATGATAATTTTTTTCGTAAGAAGGCATTACTCAATAATTGTTACAGTAATTACTGTTGAATATTTTATTTTATTGATTCAATAATTGCTACGTTGATATTTTATATTATTGTTGTTTCAATAATTGTCACGGCACAATATTTCCCATTATCGGATCAATAATTCATATTATTTGGATAATATTATTAGATAACATTATTGGCAATGTCTAGAAAGTTCTGTCAAGGAGAGGTTTGGTCATCTAATTGTGCGCCAGTAAGGATAAATCCTTATTGGAAAGCCCCCTCTTTCCTGGGAACTGCCTGGTTGTCAGTATTGTGATTCTGTAATATTATTTGTGAATAATTAATTATTGATAAGGAAAATATTCATTTTATGTGGTTATAGATGGAGAAAAGTTTTTAATGTGACAATTGTTGAAAATTGATATTTTATCTTTTATGATAAAATATATTATTATATTACAGTAATATAATAATGGTGATATTTTTACAATGAATGTGTGATATATGAATAAAATGAGGAGGAAGAGTAGTTTTGTTGCATTAAATGCTAAACACATGTTTTGTGTGTTACAAAAAATGTTTAACACATGTTAAACATGTTGGTGGAAACAAATTTTGACTGAAATTTGATTATAGCTGTAAAATAGTCCGTTTGTGGATTTCGGTCAATTTTTGTTTGGAATTTGGGAAATCTTTCTTCTGTAAAGTTGTAGAGAATGGAATTTCTTATGGAAAGGGCATGTGGTTCGAATTTTTCTGATAAAAGGGCTATGTATTATGAATTATTGAAGTTCCGATGTTCTGAAATAATTGATTTTTGGAAGTTTTAATTATTATTTTTAAGAAAAACATTTTTTTCATTTGAGGGGCATGTGTTAAATGGTTGAAATGAGCTGGTGGTGTGCTTAGGAATTTTGTTTATAAATAATATTATTATATTCAATTTTCTGCTTTGGTGTTCTAAGCAATTTTCTATAAATATGTGTTTAGGTTAGAATTGAAAATCACACCAGAAACTGAAGTTTTTTCTCTACTTCTCTTTCTATATTATCGAGTGTATTATTTTGAGTATTTTGATATCTTGAGTATTGCTATACGGTGCAAGTTCGTTCAGCGTTATTCAAGTCAGAAGTACTGCTCTTTTGAGGTAAGGGATAGTAAGGGATATTGTCGTTAGTATATAAAGGTTATTATGTTTTTCAATTTCGAAATTTTTCTGAACCTTTAAAAATTCTGGAAAAAGTTGAAATGATAATTTGATGGGTTTTGTAGATTGTAAAAATGAAGATTTTTGGATGTATAGAGTAGGAGTTATGAATTTTATGAGAAAAGACTATTTTAAAAATAAACCCTTATAACTCCTTGTGGTTAACTCCAAAATTGATGAAATTTTTATTGGGAGTACATCTATATAATATCAGTATACCCTTTGAATTTTGAAAATTTTGGATAAAAGTACAATTTATGATAAATATTTAAATATTCGATGGTTTTGGCCATATGAAAAATAGTAAATGAATTTTTAAAATTCCGAGAAAAATATATTTTCAATATGGGAAAATATTATGCTAAATCCCAGAAAAGAAATATTTTTGAGACTGATTTGGTATTTTTCATGAAAATGGTCTAGTTATGAGTAAATGAATTAAATATGTTATGTGAAGTAAGAAAATTAGAAAATAGGATTTTATGGCTTGAGAATCCTATATAAGGTATATGCAGATTTTTGATGAGGGTTTTGGTTATTGGTGATGAAATCTTATGAGTTTGACATTTTAAGATGATTAAATGCATTTATTAGTAAAGTGTAAACAATTAAAATAAATTGTTTATAAGTGTAAGAAATGATTAAAATATTGTGGTAATATTAATAATATTAGATTATGAGATTATTAAGTAATTTATAACATTTTGATTAAGGTGTTATGAGATCATTGATTTATGAATCTTACTCTTGAGATTAAATCTATATGTGATTATATTATTTTTAATATCATATATAACATTCTTATAACCCTAATGATGATATTTCTCTTTGACTTGAGTGTAAAGATGGGTAGATTATTGGTATGATCGTGACTATAGGTTCTCTTTGGCCAGTAGTGAAAAGTTGAATTGTTGACTGGTATGATCATGACCATTGAATTTATAATTGAATATTTTTAGCTTAAGTGCAAAGGTGAATTGATCAACATATATGGTTATAATTATGGTTTATATAAATTCTGAAATGATTATGTATTTCTTTGAGATATGAATATCTTTGGCCTGTAGTGAAAAGATCAATTATTGATGAATATCTTTGGTCCGTAGTGCATAGACGACCTGTTGTTGAATATCTTTGGCTCGTAGTGCAAAGATGACTTGTTGTTGAATATCTTTGGCATATAGTGCAAAGATGAACTGTTGATGAATATCTTTGGCCGTGGTGCAAACATGAATTTATTAGTATGATTATGAACAGGAACTGTGATTTGGTATAACCATGATCTTTGATGTTTCAGGTAAAGACAGGTGATGAAAATTATCTTCGTCTTGGATGCGAAGAGGAATTTAGAATCACAATTATTATTATGAGTTATTCATATGATTGTGGAAAGGAACTGTTGAATGATGTTATAGGGATAAAACATTGTTGGTGGACTTTTAATGTGGAGAAGATAATAGACTTTATGGTCTATTTGACTCTTCAAATGGATTGCTCGTTCCGCTGCAACTATGGTTGAAAATTTTATCATCTACCATATGTTCTAAATCTCTGATTTATTACTGATGAAGTCTATTGATAATGTAATTATCTTTAGTCATAATATTCTTTACTGGGCTAGTTGTGCTCACCCTTTTTGCTTCACAATTCATTTCAAGTAATAAGAGTGTAGCTGGGTCGAGCGGGGATAACAGGGGAATAGTGTTATGGTTCGGGTCTGTCAAAGTTTCTCAACACATTATAAAACGGAATGACATACAATATATAATTGTATTGAGGACCTAAGATGTGTGTGTCGTATATTATACGTCACTTAATAATTGATTTTGGTGAACAACAATAGGGTGAGGCGAACCCAACTTTGGAATGGTGTTTTGTCACTATCATACAAGATGTCTAATGATATACAACCTCGCGTTATCATAAGACAGGGTTGTGTAAATCCACTCACTAAGTATATCTACGAGCACTACCTATATGATCTTGGAGTTTATTTGAAACATAATGTTCAATTATAGACAGTGGAGATAGTTATATGTCAAGAGAAGACTCACCATTGGAAGGACCATGATAAAAACCTTCTCGTTTTTCATTGGGGTCTATTGGGTCAACCATGGATAATTCTGTGGGCATATGATATCTATCATAACTTAGATTCATGGCCTCCTATGTACGAAGGTTTTCTTGAGCACTTCCCAAAGATTTTAATTTCTAAAACAGTTCTAGATTGTACCTTTATGTAAGGTATCCTTTGAGGTGTCTTTGTCCATAGTTGGGACATGAGTCATAGATGGTATTAAAACTCACAGTATATATGTTGTTGTATTTTGCACGACAATTGTAGTAATAAAGTTGTAGTTGTTTTCTGTACCATGTATTTGGCGACTCAGAATAGGTTGGATGGATTGGACCTATTTTGGGGGCGTCACACTTGCTTTATTTTATGATGTATTCTGCAAACATATGTAATAATTTATGGTTAGATTACCTGGGATTGTTTTAGAGATGATGTAACCCTTTAATGGAAAAGATTATTGTTTAAGTTATTTGATATTTTTAACCTTTATTATGGGTAGTTGGATGTAATTATTTTTGATATTGAGCACCAAATTTTATGGGAATGAAGTACCCGAATTTAGGGGTGTCACAGGTTTTGTGACACCCCCGAATCCGGGTCCTCTGACTCCGGTTCGGTCATCATGATAAATACAAATATCTACCTCTAAACAACATACGATAACTAAAATGCGAAATATAAGAAACGTACGTCGTTCATTCCAAAGGTGTTACTAGTCCCAAGATACGATAACCTTAATATCATCTTACAAACATACCCTAAAATATTCATTAGGGTTCACATTACATATTAGTAATTTAAACTAGGCATAAAGTAAAGTCTGCTTCTGGCAACTATCTTACATATTTCCTTTACCCTTGTCCTTTCCTGAGGTCTCGGGCTTAGCTGCATATAGTTCATGATATAGCAAGGATGAGCAAAAAGTTTGCTCAACAAGTTTAAATACAACAATAAGAATATATCATGATGAATGGAAAATATCTGACAATGAATTCAACAATATGAATATCTGAAGGATTCAACAATATGAATTTTAGAAGCAAGGATAATGATTGCTTTTAGAATAACTGCTAGTCAAGTAAACTTTGAACTATAACACTCTAATGGAATCAATCGCTAATTGACCCTTTGGTTACTGACTACAGAATAAGTACTTGAGGGGATCAACCTCACGTACACTATATTTATGCATAACATTTAAATCTGCTCTGTGTATCTTATATTAGATACTTGAGGTACTCCCTTATCATAAAAGGGGTGTTCTTTCAATCTAAGAATCCTTACAATCAATTGGTTTGGATAAATTTTATAAAACTTCATACATTTGTCTGACTGAACAAAGGTTCAGACTCTATCTAACATAGTTCAAGAATTATAGAACTTTAAACGATGTACAAGTCCAAGACTGTACGAACTCAAGTGCACTAAGTGCGAATATCAATAATATCGATGTAGAATAATTGTAAGGTAATTAAACCACTTAATAGCATGCTTGGAAATAAAGTTCAAGCTTAAGTGAATAACGTTATTACTCATGTACATTGCATAATGTAAATGCAAAGGTTAGGATACTTTGCACAATAAAAGTATGGTTCAAGGAACTTGCACCACCAAAGACTGAAGTTCAAGGAAACTTGCTCAATATAAATTTGAGTAAGGTTAGGGAGCTTGCTCAATAATAATTTGAGTAAGGTTAGGTAACTTGCATATTTGCTCAGCTACAATATAATTCTAACTTTAATTAACTTGCGTTGAAATGACCTAATATTAACAAGTCAGTCTTTTCAATTAGTACGTGTAAACTAATATGAGTCTACACTTACAAGATCAAATCACCACATAGCATGCTTCTCAACACATTATATGGCATATTGGTCATATATTACAAGGTAAACAAATCATATAAACATGCCTTGAATTTCAGAATAAAAAAATAGAATCTTGGTAAGATCAGCAGGCGGGGCCAAGATCTGCGCTGGTTTAAACTTAGGGGGCCTTGTTGCCACCGTCCCCCGCTGAACTCATGTTTGAGCTTTGCACTTGCTGTTATTAATCCAACTCTAACATAACCTTATACTCATACATTAACATACATACATGCTAGAGGTCTTTACAAAAGTGAATAACCATTCTTGAGTTTACTTTTAGTTTGTGACTTTCCATGGAATTCAAGCATAGAAGGTCATGTAATTATTGTGTCTTATAACTTGATCATAGGTTTACCTAGGGAGGTCACTAAATCAGTTAACACACATGCTCGTGGTGGTCATATTGTTTGTTCACAACTAACATTGTTTAACACTTCAAACCATGCTCTAAACTCATGTTCGGTTTAGTTATCATCATGCTTAATACATATGAATTATGTTTAGGAGTATTATAGCCATAACATGACATCTTACTACTTTAGTATCTAAGTACTCATATAATATGCAACTTAAGTTTGAAAACATGTTCAAGGTTGTCTTGAAATTATTTTAGCACGAATGATGCAATCTAACACATGTAAGACAAATCTAAAACCTTTATCATAAGTAAATAAGTTATGATAACCTCTTTTCAAGATCATAAACTATATCTTGTAATCATTCATGTTCATTAGCCTTATTGTACCAACCTTTTCTTTTTAAACTAAGTTCTAGCACAAAGCTTATCAAGTTGGTCATGGATACAACAATTATGAATCATATATCATGGTTATTTAGGTTCCAAATCAGTTATGTACATGAGTCACTAAGTTCAGAACTTGTGACCATAAGTTTTCCAAAAGTTAGTTTTGAAACTTTAAGTTTTGTTATAAACTTCCTTGCTACTCCAAGTTGATTACTTCATACCACATAAGAAATCTTTACGTCTTATGCTATACTTCTTTTTAGGTATATATCTAAGTCATGACATCAAGTTAGCAACACATAGCACAAATAGAAGTCGAATCGATTTCGAAGTGCATAACATTGTATTTTGCACCCTAGTACAAATAGAGCGCAATGCCGCCATGCCTACCACTGTAGGCGAACTCGCTTTGTTCTGCAGAGCATCAAACATCAACAATTCTCTTTGATTTAAACATGCTTAATACCATCATTTAAGAGTTCATATATGCAAGCCTACTTCCTAAACAGATTATAGCATGCTAATTCACTTTGATTGACATAGAAATTCAAGAAATTTCAAGAATTAAACAAGACCCATTTCAAGAACATAACTAGAGTTTTATACCTCCTAAAACATGAATTGGACTTCTTATTCACTGAGTATGCTTCTATAATGCTCAACAACTTAGGACTACTCAAACTTAGAATTATAAGACAATTACAAGCAACCAAAAACTGAAATTGGAACTTGTATTTGTAGAAGGAACTTTGACTAGATATTGACATTACACTAAGGTTGGAGTTCATGGTGTAATGGAAGAATACATAGGTTAATTGAGAGTTGGCGAACCACCCAAAAGCTTAGCCATCATCACCTAAGTCTAGCCTTTTGGAAAATACGTAAGTTAGCTCTAAGTCACTATTCATGTACCTTTGTGACACTTAATTTGGGACAAGAGAGAAAATCTCAACAAGTTATTTAAGGCTTGGTTTGGCTCTTTTAATTCCCAAAATGTAATCTTAATGTACAATTATTACCATATTAGGAATTTAGGGATTATTTAGGTACTCACATCATATAATCCATGTATATTAAATACACGCAATAAAATAACACAGTTAGGTATTATTAACCGGGTATCTCCATAATTATATTTTACTACTCACATAAACACAAAATAACATTATTTAATATCAATGTTTATTTAAACATCTAATCCCTTTCCCAGTTTCTAAATTACACATCTATTTTAATTACTTCTGTATTAAGGGTCACATGGCATTTCTTGTACTACTTGATATTTTATATCAACATAATGTACCTTTATCCATATGCTTTATTAATGTCGCACATACAACAAAGTGTTCCATTTCATTTCCATAGAAGAAACTAACTATCTCAAATCGAACAATCTTGGTTAGATTCATGCCATTTTTATATCTTTGGGAGGCAATTTGCATGGGTCTCGGCAAATGCTAAAATGGGTTTGCTTCAAGCCATTTCCAATTTCTATCACCACACAAGTTTTATATGATATAATTTAACTTCTATAGTGGTGATATACCCATGTTTGAAATGAATCAATATGTTCAAAATCTATAACTATATTCAAATGGATTGAATATTTAATTATTAAGAATCCTATCAATTCTTTGATATCAAACTCTTAGGGTTAGTCCACCGATTTAAATAACTATTACTGACTCCCTTTAATCATATCATAAATTCACATAACCACATAAGGTTTAAATAGACTTACAAAATTAACTTATAAAAAATCAAATCACATATTTAATTAATAATGAGTTTAAAATTCACGGTCATTACATCCCTCCCCCCTTATAAAAATTCCGTCCTTGGAATTGTAAAAATAAGGTTGCTCAAATAAAAACAGATAATTCCCTCTCATTTTCTCTTCTAGTTCCCACGTAGCTTCTTCGACTGTGTGATTCCTCCAGAGAATCTTAACGGAATGGATGATTTTATTCCTCAGCTTTTGTTCCTTCATATCTAGTATCTGGACAGGAACTTCCTCGTATGATAAGTCTTTCTCGACTTATATTGGTTCTGATAAGTGGGTTTTATACCTACTTATTGGATATCAATTCACGCGAACTATGCCCATCTCAAGTACATTTTAGTGTGTTTTTAGTTGCATTTCGTAATATTTTTGCATTGCATGTACTGAGAACTCCTTTGGTGTCAAAGTGCAGGATATGGCATAACTTGGCGATGGTAGATGGCATGTGATCAATGAAGGCACAACATGAGATCGAGTGGAGCAAAGAAACCAAGCATTGGTGGACAATTAACTTAGAGCATATGACAAGGATGAACAACATGAGAATCGGAAAGAAGCAGAAACCGCATTCAAAGCTGCAAAAGCTACGCTGGTGCTGCCACACTAAAGTTAACACACGCAATGCGAGGAATTCAAATGGAAAGCGTCGCCATGAACAACGGTGAGGTCGCTAATTTGTTTTAATTTAATTTTTAAATTTTAAGAGTTGTGGTTAGTTAAAAACAATTCTGGTTGGTACCAGACATATTATTCAGTAGTTTTTACGTGTTTTTCATATTAGAACTATGGTTTACACTTTGAGAGATTTCCAACGTAGAACCAAGAATAATCTCCGTATTCTCTACTTCTTCTTTGGATTTTCAATCACTGTGGATAAACTATTGTTACTTTGTTGGATTTTATTGAGGATTTGAACGTTACATCTGGATTGTAAAAAGCAATTGGGTTTGATCGATTCTATCTTCTCTCTTCCAATTGTTTACTTATTATCCATGTATTGCTTTGATCCCATAATGGCTTTTGGTTCAGTCACGAACTAAACTCCATTATGGGATTCTAATGGATTTTAATACATAGTCTAATTTATGGCCTGATTGCTGGACTGTTTTGCGTATCATAAGGAATTTCTATTATGGTTGATTTGCATGCATGAATGATTGATCACCATTCATTTTAGGTACTTGTATGGAATTGAAAGATAACATGCGGGTATGGATTGTAATCATGATAATATGCGTATATGGGGCTGTTTTGTGTAGCTTTGTATTTTGTGAATCAGATAGACATATATTGTTTCACCATATGAGTTAAATAAGGGCTCGTGCTTAAATTTAATATGGTTGCAATGTCACATAGACATATAGTGAGATTGGCTTTGTTGATGATTACATGGTGTCTATTGTATGTGGATGTTATGTGAGTAGGTCATAATACATTGAAAAATGGTTATGTCTACATTAGTGCTCTTTGCTACTTTTCTGTGATACGTGAACAATCCTGCATGATGGTTGTAATTAGATGAACTGTTAAATAAAGTTAGGATCTCATTATCTCCAGATTTGATTTATTACATTATTATTCTTATTTTAGTTATTATTTGCATTTAGAGTAATTCACAATTATAAGCGTTAGTTTAAGCATATAAAAATAGTGATTTAGTTGATGCATAATAGTTTAATTTAGACAACTTTCTCTGTGGATCGATACTCGACTTACTCTGTACTGCTTGTTGACACATGTATGCTTGCATGAGTTAGAGCTCTTTTGTTAGAACTAAAAAAAGAGGCAACATGTTTTTGGCGCCGTTGCTGGGGAAAGGCGTATAAATTTAAATATTATCATTAGTTTTAAGCTATATTGTATGACTTAGACAAATCTAATCTTATCTCATTTCCATTTTTGTTTTTGTTTTTGTTTCAGGAACTTATATAAATTTTTATGCGCACGCGGTCATCCAACCCTAACTTAACACCTGCTTAGGACAACATAAATGGGAGAGGTTGGAAAGCGAGTGTTCATAGAAATTTACAAGCACAATTAGAGGGTACTACATCTAATATGGCAGCCGAGGGACAAGGAGAGAGCAAAGAGAGGAGTATAGGGCTTTGAGAGAATATTACATGCCTAATATTAATGGATTACAGTCTAGCATAGTCAGACCAGCGATAGCAGCTAATATATTCGAGATAAAAATGGGCACTATTCAGATGGTGCAGAATACGGTTCAGTTTGGGGGTGCCACTACAAATGATCCGAATGAACACCTGTTGAGTTTTATTGAGATATGTGACACGTTCAGATATAACGGGGTGACGGAGGATGCTATCAGACTTAGGCTGTTTCCGTTCTCATTGAGGGATAAAGCAAGAAGTTGGCTTCATTCTTTGCCAGCAGGATTTATAACTACATGGGAGGACTTAGCACAGAAGTTCTTAGCCAAGTTTTTCCCAATGGCTAAGACTGCGAAAATGAGGAAAGCAATCTCTCACTTCGAGCAACAACAGGGTGAATCCTTATATGAGGCCTTGGAGAGATACAAAGATATGTTACGGAAGTGTCCGCACCATGGTATGCCAGATTGGATGGTGATCAACACATTCTATAATGGATTAGGATGGCAGTCTAGGCCGATTGTAGATGCAGCTGCAGGAGGAGCATTATGGGCAAAGAGTTATGAGGAAGCCTATAACCTTATCGAGACGATGGCAGCAAATGATTTTCAAAATCCTACATCTTGGATGCCACAGCCCAAAGTTGCAGGGTTATTGGAAGTGGATGCTATTACTCAGTTGTCGGCACAGATGGCAGCTATGGCGAAGAAAATAGATTCAATAGTCGAGAGCAAAGCAAAAACAGTTGCCTTCATATGTGAGATCTATGCAGGATCACACTCCACTGATCAATGTGCTATCAGCTCGGAGTCGGTACAATATGTGGGAAATTACAAGAAAGACCAAGGACAGTTTCAGAACACATACAACCCCAACAACCGTAATCATCCAAACTTCAGTTGGTCAAATAATCAAGGGCATCAGTAGAATCAGTTTCAGCCGAATCAACAATTTCAGTCTCAGCCATCTCAACCACAGTTTACACCAAAACCACCGTTTCAAACGGGATTTTCTCAACAACAACAACATCATACTCCATCTGCACCTCAGCAAGAAAAGAAATCAGAAATGGAAGAGATGATGTTGAAGTACATGGAAAACATGGAGGTCATGATCAAAAGCCAAGCAGTGGCTATTAAAAATCTAGAAACTTAGATGGGGAAAATGGCGAGCATGCTTAACAACAGGCCGCATGGTTCATTTCCAAGTAATACGAAAGCAATTCCACGAAGAGACGGGAAGGAACAGTGTCAAGCGATTACATTAAGGTCTGGGAAAAATATTGCAGGAACTGAGCATCACGCGCCCGCGCCTGAATTACAAGTGGATGTCGCGCTGCCACGCGATGAGAAAATTATGACTGTTGAGAAAGAAAATTTAGAAAATTCTGAAATACAGCGTGAAGAGAAAGATAAAGCAGGTACAGTTGAGAAGCCTAGGAGTTTAGTACCAATAGTTCACCCTCCGGTTCCGTATCCGCGGAGATTGAATAAGCAAAGGGAAGATAAGTAGTTCAGCAAATTTTTGGAGGTCTTTAAGAAGCTGCAAATCAACATACCTTTCGCTGAGGCATTGGAATAGATGCCAAGTTATGCAAAGTTCATGAAGGGTATATTGTCAAGGAAGAAGAGATTGGACGAGATTGAGATAGTAGCCTTGACAGAGGAATGTAGTGCAGTGCTTCAGCGTAAACTACCTCCAAAGCTGAAAGATCCGGGAAGTTTCACAATTCCATGCATGATCGAAAAGATGAACTTTGAGAAATGTCTATGTGATCTTGGGGAAAGTATCAATCTGATGCCCTTGCCAGTGTTTAATCAGTTGGGATTACCGGCTCCAAGGCCGACAAATATTTCTTTGCAGCTAGCTGACAGATCCATCACGTATCCATGAGGAATAGTTGAGGATGTACAGGTGAAAGTGGACAAATTTATCTTTCTGGCTTACTTCATCATTCTGGATTACGAGGAAGATAAAAGTATACCAATCATACTGGGGAGACCATTCTTAGCCACAGGAAGGACTTTGATAGATGTGCAGAAAGGGGAGCTCACTATGCGTGTACATGATCAGGAGATTACTTTTAATGTCTTCAAAGCAATGAAGTTCCCAACAGATGAAGAAGAATGTTTCAGAGTTGATTTGGTGGATTGTGTATTAAATGATGAAGTTGAGAGTCTGGTGGATTATGAACCATTGAGGAGTGTCATTACTGAAAATTCAGAATTGGAGGATGAGGAATTCGCCGAACTTGTGCAATATTTGGATACCACTCCACAATTCAGAAAATTCAGAACACCTGTTGAGCCATTGACAAAAGTTGGAGAAACATCGGTAAAATTAAAGCCATCTCTTGAGACACCTCCAAAACTTGAATTAAAACCACTTCCAGATCATCCCAGGTATGCATTTTTAAATAAAGATTCAAAGCTACATTAGATTATTTTTGCTGCACAAACATCTTTTCAGGAAGAAAAATTGCTACGAGTGCTTAATTCAAATTAGCTATTGGATTGACCATAGCAGATATCAAAGGGATCAACCCTTCTTTTTGCATGCATAAGATCCTGTTAGAAGATGATAGTAAGTCGTCGATGAAACAACAAAGAAGGCTTAATCCGATAATGAAAGAAGTGGTTAAGAAAGAGGTACTGAAATGGCTGGATGTAGGCATAATCTATCCGATTTCCGACAGCTCATGGGTGAGCCCAGTGCAGTGTGTACCGAAGAAGGGTGGTATGACCGTGGTTTCAAATGATAATAATGAACTAATTCCAACACGAATAGTAACGGGGTGGAGAGTCTACATGGACTACCGCAAGCTCAACAAAGCTACAAGGAAAGATCATTTTCCACTACCATTTATTGATCAGATGTTGGACAGATTAACAGGTCATGAGTACTATTGCCTTATGGATGGATATTCGGGATACAATCAGATTATGATATCTCTAGAAGACCAGGAAAAGACTACCTTCACATGTCCATATGGCACTTTTGCTTTTAGAAGGATGTCTTTCGGGTTGTGCAATGCTCCAGCCACCTTTCAGAGATGCATGATGGCTATATTTTCAGACATGGTGGAACATAACGTGGAGGTATTTATGGATGATTTCTCAGTCTTCGGGGACTCATTTGATTTATGCCTTGAAAATTTGGTAATGGTCTTGAAGAGGTGCATTGAGACAAATGTAGTGCTGAACTGGGAAAAGTGCCACTTCATGGTACAAGAAGGAATCATACTAGGACACAAGGTTTTGAAGAAGGGACTCGAGGTGGATAGGGCTAAGCTGGAAACTATTGAGAAATTTCCACTACCTACTTCAGTAAAAGGTGTTCGCAGTTTTCTGGGACATTCAGGTTTCTACTGCAGATTCATCAAGGACTTCTCCAAGATAGCTAAACCACTATGCAGTTTATTGGAGAAGGATGCACAGTTTAATTTTGATGAGGCATGCGTGTTAGCATTTGAGCACTTAAAGGGGAAACTAACTTCAGCACCAGTGATTACTGCACCAGATTGGGAGTTGCCATTTGAGCTGATATGTGATGCCAGTGATTACGCCGTAGGGGCTGTTTTGGGGAAGAGGAAGAAAAAGATATTTCATGTGATCTATTATGCCAGCAAGACCCTCACATATACACAGTTGAATTACACCATCACAGAGAAAGAGTTATTGGCAGTGGCGTACGCCTTTGACAAATTTCGAGTATATCTGATTGACACAAAGGTGATTGTGTATACGGATCACGCGACAATTCGACATTTAGTGGAAAAGAAGGATTCAAAGCCCCGATTGATCAGATGGATTTTATTACTGCAGGAATTTGATTTAGAAATCAAGGACAGAAAGGCACTGAAAACCAAGTGGCAGACCACTTATCGCGACTAGAAAATCTGGAAAGGAAGGCAGACGATAAAGTTATGATAAATTAATCCTTTCCAGATGAGCAGTTGTTTGTGGTGAAAGGGGAAGAACCATGGTTTTCAGACTACGCGAACTATTTGGTGAGTAAGATGGTACCTTCTGACTTGGTGGGGTATCGAAAGAAAAAATTTCTTCATGATGTCAAATGGTGTATATGTGATAAGCCTTATTTGTTTAAACAGTGTTCTGATCAAATGATAATAAGGTGTATTTCGTATAGCAAGATCGAGGGGATTCTGCAGGACTGCCATTCTTCGGTGTATGGGGGTCACTATGGTGGAGAAAGAACAGCGGCTAGAGTACTACAAGCAGGATTCTACTGGCCAACCATTTTCAAGGATGCATATAGTTTTGTCCAGCAGTGCGATAGATGTCAAAGAGTGGGGAACATTTCCAAAAGAAATGAAATGCCATTAAATACGATCCTCTAAGTAGAAATTTTTGATGTGTGGGGGATTGATTTCATGGGCCCTTTTGTTTCTTCCTGCGAAAATCTCTACATCTTGCTCATAGTGGATTATGTCTCGAAATGGGTAGAAGGGGCAGCTCTTCCGACAAATGATGCCAAGGTAGTTCTCAGATTTTTACACAGAAATATCTTCACGAGGTTCAAGACTTCAAGGGCTATCATCAGTGACGAAGGCAGTCATTTCTGCAACAGGCAGTTTACAGCTTTGTTGGCTAAGTATGGGGTGAACCATCGCATTTCTACAACTTATCATCCACAAATGAATGGCCAAGCTGAGGTGTCGAATCGAGAAGTCAAAAGAATCCTTGAAAAAGTTGTGAATCCCACGAGGAAGGACTGGTAGTTAAAGTTGGATGATGCAGTATGGGCCTATAGGACTGCATACAAAACTCCGTTGGGCATGTCACCTTTTCAGCTCGTGTATGGAAAAGCTTGTCACCTTCCTATGGAGCTAGAGCATAAGGCATATTGGGCAATTCGAAAGCTAAATTTTGATTTGAAAGGTGCAGGGGAAAAATGCCTACTCCAACTCAATGAGTTGGATGAATTCAGATTATAGGCATATGAGAATTTAAAGCTGTACAAGGAGAAGGTGAAGAAATGGCATGACCGAAAGATCATAGAGAGGACATTTGAACCGGGACAAAGGGTTTTGCTTTATAACACCAGACTTAAACTTTTTCCCGGGAAGCTGAAATCGAGATGGTCATGGCCATTTACAGTGAAGACTATATTTCCGCATGGTGCAATTGAAGTATTTGACAAGTTTCCGGACAAGCCTTTAATGTGAATGGACAGCGATTGAAGCATTACTTTGGTGGCGAGGTGGACATACAGAAAGTCACCTCAATTCTGTCTTCAACATGAGATTCAGAGAGAGTCAAGCTAATTGACTATAACTTAGCGCTTGATGGGAGGCAACCCATTATTTCTATCTCTACTCTTTATTTATTCAGTTTAGGTTGCTTTAGTTAGTTTATCTTTATTTCATTTTTGATAGTTTGTATGCTTTGCATAATTGAGTGTGTAGCTGAATTTGCATTGAGAGGTGTTTGAAATAGTATAGAGTTTATTTTGTCATTCATGCTTGCTCAGTAATTCATGCCTTAACAATGTGCATTAATGTCTTTGTAGGTATTTTAGACTGAAGTCATCACTGGTTTGCAGTACTGGAATTGAAAGTAAGCAATGCAGTACTGTGGTCGTATACAGCCAATGACTGCAGATAATAAAAATTGCGCGCCCGCGCGTCATGCCTGCCAGACTAAAACTCACACTCACGCTCCCGCGCAACAAGTCTAGTGACCACTCGTGCGGTCGCGTGTGACACTGGACAGTGAATTTTTTTTTTAGTTTTAAAACAGGTGTTTGACTCAATTGGTCTCTCACTTGAAATAACAGAAGGCGAAATCACTTGCTCTCCCACAAACGCACGTCTCCTCACTTCACCTCTCAGCAGTTACAACGTGAAGCCATCAATTTCTCCTCACTACCCACGATTCTGCCCACGATCATCTCTGTAGTCTACATCTAGGGTTTCCAATTGAGTAAAGCAGAAGTGAGTTTGGAGGTCATCAATCATCGGTTAGCAATCTCTATAAGGCAGTCAAATCTTTTTCTTAAACGTTCAACATAATGGGTCCAAAGAGAGCACGATCTTCTTCTTCTTCATCCTCGTCTTCCTCTAGCAGTCAAGGAGAGAATGTTGTAGACCATACCAGATTTCTCAGTCTCGAAGCCCAAATAGAGTATTACAGAATTGTGGCAAAGATGTTTATCAAGGAGCGCAGTTTCAAACCTGAAGGGCAAGATGTTCAGCTATGTGACATGATTCGCAAAAGAGGATAGGGTGGATTGACTGCCACTCCTATGCCTATTTCGATGAGTATAGTCCGAGAATTCTATGCAAATGCTAAAGCCTCCATGAGCGGTCAATCTTTGGTTCGCGATTTTGAAATAGATTACAGACCTCCAGCCATCAGAGCAGTGTTTAGGATTACTGACACATAACCGATTGGGTCTGCTAATTGGGTAGCAAGTGCACATATGGAAACAGACTTAGAATTGGTTATTACTGAATTGTGCGTGCCAGGCACGAAGTAGACTTATAAAGCCGGCACGAATCCGCCTCGCATATTTCCCGCCGCAGCTTTGAATAGATATGCTAAGGCGTGGAATTTGTTTATATGTGCCAAACTAGTTCCTTCGTCTCATCAGCACGAGATCACAGCGGAAAGGGCAATCATTCTATGGGGCATAATCACCGGAAAATATATTGATGTGGGCCATCTCATCCATCAAAATATGTTGCGATATCTGCGGGGAAGCAATACTGGGAGCATTCCATACGCGTCAGTTGTAGCTATGCTATTTGCTCACCAGGGATGCCATTGGGACAATGAACAAATGCAAAACCTGAGCCAGGACATCACTCACGCCACCATTACGAAATTCGAGGATTGGCCAGAAGGTGTACCACACCCGCGAGGAAGAGGATTTATCATCCAACCCACATTCCTAGAGCCACCACAGCAGCCCTCTCAGACAGATGAAGCGGGCCCGTCAACCCAAGCTACCACTGTTTCTCAGGATCGCCAGCTCCGAAGGTTGGAGCGTAAGGTTGATGCCATGTATGATAACTTTGCAGCGTTTGCTACGGGTCTCACGAGGTCATTGGCGGAGGCATTCGCACTACAAGGGACAACGCTTGAGTGGCCTCATTTTGGGACAGCTATGCCATATCCACCACCAGATTCACCACCCAAGGAGGGTGGTGCAGCTGAGCACTAGGGGAGTTTTCTTTAACCCTTTACCTTCATTCACTAGGACATTGAATATTATAAGTTTGGGGGTATTGGGGTAGTAGGGTAGTTGCATATAGCTTAGTTTCATAAAATAGTTTCATGTTTAGTTTAAATGTTACATGTTTATGTGTTAGATAAAATTTGCAGAAAATTTTTAAGTTTTAGTTATATGTTTAGTTGCATTTTATGTTTAGTGCATGTCTCACAAATTCTAGCTTTATGGAAATTTTGTCTAGCCTATAATGATAGTGAATTGTGAAAGATTGTTGAGTATTTTGGATAACATTAACTGAGATATAATGTTTTACATAATGCTTTTTAAATGCTTTCGGTTTGCACTGCCTTGTTCATAGTTGCTTGTACGCATAAGAATGATGTGTTGCATTGCTTAATAGAAACTGTGGTTTTAAAAAGAGAAATGTGTGGAACATGGACTTAGACTGTGCCAAACATTGATATTCAAATTTTGGGCAAACATGGGTATGCTATATATAAGAAAAAAAAAAGCAATAACGTGGCTAGTCTTATTTCGGGGCCCTGACTACTTGAGTAAGTACGCCTGTAGGGGTGTCTTAACACCTAGCGCCCTAAGGTCTTTCATCGTCTAGGAGTCGTTGGTTGAAAGCTCGCTAAGGGGTAGCAGTGCTTGCCTAATGGAATGAGGCATTGCACAGTCATGTGAAAAAAAAAGAAAGAAAAAAAATAGAGAAAAAGAAAAAGAAAAGTAAAAAAATAGCAATAAACACCGCAGGAAAGAGCGAAAATCACCCTCGTGAGTAGCAATAAAGCAGTTAAGCCCATTGTTGAACCTTAGTTTGTTTTGATATGTTGGAACAGTCTTTGTTGCATAAGTACACATGAGTCTTGATATAGACTGTAATTTTCTGTTTTGAGCAGTTTAGCATGTGTATTCTTTGCTTAAATCAAGTTTTGGTGAACACAACACACACACACAACATCTCTATAGCATATATGAATTATCTGAGTGTATGATATTATGCCTATAGTATGGTTTGAATTTGTATTCTTGAATCTGGATAATTCGCTGAGGCATTTTGGACTAAAATTCTGTTATAGCTGGAACAATGTGAGACTCGTTTGCATCATGATTTAGTAGCATAACATGTAGTTGCATTTTCAGTGTTTTATGTTGTATGCATTGCTTGAGGGCAAGCATTAGTTCAAGTTTGGGGGTATTTGATAAGTGGGTTTTATACCAACTTATTGGATATCAATTCACGCGAACTATGCCCATCTCAAGTACATTTTAGTGTGTTTTTAGTTGCATTTCGCAATATTTTTGCATTGCATGTACTGAGAACTCCTTTAGTGTGAAAATGAAGGATACGGCATAACTTGGTGATGGTAGATGGCATGTGATCAATGAAGGCACAACATGAGATCGAGTAGAGCAAAGAAACCAAGCATTGGTGGACAATTGACTTAGAGCATATGACAAGGATGAGCAGCATGATAGAATCAGAAGCAGCAGCAGAACCAGATTCCAAACTGCAGAAGCCGCGTGGCTACACAGGTTAACACACTCGCTCATAATAGTTTAATTTAGACAACTTTCTATGTGGATCGATACTCAACTTACTCTGTACTGCTTGTTGACACATGTATGCTTGCATGAGTTAGAGCTCTTTTGTTAGAACTAAAAAAAGAGGCAACAGGTTCATAGGAGATAACGTGCTTATAGTCTGGTTTATACGGCCGTAATACTGACACGTGAAACACGTTGTGAATGTGCTCAAGTTCAGGAGGTAACGCTACCTCGTACGCCACTTCACCGACTCGCCTCAAAATCTCGAACGGTCCTATGAACCAAGGGCTCAACTTGCCTTTATTCCCAAAACAAATTTTCCCTTTCCAGAGAGATACTTTCATAAATGCATAGCTTCCTAATTCAAAATCTTTCTTCTTGCGATGTAAGTCCGCATACTTCTTCTGGCGATCTTGAGCTGCTACTAGTCGGGCTCTTATCCCCTTGATGATTTTTATCGTCTGTTGTACCAACTCGGGTCCCAACAGTTGACGTTCTCCAACTTCGTCCCAATATAAGGGAGTTCTACATTTCCTCCCATACAGTGCTTCGTACGACGACATTCCAATACTGGCATGATAACTATTGTTATACGCGAACTCTACTAATGGAAAGTGATCCTCCCAACTACCCTTGAAGTCCATCACACAAGCTCTGAGCATGTCTTCAAGTGTTTGAATCGTTCTCTTGCTTTGCCCATCGGTCTACGGATGATACGCGGTACTCATTCGTAGTTGTGTCCCCATTCTTTCTTGAAGACTCTTCTAGAAGTTTGACGTGAATTGCGGATCTCTATCTGATACAATAGATACCGACACCCCATGCCTCAAGATAATTACCTTGACATACAATTTGGCTAACTGGTCCAAACTATACTTCATCTTAATCAGCAAAAAGTGAGATGACTTAGTAAGATGATCTACAATCACCTATATGGCGTCGTGTGTGACGCCCCCAAAATAGGTATACAACACCCATTCTGAGTCGTCAAAATACACGGTACAGAAACAACTACAACTTTATTAATACAACATAAAAACTGTGAGTTTAAATACAAATATTGTCATCTAGACAATATCCACACTCAAATAAGTCCTCATTACAAATATTAATACACTATTTTTACAGAATAGTGAGGACTACTAGAACCACTTCTAGAACCATCATTCCATACCTCGACTAGTACTCGCTACATTCTCGCCTCCTGAGAAGAAAAATGGAACAACAAGGAAAAGGGTGAGCTCAACTAGCCTAGTAAAGAACATTATGATTAAGATAATGTAAAACAAATTATCGTTAGTCCTCAACAGAGAAAAATCTAATAGAATACAATAGACAATGAGTTTGAAATCAATATTCGCAGCGAAAATAATAATTCATTAGAAGAGTTAAGTAGAGAATGAAATCTACCATCTTCTATATATGAATTTAAAAGTTCATCATCTATCTTTTATCCCTGTAACATCAATCAATATATAACTGAAATCAAATATTCATCTTTGCACTACAAGCCAAAGATATTCATCAGTTGGTCATGTTCATCTAAACACATGTTCATCTTTGCACTACGGCCAAAGATATTCATCAGAAATCATTAATATTTGCACTATAGGCCAAAGATATTCAATTATATCATCATTTAGGACGGAGGATGATGAAAAATATTTTAAAGAAAACGAATCCAGTGAAACAAAAGAATAAATATTAAGGATTCGTATTTCAACTATTCCATGTCCAAAAATACCTCATAAATAATCATAGTGGAGTAAAATGCAAGAATGATCAAAACATGGATACAATCAAAGCTAGTATCCATAATAGATATTTTGGACGAAAAACAAAAATTTAATTTTTCTATGAATAGTGTCGTATTAGTGAATAGTGTCGTATACGTGAATAATGCCGTATACGTGAATAGTAACTCCGACACTAAAAAAATTAGAATTTCACAAGAAAAATCTTACCAATACTCCGGCATAATGATATTGAAAGAAATAATATCATTCTCAAAAAAATAATATCCCTAACCTCGAAAGAATAGTACTTCTAGTTGAAACACCGGATATAGGCTATGACTTGAACTTGCACCGTATAGCAACACTCAAAGTATCAAAATACTCATAAAAATACGCTCAATATATCGAGAGAGAAAGAGAAAGAAGATTTCAGTTTCTGGTGTGATTTTTAATTCTAACATAAGCACCCAATTTATAGGAAAATGCTTAGAACACCAAAACAGAAAATTTAATAAATTAATAATATAATTTTCTTAATTTCCTTAGCACACCACGCCAGCTGATTTCAACCATTAACATGTGCCACTCAAATGAAAAAAACGTTTTTCTTAATAAAAATAATTAAAACTTTCAAAAATCAATTATTTCAGAACTTCGGAACTTCAATAATTCATGATAAATAGCCCTGTTGTCAAAAAAATTCGAACCACATGTCTTTTGTATAGGAAATTTTATTATCTACAACTTTGCAGAAGAAAGGTTTTCCAAATTCCAAACAGAAATTGACTGAAATCCACAAACGGACAATTTTACAGTCTATAATCAAATTTCAGTCTAGAAATGGGGTCCACCGACACACAAAATATGTGTTAATCATTTAATGCAACAAAAATACTCTTCCTCCTCATATACTCATATATCCCACATTTATTGTAAAAATATCATCATTATTATGTTATAATAATATAATAAAATATTATTTTATCAGAAAAGATAAAATATCAATTTTTAACAATTGTCACTTTAAAAAATTTCTCCATCTATATCCACATAAAATCAATATTTTCCTCATCATATAAATCAATAATTAATTATTCACAAATAATATTACAGAATCACAATACTGGAAACCAGGCCGTTCTCAGAAAAGAGGGGCCTTTCCAATAAGAATTTCTCCTTACTAGCGCGCAATTAGGTGACCAAACCTCTCCTTAGACAGAACTTTCTAGACATTGCCAATAATGTTTTCTAATAATATTATTCAGATAATATGAATTATTGTTCCGATAATTGAAAATCTTGTGTAGTGACAATTATTGAAACAACGATAATATAAAATATCAACGCAAGCAATTATTGAATCAATAAAATAAAATCTTGAGCGGTAACTCATCGTAACAATTATTGAGTAGTGCCTTTCACGTAAGAATCAATAATTGGTGCAATACTGGTGCCATTCTTGAAAGCAACAACGCCAGACATCGTGTTTTAACCAACGGGTATTCCAACGGTTGTTAACAGTAAATAACTACGCCAGTTATTTATAAACAACTTATACTTGTCATTTTTTCATCCAATCGCTCAGTTATGGGGCCCACAAGAAAGGTCGCTTGTCGCCGCATGCGAATATTCCCTCGACAAAGAAGAATATTCCACGACCAAACGAATATTCTCCGATAAAAAATGAATATTTTATAACCACTTGCTTATTTGAAATATTTGCGCATTTTACCCATAACTAACCACATTAATCAAATCAACCCTTACTATTACAAAATAATAAATAGAGGAATTAAATTTTATTTATTAATAATTTGGGGTCTTACAACCTCCCCTCCTTATGAAATTTCATCCTCGAAATTGACGTACGTACCTGGTGTTTTAAAAAGATGAGGATACCTCGCTTTCATTTCCGTTTACAACTCCCAGGTCATTTCCTCAATAGCATGGTTTCTCCACAAAACTTTAACTTGTGGTATGACCTTTATGCGTACGACATGCTCCTTCCTATCCAAAATCTTGACAGGTACCTCTTCATACGTTAAGTCTTCGGCTATCTCGTCCGGTTCTAACTCAATAATGTGGTTTGGGTCTTTCACATTTTTACGTAGCACAGATATATGAAAAACATTATGAACATGAGACATACTTGGAGGTAACGCGAGTCTATAGGCCACATTTCCTACTCGGTCAAGAATCTGAAATGGAGCAATAAATCGTGGATTGAGCTTTCCTCTCTTTCCAAATCGTGTAACTCCTTTCCATGGAGCCACACACAACAATACATGATCCCCAATACTAAATTTCACGTCCTTTCGATGAAGATCCACATAAATCTTTTGTCGATCCTATACCATTTGTATACGTTGTTGAATCGTTTAGATCTTCTCTGTAGTCATTCGTACCAACTCTGGTCCCAACAACGTTGCTTCTCCTACCTCATCCCAACATACTGGAGAGCGACACTTTCGTCCATACAATGCTTCAAATGAAGCCACACCTATACTTGCCTGATAACTGTTGTTGTAGGAGAATTCCACCAATGGTAGGTACTTATCCCAACTCCCTTTGAAATCGAGGACACAAAGTCTTAATAGATCTTCAAGAGTTTGAATAGTCCTCTCTGATTGCCCGTCCGTTTGAGGATGGTATACCGAACTGAACCGTAAATTCGTGCCCATAGCTATTTCAAGCTAACCCAAAATCTTGAAGTAAATCTTGGGTCACGATCCGAAACTATGGATACTGGCATGCCATACAACCTCATAATCTCATTCACGTACATACTAGCAAGACGTTCAAGGGAATAAGTCCCCCGTATCGGTAAGAAATGGGCAGACTTGGTTAATCTATCAATAATAACCCAAATCGCATTTATGCCTTAAGAAACCGTGGGAAGACCCGTAACGAAATCCATGGTAATGTGTTCCCCCTTCCATTTTGGAATCTCAAGTGGTTGCAATGAACCCTTAGGCACTTGATGCTCCGCCTTTACACGTTGACAAGTTAAACACCTCGAGATAAACTTTGCGATCTCTCTCTTCATATTGTTCCACCAAAATGTATGTCGAAGATCATGATACATTTTGGTACTTCCAGGATGGATTGCAAATGGTGTAATGTGTGCCTCTATCATGATCTTGTACTTCAAATCAGAATCGTTAGGAACACAAAGTCTGGAGTGGACTCGAAGTATTCCTTCTTCATCGATTCTTGCTTCTGGAATAGTACCTTCTTCTTCATACGCATCAGCTCTGGGTCTGTGGCTTGAGCAACTTTAACTTTATCGATTAAAGTTGGTTCTATGCGTATACTTGACATCATCGCACTTATTCCTGCATATGATCTTCTACTCAACGCGTCAGCTACCACGTTCGCTTTTCCAGGATGGTATGGTCAGAACATGTGCCGAAATGAGTCTCCTCTTGAGTTCTTCGAAGTTCTTCCCACATTCCTTGCTCCATTCAAATTTTATATCTCTACGAGTCAGATGCGTTAATAGAATAGTGATTCGAGAATATCCTTCAATGAATCTCCGATAATAACCAATTAAGCCTAGAAAGTTACGTATTTCGATTACCGACTTAGGTTGCTCTCAACTGTGACTCATATCCCAACCTTGGATAGCACGTCACAATGACACCTATCAGTTTACTATCGCACGAATATGGAGTTCCCTATGGAGAGTCTGGCTTCGGTGCATTCCACAAAAGAAGTCACCAGATAGAGGCTCGATTATCAACTTCTATAGTTGGATTTTTAACTCCTGAAGTTCAATAGGAGCCATTCGATATGAGATTTTAGAAATGGGTTTTGTACCGGGTTCAAAGTCGATACAAAATTCAATATCACACTTTGGAAGTAAGCCAAGAAATTCTTCAGGAAATACATCAGGAAATTTACTAACAATAGAAATATCATTCAAATCTGACGTATTTTTGTTCAAGTCCATAACATGGGCTAAGAAAACTTAACATCTGTTTTTCAATAAACGAATGACTTTATGGCTTGATATGAAAGTGTTTGACTTCAATGGTTTAGTTGCTTGAATTCGAATAACAGGTTGCTTAGGAATATGAAAACTAACAACCTTATGAAAGCAATCAATTTTGGCATGATGAGTAGTTAATCAATCAATCCCTAAAATCACATCAAAAGCAAGTATCTTTAAAGAGATAAGGTCAACAGGTAAGGTGATGTTGGCAACTTGGATCAAACAAGATTTATAAACAGTGGATGTGATGAAAGCTTCTCTTAACGGAGTCTACACAATTAAATCAAATTCTAATTTCTCCGGAGTCAAGTTTAAACGTTGAGCACAAGCAGGAGAAATAAATGAATGGGTAGCACCGGTATCTAGTAAGGTATAAACTTCGCATGAATTTATGATTAGCTTACCCGTGATCACCTCGTTTGGGTTCCTCGCATGTTGACCAGTCACGACAAACGCTCTTGCAGGAACCGTTGACTTTGACTTTTCTGGGACAGCCTTTTGAGTCACCATCTCCACTGGACTTGGTTTCGCTACAGTGCAATCTCGAGCGATATGTCCTTCCTTTCCATAATTATAACATACCTTAAACCGTTGTGGGCGGTTTAAGGTCGATATGTCCTTCTTTTTCGCACTGACTTATAGCATATGGCCGGTGGTCGTTCTTCTCCTTGGAACCGGTTACTCTTTGGTCCCGACGTCTTCATATAGTCATTGTTGAATCTCCTCTTTTAAAATCTCCTCCCGACTCGCTTCTTCTATTATTCTCATGGCCATGATTACCACCAGTGAGTGGTTGCCACTCTTGTTGTCAGTATTTTTCTTTCTCCATTTGGTTATCGTCATTTCGATGATCTTTGTCACCGATATCATCCTGGTTGTGGTCCCTCGGTTATTTGTCAGATCGTTATCTTGCTCTAATAATTGAGCCCTGTTGACAACATCTGAATAGAGAGAAAATTTATGAGAAATGAGATATTGACGTATGCCGGGTTTCAAACCTCTCAGAAACATCCGCGTCATACATTCCTCATTTTCCACCAAATGAGGTGCAAACCTAGACAACTCTGCAAACTTCACCTCGTACTGGGACACCTCCATGTTATTTTGAACAGTTTCTGAAATGTCTCCCAAGACATGCTGAGTGCAGCTGGATGGGTACGCTTCACGGACTCCCACTACTAGTCTACCTTGCCACGAAACATAAAAGTGGCGAATGGAACCTTCTGTTCCTCCGTGCATCCCAAGACATCGAATATCTTGGTAATTTGTTTAACCCACGTCTCTGCCTTGATCAGATCCAGCTTTTCAATAAATTCTGGTGGTCCCAACTGTTTGAATTGTTTGGCTGTGACAAACCGTGAATTGCCATCATTTCCTCCTGTAATTTGAACACGAGTCTCCCTCGTCTGATTTTGTATGACCTGCAAAAAAGCTTCTAAACATCCCATCGTTCATCATCTGCTCAGTGGTGTTGTTCACATGAGGAACATTGTCAGCCTGTTGCATGTTCTCCTCGTTGGTGAGCACAGGTGTCTCCACGGTCTTATTTACTCCACTGTTAACATTCTCAATCGACATTCTCAAATACTGCCATAAAACAAGGGTTAATTTAACAAATTAACATATCACATAATATCCTTATATTATGACCGACCAACAAATAAGCTTAGGTAGGACACACTAGCGAAGGATTTACTCGCTTTCTCCCTCCTAGTTCTATTCCCGATCTCCGCTTGGAGATCATATCCCTAAGCTCGATACCAACTGTGACGCCCCCAAAATAGGTATACAACACTCATTCTGAGTCGTCAAATTACATGGTACAGAAACAACTACAACTTTATTAATAAAACATAAAAACTGTGAGTTTAAATACAAATATTATCATCTAAACAATATCCACACTCAAATAAGTCCTCATTACAATTATTAATACATTATTTTTACAGAATAGTGAGAACTATTAGAACCACTTCTAGAACCATCATTTGACACCCCGACTAGTACTCGCTACATTCTCGCCTCCTTAGAAGAAAAATGGAACAACAAGGAAAAGGGTGAGCTCAACTAGCCCAGTAAAGAACATTATGACTAAGATAATATAAAACAAATTATCGTTAGTCCTCAATAGGGAAAAATCTAATAGAATACAATAGACAATAAGTTTGAAATCAATATTCGCAGCGGAAATAATAATTCATTAGAAGAGTTAAGTAAAGAACGAAATCTACTATCTTCTATATATTAATTTAAAAGTTCATCGTCTATCTTTTATCCCTGTAACATCAATCAATATATAACTGAAATCAAATATTCATCTTTGCACTACAGGCCAAAGATATTCATCAGTTGGTCATGTTCATCTAAACACTTGTTCATCTTTGCACTACAGGCCAAAGATATTCAATTATATCATCATTTAGGACGGAGGATGATGAAAAATATTTTAAAGAAAACGAATCCAGTGAAACAAAAGAATAAATATTAAGGATTCGTATTTCAACTATTTCATGTCCAAAAATACCTCATAAATAATCATAGTGGAGTAAAATGCAAGAATGATCAAAACATGGATACAATCAAAGCTAGTATCCATAATAGATATTTTAGACTAAAAAGCGGAAAATTTAATTTTTACGTGAATAGTGTCATTGATAGTGAATATAGTGTCGATATCGTGAATAATGCCGTATACGTGAATAGTAACTCCAACACTAAAAAAATCAGAATTTTACAAGAAAAATCTTACCAATACTCCGGCATAATGATATTGAATGAAATAATATCATTTTGAAAAAAATAATATCCCTTACCTCGAAAGAATAGTACTTCTAGTTGAAATACCGGATATAGGCTATGACTTGAACTTGCACCGTATAGTAACACTCAAAGTATCAAAATACTCACAAAAATACGCTCAATATATCGAGAGAGAAAGAGAAAGACGATTTCAGTTTCTGGTGTGATTTTCAATTCTAATCTAAGCACCCAATTTATAGGAAAATGCTTAGAACACCAAAGCAGAAAATTTAATAAATTAATAATATAATTTTCTTAATATCCTTAGCACACCACACCAGCTGATTTCAACCATTAACATGTGCCACTCAAATGGAAAAATAGTTTTTCTTAATAAAAATAATTAAAACTTCCAAAAATCAATTATTTCGGAACTTCGGAACTTCAATAATTCATGATAAATAGCCCTGTTGTCAAAAAAAATCGAACCACATGTCTTTTGTATAGGAAATTTTATTATCTACAACTTTGCAGAAGAAAATTTTTCCAAAATCCAAACAGAAATTGACCGAAATCCACAAATGGGCGATTTTGCAGTCTATAATCAAATTTCAGTCAAGAAATGGGGTCCACCGACACACAAAACATGTGTTAATCATTTAATGCAACAAAAATACTTTTCCTCCTCATATACTCATATATCCCACATTTATTGTAAAAATATCATCATTATTATATTATAATAATAGAATAAAATATTATTTTATTAGAAAAGATAAAATATCAATTTTTAACAATTGTTACTTTAAAATTTTCTCCATCTATATCCACATAAAATCAATATTTTTCTCATCATATAAATCAATAATTAATTATTCACAAATAATATTATGAATCACAAGATCTTGTGACCAGTAGTTCTCGGAAAAGAGGGCCTTTCAATAAGAATTTCTCTCCTTCTTTGGCAAGCAATTAGGTGACCAAACCTCTCCTTAGAGAGAACTTTCTAGACATTGCCAATAATGTTTTCTAATAATATTATTCAGGATAATATGAATTATTGTTTCGATAATGGAAAATCTTTGTGTAGTGACAATTATTGAAACAACGGTAATATAAAATATCAAACACAAGTAATTATTGAATCAATAAAATAAAATAATTGAGCAGTAACTCATCGTAACAATTATTGAGTAGTGCTTTCTTACTTAAGAATCAATAATTGGTGCAATACTGAAAGTGTCTTCTTGTGCAACAACGCCAGACATCGTGTTTTAACCACCGAGTATTCTAACAGTGTTAACGGTAACAACAACGCCGTTATTTATAAACAACTTATACTTGTCGTTTTCTTCATCCAATCACTTTTCGTTATGGGGCCCACACAAGGCTGCGCCGTCGTACGAATATTCCCCGACAGTAAGAATATTCCACGACCAAACGAATATTCTCCGATAAAAAATGAATATTTTATAACCACTTGCTTATTTGAAATATTTGCGCATTTTACCCATAACTAATCACATTAATCAAATCAACCCTTACTATTACAAAATAATAAATAGAGGAATTAAATTTCATTTATTAATAATTTGGGGTCTTACATCGTGCCCTTTCTGCGTTGCCGGAAGTCCCACCACAAAGTCCATTGTGATGTGCTTCCATTTCCATTCTAGAATCTCTAATGGTTGTAATAATCTTCTTGGTCGTTGATGCTCTGCCTTGACTCTCTGACAAGTTAGACATCTACTTACGTATTCCGCAACCTCTCTCTTCATATTTGGCCACCAAAGGTGGTGACGCAAATCTTGGTACATCTTCGTGCTTCATGGGTGTATCGAATATCTCATACTATGCGCTTCTTGCAAAATCTCTTCTCTCAGTTCTGGTACTAACGGTACCCAAATTCGTCCTTCCAATCTTAGCAGTCCAGTGCTATTAATCTTAAATTTAAATTCCTCACCTTTAGTCAATCACTTCTTGATGTTATTGTAATCTTCGTCCTTTTTTTGTGCCTCTTTAATCTTATCCAATAAGGTCGGGCTTGCTGTCACTGTAAATAATTGTTCATTAGTCTCCATCCGATACTTAATCTCTAAGTCTAGTCGTTCAAAATCTTTTACCAATTCTTCTTGGATGGTCAACTTCAATAACTTCTCTCTGCATTTTCTGCTCAAGGCATTTGCCACTACATTTACTTTTCCTGGATGGTACAGAATCTTGCAATCATAATCTTTGATCAATTCCAACCATCGGCGCTGCCTCATGTTTAACTCTTTCTACGTGAAGATATACTTCAAACTCTTGTGATCCGTATATATCTCACATTTCTCGCCATACAAATAATGCCTCCAAATCTTCAAGGCAAAAGCTACCGCTGCTAACTCCAGGTCATGAGTCAGATATCCCTTCTCATAATCTTTTAGCTGGCGTGAAGCGTACGCAATGACCCTGTCGTGTTGCATCAGTACACATCCAAGACCTTTGTGTGACGCATCACTATACACTATAAACCCTCTCGTGTTGTCCGGTAAGGCCAACATAGGTGCTTGACTAGGCCTCTTCTTCAATTCAAGGAAACTTTCTTCACACTTTTCCGTCCAAATGAACTTAATTGCCCTCCTGGTAAGATTGGGTAACGGTGGTGCTAATTTTGAAAAATCCTGAATAAATCTTCGATAGTATCCCGCTAATCCTAAGAAACTCCTGATTTTTGTCGGCGTCTTCGGCTCTTCCTAAATTATAACCACTTCTACCTTTGTTGGATCCACCCAAACACCATTTTTGTCGATAACGTGCCCTAAAAACTGCACTCTCTGCAACGAAAATTCATACTTAGAGAATTTTGCATTCAGCTTCTCCCTCCTTAATGTCTCTAACACTATCCGAAGATGCTCGGCGTGTTCTTCCTCTGTCTCTTAATACACTAGAATGTCATCGATGAATACAACAATAAACTTATCCAAATACTGTTTGAACACTCTATTCATCAAATCCATAAATGATGCTGACGCGTTCGTCAATTCGAATGATATGACCAGAAACTCAAAGTGTCCATACCGAGTTCTGAATGCCATCTTTGGAATGTCCTCCGGCCTCACTTTCAGTTGGTGATAACCGGTTCTCAAGTCAATCTTTGAAAAGTACTTTTCCCCCTTCAACTGATCAAACAAATCGTCTGTCCTAGGCAACGGGTACTTATTCTTAATGGTAACCTTATTCAACTCTCGATAGTCGATACAAAGTCTTAGCGACCAATCTTTCTTCTTTACAAATAAGACTGGTGCTCCCCACGGTGATACGCTCAGTCGAATGTATCCCTTATCTAACAACTCTTGTAATTGAGCCATCAGTTCTTTTATTTCTATCGGTGTCATACGATACGACACTTTGTATACCGATGTTGTCCCTTATGCCAAATCAATAACAAACTCAATCTCCATATCCGGTGATAATCTTGGAATCTCATCTGGGAAGACATCAACGAAATCCCTTACAATAGGTATCTGACACAATTCACCCTCGACTCGTCGAGTATCAGCCACATAAGCCAAATAACCTATACAACCCTTTCTATGCAATCTCTGCACTTGCACCATCGTCAGACACTGAGATTGTCTCAGTGATTTACTACTATAAAATACCACCTTTGACTTATTCGGAGTCTTAAGGTGTACACACTTCTTCTTACAATCTATAACTTCTCCGTGAACCGATAACCAATCCATTCCAAGGATTACATCGAACTCCCCCAAACGAATCGGTATTAAATCCACTCTGAGCTTAAATCCTTGCAATTTGGTATAACAATTCCTATGAATATATTCTACGAGGATAATTTCCTTGTTCGCTACTTCTACGTTCATAGGGTGTTCTAATCTCTCACGTGGTAAGTCTAACCGTTTAGCAAATTCTTCGGAAACAAAAGAGCAGGTAGCACCCGAATCAAATAACACGTATGCATCTGTATCATTGATCAGAATGATACCTGACACCACGTCCTTAGACTCCATCGCATCCTGTATGGTCATGTTGAGCGTTCGTGCCGTTGGTCTGTTGTCTTGACTAGCTGGCCCTCCGATGTTTAGCCCATTATTGTTGTTGTTGCGGTTGCCGCTAGCTGCATCGCCCTTTCTCTTTGGGCAGTCCTTAATTTGATGGTTTGTGGCTCCACACGAGAAACATCCTCCCTTCTACTTAATCGGACACTGAGGAGCCATGTGCCCCGGTTGTCCGCAATGATAACAAACACTCTTTCCCTTCATGCACTCCCCCGAGTGATTCCTCCCACAGTTGTTGCACTTCATACTTTTCTTAGCCTCCCTTTTGGACTTATTACCTCTATTATTGGCTCTTTGTCCATTTACGCTTATTGGGGTTGCTTCCTCCGCTACTTCACCCTTTCTGTCCATCCTAACTGGTCTTCTTTTCTTGTTTGAACGAGCGATGGCTTCATTTCCCCCTTCGGAAATGATAGCCCTTTCCAATAGATCAGAGTAAGTCTTAATCTTCAGTACGGCTAATACTTTCTGTACCCATGATTTCAGTCCTAATTCGAACCTTCTTGCCTTCCTGGCCTCCGTGTCAACCTAATGCGGAATGAATCGGGCTAACTCATTAAATCTTGTCGCGTACTCTGCGACAAAGATACTACCTTGCTTCAGTTCCAGAAACTTAACTTCCATATCCTATTGCGTATTCTCTGAGAAGTAATTCTCAAGGAATAGCTCCTTAAATTTGTCCCAAGGAATAACTCCTTCGTCTGTTTGGCCCTTATTGGCTTTCCACCAATAGTTATCTTCACCCTTCATCATGAAAGTGGTAAAACTCATCTTCTATGCTTCGGCCACTCGTGCGACCTCAATCACCTTCTCTATTTCTTCTATACATGTCTAGGCTTCAATTGGGTCCAAGGTTCCCCAGAACTCCGGTGGTCCTACCAATTTAAAGTCCTTAAAGCTATCCAAGTGTTGTCCTGGATGCCCTTCTGCTGGTGGGGGTCTGTTTTGCATTGCCTCAATTAACAGGGTAACGAAGTTCTGCATTGGATCAACATTTTCCCCTCCACCATTGTTAACGGATCCTTCCTCCCTCTGATTCTGTGGTAGTCTCCTAGGAGGCATGATCTGAGGAAAGGAAGAAACAATTAGGCTTTATGTGATATGTTATCTATGTTAGCATTAAGAAGTTTAAGACGTCTATCAATCATTTTTTATTTAAATAAACCACTTCAGTATCACAATAAAATTCGATGGATTTCCTAAACCCATCACTTATATACTCTTCTTGAGTTTTCTACTAAGGTTATAACCTAAGTTTTGCATTCCTAACGTTTATAACCTACAGCTTTGATACCAACCTATTACACCCTCAAATTCGGGTCCTCTGACCCTGGTTCAGTCATCACGATGAATACAAACATCCACCTCTAAACAACATACGATAACAAAAATACGGAATATAAGAAATATACGTCGTTCATTCCAAAGGTGTTACTAGTCCCAAGATACGATAACCTTAATATCATCTCACAAACATACCCTATAATATTCATTAGGGTTCACATTACATATTAGTATTTTAAACTAGGCATAAATTAAAGTCTGCTTCTCGCAATTATCCTACATCTTTCCTTTACCCTTGTCATTTCCTGAGGTCTCGAGCTTAGCTGTAATATAATTCATGATATAGCAAGGATGAGAAAGAAGTTTGCTCAACAAGTTTAAATACAACAATAAGAATATATCATGATGAATAGAAAATATCTGACAATGAATTCAACAATATGAATATCTGAAGGATTCAACAATACGAATATTAGAAGCAAGGATAATGATTGATTTTAGAATAACTGCTAGTCAAGTAGACTTTGAACTATAACACTCCAATGGAATCAATCGCTAATTGACCCTTTAGTTACTGGCTACAAAATAAGTACTTGAGGGGATCAGCCTCACGTACACTATGTATATGCATAACATTTAAATATGCTCTTTGTATCTTATATTAGATACCTGGGGTACTCCCCTATCATAAAAGGGGTGTTCTTTCAGTCTAAGAATCCTTATCATCAATTGGTTTGGATAACTTTTATAAAACTTCATACACTTGTCTGACCGAACAAAGGTTCAGACTCTATCTAACACAGTTCAAGAATTATAGAACTTTAAATGATGTACAAGTCCAAGACTATACGAACTCAAGTGCACTAAGTGCGAATATCAATAATATCAATGTGGAATAATTGTAAGGTAATTAAACCACTTAATAGCATACTTAGAAATAAAGTTTAAACTTAAGTGAATAACGTTATTACTCATGTCCATTGCATAAAGTAAATGCAAAGGTTAGGATACTTTGCACAATAAAAGTATGGTTCAAGGAACTTGCACCACCAAAGAGTGAAGTTCAAGGAAACTTGCTCAATATAAATTTGAGTAAGGTTAGGGAACTTGCTCAATAATAATTTGAGTAAGGTTAGGGAATTTGCTTGTTTGCTCGGCTACAATATAATTCTAGATTTAATTAACTTGTGTTGAAACGACTTAATATTAACAAGTTGGTCTTTTCAATTAGTATGTGTAAACTAATATGAGTCTACACTTATAAGAATCAAATCATCACATAGCATGCTTCTCAACACATTATATGGCATATTGGTCATATATTACAAGGTAAAGAAATCATATAAACATGCCTTGAATTTCAGAATCAAAAACAGAATCTTAGCAAGACTGCAGGAAGGCGCAGTTTGCTTTCGCTGGTTGTAAAGCTTAGGGAATACAAGCTACTTTGTCCCCCTAGCCGACTCATGTTTGAGCTTTGCACTTCCTGTTATCAATCCAACTCTAACATACCCTTATACTCATACATTCACATACATACATGTTAGAGGTCTTTACAAAAGTGAATAACCATTCTTGCGTTTACTTTTAGTTTGTGACTTTCCATGGAATTCAAGCATAGAAGGTCATGTAATTATTGTGTCTTATAACTTGATCATAGGTTTACCTAGGGAGGTCACTAAATTAGTTAACACACATGCTCGTGGTGTTCATATTGTTTGTTAACAACTAACATTGTTTAACACTTCAAACCATGCTTTAAACTCATGTTCGGTTTAGTTACCATCACGCTTAATACATATGAATCATGTTTAGGAGTATTATAGCCATAACATGTCATCTTACTACTTTAGTATCTAAGTACTCATATAATATGCAACTTAAGTATGAAAACATGTTCAAGGTTGTCTTGAAATCATTTTAGCACGAATGATGCAATCTAACACATGTAAGACAAATCTAAAACCTTTATCATAAATAAATAAGTTATGATAACCTCTTTTCAAGATCAGAAACTATATCTTGTAATCATTCATGTTCTTTAGCCTTATTGTACTAAGATTTTCTTTTTAAACTAAGTTCTAGCACAAAGTTTATCAAGTTGGTCATGGATACAACAGTTATGAATCATATATCATGGTTATTTAGGTTCCAAATCAGTCATGTACATGAGTCACTGAGTTTTGTTATAAACTTATTTACTAATCCAAGTTGATTACTTCATACCACATAAGAAATCTTTACGTCTCATATTATACTTCTTTTTAGGTATATATCTAAGTCATGACATCAAGTTAGCAACACATAGCTCAAACTAAAGTAAAAATCGATTTTGGTAGTGCAGTAGCAAGGCTACCGCACCTTAGTACAATTAATTAAGAATGCGCCGCCATGCCCGCACTGAGAGGCAATAAACTGCTACGTTTCACGCAAAGCATCAAACATCAACAATTCTCTTTGATTTAAACATGCTTAATACCATCATTTAAGAGTTCATATATGCAAGCCTACTTCCTAAACAGTTTATAGCATGCTAATTCACTTTTATTGACATAGAAATTCAAGAAATTTCAAGAATAAAACAAGACCTATTTCAAGAACATAACTAGAGTTTTATACCTCCTTAAGCTTTAATTGGACTTCTTTACTGAGTATGCTTCTATGATGCTCAGCAACTTAGGACTACTTAAACTTAGAATTATAAGATAATTACAAGCAACCAAAAAACTGAAATTGGAACTTGTATTTATAGAAGGAACTTGGACTAGATATTGACATTACACTAAGGTTGGAGTTCATGGTGTAATGGAAGAATACATAGGTTAATTGAGAGTTGGCCAACCACCCAAAGGCTTAGCCATCATCACCTAAGTCTAGCCTTTGGGAAAATACGTAAGTTAGCTCCAAGTCACTATTCATGTACCTTTGTGACAATTAATTTGGGACAAGAGATAAAATCTCAGCAACAAGTTATTTAAGGCTTAGTTTGGCTCTTTTAATTCCCAAAATGTAATCTTAATGTACAATTATTACCATATTAGGAATTTAGGGATTATATAGGTACTCACATCATATAATTCATATACATTAAATACACGCAATAAAATAACACAGTTAGGTATTATTAACCGGGTATCTCCATAATTATATTTTACTATTCACATAAACACATAATAACATTATTTAATATAAATATTTATTTAAACATCTAATCCCTTTCCCAGTTTCTAAATTACACAGCTATTTTAATTACTTTTGTATTAAGGAACACATGGGATTTCTTGTTCTACTGTATAATTTATATAAACATAATGTACCTTTATCCATATGATTTATTAATGTCACACATACAACAAAGTGTTCCATTTTATTTCCATAGAAGAAACTAACTGTCTCGAGATGAGAACAATGGTTAAATTTGCACCATTTTGTATTTGTTGGTAGGGCAATTGCTTGTGGGTCCTAGCAGTGACAAAATGGGTTTGGTTCAAGCCATTTCCAATTTTTATCACCACACAAGTTTTATATGATATAATTTAAATTCTATAGTCGTGATATACCCATATTTGAAATGAATCAATATGTTCAAAATCTATAACTATGTTCAAATGGATTGAATATTTAATCATTAAGAATCCTATCAATTCTTTGATATCAAACACTTAGGGTTAGTCCACCAATTTAAATAACTATTAGTGACTCCCTTTAATCATATCATAAATTCACATAACCACATAAGGTTTAAATAGACTCACAAAACTAACTTATAAAAAATCAAATCACATATTTAGTTAATAATGAGTTTAAAATTCACGGTCATTACATCCCTCCCCCTATAAAAATTCAGTCCTCGGAATTGTAAAAATAAGGTTACTCAAATAAAAACGAATAATTCGCTCTCATTTTCTCTTCTAGTTCCCACGTAACTTCTTCGACTGCGTGACTCCTCCAGAGAATCTTTAAACGAAATGGATGATTTTAATCCTTAGCTTTTGTTCCTTCCTATCTAGTATCTGGACAGGAACTTCCTCGTATGATAAGTCTTTCTCGACTTGGTTTGGTTCATAGGAGATAATGTGCTTATAGTCTGGTTTATACGGCCGTAATACTGACACGTGAAACACGTTATGAATGTGCTCAAGTTCAGGAGGTAACGCTACCTCGTACTCCACTTCACCGACTCACCTCAGAATCTCGAACGGTCCTATGAACCTAGGGCTAAACTTGTTCTTCTTCCCAAAATGAATCTTCTCTTTCTAGGGAGATACTTTCAGAAATGTATAGCTTCCTAATTCAAAATCTTTCTTCTTGCGATGTAAGTCCGCATACTTCTTCTGGCGATCTTGAGCTACTACTTGTCGGGCTCTTTTCACCTTGATGATTTCTACCGTCTAGTGTACCAACTCGGGTCCCAACAGTCGACGCGCTCCAACTTCGTCCCAACCTAAGGGCGTTCTACATTTCCTCCCACACAGTTCTTCGTACGGCGGCATTCCAATACTGGCATGATAACTATTATTATACGCAAAATCTACTAATGGAAGGTGATCCTCCCAACTACCCTTGAAGTTCATCACACAAGCTCGGAGCATGTCTTCAAGTGTTTGAATCGTTCTCTCGCTTTGCCCATCGGTCTACAGATGATGCGCGGTACTCATTCGTAGTTGTGTCCCCATTATTTCTTGAAGACTCTTCTAAAAGTTTGACGTGAATCGCAGATCTCTATCTGATACAATAGATACCGGCACCCCATGCCTCGAGATAATTTCCTAAGAATACAATTTGGCTAACTGTTCCAAACTATACTTAATCTTAATCGGCAAAAGGTGAGATGACTTAGTAAGACGATCTATAATCACCCATATGGCTTCGTGCCCTTTCTGCATTGCCGAAAGTCCCACCACAAAGTCTATTGTTATGTGTTCCCATTTCCATTTTGGAATCTCTAATGGTTGTAATAACCCGCTTCGTCGTTGATGCTCTGCCTTGACTCTATGACAAGTTAGACATTTATTTACGTATTCCGTAACCTCTCTCTTCATATTTGGCCACCAAACGTGGTGACACAAATCTTGGTACATCTTCATGCTTCATGGGTGTATCGAATATCTCGTACTGTTCGCTTCTTGAAAAATCTCTTCTCTCAGCTCTAGTACTAACGGTATCCAAATTCGTCCTTCCAATCTTAGCAGTCCAGTGCTATCAATCTTAAATTTAAATTCCTCACCTTTAGTCAATCACTTCTTGATGTTATTGTAATCTTCGTCCTTTTCTTGTGCCTCTTTAATCTTATCCAATAAAGTCGGGCTTGCTGTCACTGTAAATAATTGTTCATTAGTCTCCATCCGATACTTAATCTCTAAGTCTAGTCGTTCGAAATCTTTTACCAATTCTTCTTGGATGGTCAACTTCAATAACTTCTCTCTGCATTTTCTGCTCAAGGCATCTGCCACTACATTTACTTTTCCTGGATGGTACAGAATCTTGCAATCATAATCTTTGATCAATTCCAACCATCGGCGCTGCCTCATGTTTAACTCTTTCTGCGTGAAGATATACTTCAAACTCTTGTGATCCGTATATATCTCACACTTCTCGGTATACAAATAATGCCTCCAAATCTTCAAGGGAAAATCTACCGCTGCTAACTCCAGGTCATGACTCGGATATCCCTTCTCATAATATTTTAGCTTGCATGAAGCGTACGCAATGACCCTGTTGTCTTGCATCAGTACATAGCCAAGACCCTTGTGTGACGCATCACTATACACTACAAACCCTCCCATGTTATCTGGTAAGGCCAACACAGGTGCTTGACTAAGCCTCTTCTTCAATTCTAGGAAACTTTCTTATCACTTCTCCGTCCAAATGAACTTAATTGCCCTCCTGGTAAGATTGGTTAACGGTGATGCTAATTTTGAAAAATCCTTAATATATCTTCGATAATATCCTGCCAATCCTAAGAAACTCCTAATTTATGTCGGCGTCTTCGGCTGCTCCCAATTGATAACAGCTTCTACCTTCGTTGGATCCATCGAAACACCATTTTTGTCGATAACGTGCCCTAAAAACTGCACTCTCTGCAACTGAAATTCAAACTTGGAGAATTTTGTATACAGCTTCTCCCTCCTTAATGTCTCTAACACTATCCGAAGATGTTCGGCGTATTCTTCCTCTGTCTCTAAGTACACTAGAATGTCATCGATGAATAGAACAACAAACTTATCCAAATACTATTTGAACACTCTGTTCATCAAATCCATAAATGATGATGGCGCGTTCATCAATCCGAATGACATTACTAGAAACTCAAAGTGTCCATACCGAGTTCTGAATGCTGTCTTTGGAATGTCCTCCAGCCTCACTTTCAGTTGGTGATAACCGGTTCTCAAGTTAATCTTTGAAAAGTACTTTGCCCCCTTTAACTGATCAAACAAATCGTCTATCCTAGGCAATGGGTACTTGTTCTTAATGGTGACCTTGTTCAACTCTTGGTAGTCGATACTAAGTCTTAGCGACCCATCTTTCTTCTTTACAAATAAGGCTGGTGCTCCCCACGGTGATACGCTAGGTCGAATGTATCCCTAATCTAATAACTCTTGTAATTGAGCCATCAGTTCTTTTATTTCTACTGGTGCCATACGATACGACACTTTTTATACCGGTGATGTCCCTGGTGCCAAATTAATAACAAACTCAATCTCTCTATCCGGTGGCAATCCCAGAATCTCGTCTAGGAAGACATCAACGAAATTCCTTACAATAAATATCTGACTCAGTTCACCCTTGACTCATCGAGTATCAACCACATGAGCCAAATAACCTATACAACCCTTCCTAAGCAATCTCTGCGCTTGCACCATCGTCAGACAATGAGATTGTCTCGGTAATTTACTACCATAAAATACCACCTTTGACTTATTCGGAGTCTTAAGGTATACACACTTCTTCTTATAATCTATAAATGCTCCGTGAACTGATAACCAATCCATTCCAAGGATTACATCGAACTCCCACAAACGAATCGGTATCAAATCCACTTTGAGGTTAAATCCTCGCAATTCGGTATTACAATTCCTATGAATGTATTCTACGAGGATAATTTCCTTGTCCACTACTTCTACGTTCATAGGGTGTTCTAATCTCTCACGGGGTAAGTCTAACTGTTTAGCAAATTCTTCGGAAACAAAAGAGCAGGTAGCACCTAAATCAAATAAAACGTATGCATCTATATCATTGATCGGAATGATACCTCAGACCACGTCCTTAGACTCCACCACATCATGTACGGTCATGCTGAATGTTTGTGTCGTTGGTCTATTGGCTTGACTGGCTGGCCCTCCAATGTTTAGCCCATTGTTGTTGTTGTTGCGGTTGCCGCTAGCTGCATCGCCCTTTCACTTCGGGTAGTCCTTAATTTGATAGTTTGTGGCTCCACACGAGAAGCATCCTCCCTTCTGCTTAATCAGACACTGAGGAGCCATGTGCCCCGGTTGTCTACAACGATAACAAACACTATTTCCCTTCATGCACTCCCCTGAGTGATTCCTCCCACAGTTGCTGCACTTCATACTTTTCTTGGCCTCCCCTCCGGACTTATTACCTCCAGAGGATTGGCTCTCCGTCCATTTACTCCTATTGGGGTTGCTTCCTCCGCTACTTCCCTCTTTCTGTCCATCATGACTGGTCTTCTTTTCTTGTTTGAATCGAGCGATGGCTTCATTGCCTCCTTCGGCAATGATAGCCCTTTCCAATAGATCAGAGTAAGTCTTAATCTTTAGTACATCCAATGCTTTTTGTACCCATGGTTTCAGTCTTAATTCAAACCTTCTTGCCTTCCTGGCCTCCGTGTCAACCTGATGCAGAGCGAATCGGGCTAACTCGTTAAATCTTGCCGCGTACTCTGCGTCAGACATACTACCTTGCTTCAGTTCCAGAAACTTAACTTCCATATCATGTTGTGTATTCTCTAAGAAGTAATTCTCAAGGAATAGCTCCTTAAATCTGTCCCAAGGAATAACTCCTTCATCTGCTCGGCCCTTATTAGCTTTCCACCAATAGTTAGCTTCGCCCTTCATCATGAAAGTTGCAAAACTAGTCTTCTGTGCTTCGGCCACTCGTGCGACCTCAAACACCTTCTCCATTTCTTCTATCCATGTTTGGGCTTCAATTGGGTCCAAGGTTCCTAGGAACTCTGGTGGTCCTACCAATTTAAAGTCCTTAAAGCTATCCAAGTGTTGTCATGGCTGCCCTATTGCTGGCGGGGGTCTATTTTGCATTGCCTCAGTTAACAGGTTAACAAAGTTCTGCATTGGATCAACATTTTCCCCTCCACTATTGTTAACGGATCCTTCCTCCCTCCGATTCTGCGGTAGTCTCCCAAGTAGCATGATCTAAGGAAAGGAAGAAACAATTAGGCTTTATGTGATATGCTATCTATGTTAGTATTAAGAAGTTTAAGACGTCTATCAATCATTTTTTATTTAAATAAACCACTTCAGTATCATAATAAAACTCGATCGATTTCCTCAACCCATTACTTACATACGCTTCTTGAGTTTTCTACTAAGGTTATAACCTAGGTTTAGCATTCCTAATGTTTATAACCTTTAGCTGTGATACCAACTTGTGACACCCCCAAATCCGAGTCCTCTGACCCCGGTTCGGTCATCACGATAAATAAAAACATTCACCTCTAAACAACATACGATAACCAAAATGTGGAATATAAGAAACTTACGCCGTTCATTCCAAAGGTGTTATTAGTCCCAAGATACGATAACCTTAGTATCATCTTACAAACATACTCTAAAATATTCATTAGGGTTCACATTACATATTAGTAATTTAAACTAGGCATAAAGTAAAGTCTGTTTCTCGCAACTATCCTACATCTTTCCTTTACCCTTGTCATTTCCTAAGGTCTCGGGCTTAGCTGCAATATAATTCATGATATAACAAGGATGAGCAACAAGTTTGCTCAACAAGTTTAAATACAACAATAAGAATTTATCATGATGAATGGAAAATATCTTACAATGAATTCAACAATATGAATATCTGAAGGATTCAACAATATGAATTTTAGAAGTAAAGATAATGATTATTTTAGAATAACTGCTAGTCAAGTAGACTTTGAACTATAACACTCCAATGGAATCAATCGCTAATTGACCCTTTGGTTACTGACTACAGAAGAAGTACTTGAGGGGATCAGCCTCAAGTACACTATGTATACGAATAACATTTAAATCTGCTCTTTGTATCTTATATTAGATACATGGGGTACTCCCCTATCATAAAAGGGGTGTTCCTTTAGTCTAAGAATCCTTACCATCAATTGGTTTGGATAACTTTTATAAAACTTCATACACTTGTCTGACCGAACAAAGGTTCAGACTCTATTTTACACAGTTCAAGAATTATAGAACTTTAAACGATGTACAAGTCCAAGACTGTACGAACTCAAGTGCACTAAGTATGAATATCAATAATATCGATGTGGAATAATTGTAAGGTAATTAAACCACTTAATAGCATGCTTGGAAATAAAGTTAAAGCTTAAGTGAATAACTTTATTACTCATGGCCATTGCATAAAGTAAATACAAAGGTTGGGATACTTTGCACAATCAAAGTATGGTTCAAAGAACTTGCACCACCAAAGAGTGAAGTTCAAGGAAACTTATTCAATATAAATTTGAGTAAGGTTAGGGAACTTGCTCAATAATAATTTGAGTAAGGTTAGGGAATTTGCTTGTTTGCTCGGCTACAATATAATTCTAGATTTAATTAACTTGTGTTGAAACGACTTAATATTAACAAGTTGGTCTTTTCAATTAGTATGTGTAAACTAATATGAGTCTACACTTATAAGAATCAAATCATCACATAGCATGCTTCTCAACACATTATATGGCATATTGGTCATATATTACAAGGTAAAGAAATCATATAAACATGCCTTGAATTTCAGAATCAAAATGTAATCTTAGCAAGATTGCAGAAGGCGGCAATGCTGCTCTGGTCAGCTTAGGGATCACAGAAGAATCTTGTTGTCTCCCCTAGCTGCATTCATGTTTGAGCTTTGCACTTCCCATTATCAATCCAACTCTAACATACCCTTATACTCATACATTCACATACATACATGTTAGAGGTCTTTACAAAAGTGAATAACCATTCTTGCGTTTACTTTTAGTTTGTGACTTTCCATGGAATTCAAGCATAGAAGGTCATGTAATTATTGTGTCTTATAACTTGATCATAGGTTTACCTAGGGAGGTCACTAAATTAGTTAACACACATGCTCGTGGTGTTCATATTGTTTGTTAACAACTAACATTGTTTAACACTTCAAACCATGCTTTAAACTCATGTTCGGTTTAGTTACCATCACGCTTAATACATATGAATCATGTTTAGGAGTATTATAGCCATAACATGACATCTTACTACTTTAGTATCTAAATACTCATATAATATGCAACTTAAGTATGAAAACATGTTCAAGGTTGTCTTGAAATCATTTTAGCACGAATGATGCAATCTAACACATGTAAGACAAATCTAAAACCTTTATCATAAATAAATAAGTTATGATAACCTCTTTTCATGATCATAAACTATATCTTGTAATCATTCATGTTCATTAGCCTTATTGTACTAAGCTTTTCTTTTTAAACTAAGTTCTAGCACAAAGCTTATCAAGTTGGTCATGGATACAACAATTATTAATCATATATCATGGTTATTTAGGTTCCAAATCAGTCATGTACATGAGTCACTGAGTTCAGAACTTGTGAACATAAGTTTTCCACAAAGTTAGTTTTGAAACTTTAAGTTTTGTTATAAACTTCCTTACTAATCCAAGTTGATTACTTCATACCACATAAGAAAGCTTTATGTCTCATGTTATACTTCTTTTTAGGTATATATCTAAGTCATGACATCAAGTTAGCAACACATAGCACAAACTAAGTAAGAAATCGATTAAGAGTGCAGTAGCATTGCCTTTGCACCCCTAGTATAATTAGGTGCAAATATGGCTTATGCTCCGCACCGAGAGATAGTAATTTCGCTCTATTTTCCAGAGCATCAAACATCAACAATTCTCTTTGATTTAAACATGCTTAATACCATCATTTAAGATTTCATATATGCAAGCCTACTTCCTAAACAGATTATAGCATGCTAATTCACTTTGATTGACATAGAAATTCAAGAAATTTGAAGAATTAAACAAGACCCATTTAAAGAACATAACTAGAGTTTTATACTTCCTTAAGCTTTAATTGGACTTCTTATTCACTGAGTATGCTTCTATGATGATCAGCAACTTAGGACTACTCAAACTTAGAATTATAAGATAATTACAAGCAACCAAAAACTGAAATTGGAACTTATATTTATAGAAGGAACTTGGACTAGATATTTACATTACACTAAGGTTGGAGTTCATGGTGTAATGGAAGAATATATAGGTTAATTGAGAGTTAGCCAACCACCCAAAGGCTTAGCCATCATCACCTAAGTCTAGCCTTTTGAAAAATACATAAGTTAGCTTTTAGTCACTATTCATGTACCTTTGTGACAATTAATTTTGGACAAGAGATAAAATCTCAGCAACAAGTTATTTAAGGCTTAGTTTGGCTCTTTTAATTCCCAAAATGTAATCTTAATGTACAATTATTACCATATTAGGAATTAGGGATTATTTAGGTACTCACATCATATAATTCATGTACATTAAATACACGCAATAAAATAACACAGTTAGGTATTATTAACAAGGTATCTTAATAATTATATTTTACTACTCACATAAACACATAATAACATTATTTAATATCAATGTTTATTTAAACATCTAATCCTTTTCCAAGTTTCTAAATTACACAGCTATTTTAATTACTTTTGTATTAAGGAACACATGGGATTTCTTGTTCTACTGTATATTTTATATAAACATAATGTACCTTTATCCATATGATTTATTAATGTCACACATACAACAAAGTGTTCCATTTTATTTCCATAGAAGAAACTAACTGTCTCAGACGAGAACATCTTTGGAAATTGCACCATTTTATCTATGTTGGGAGAGCAATTGCTACTGGTGGTCCTCGGCAAGTGCCAAAATGGGTTTGCTTCAAGCCATTTCAAATTTCTATCACCACACAAGTTTTATATGATATAATTTAACTTCTATAGTGGTGATATACCCATATTTGAAATTAATCAATATGTTCAAAATCTATTACTATATTCAAATGGATTAAATATTTAATAATTAAGAATCCTATCAATACTTTGATTTCAAACTCTTAGGGTTAGTCCACCAATTTAAATAACTATTACTGACTCCATTTAATCATATCATAAATTCACATAACCAGATAAGGTTTAAATAGACTCACAAAACTAACTTATAATAAATTAAATCACATATTTAATAAATAATGAGTTTAAAATTCACGGTCATTATAAGTTTTCTAAAAGAAAGAACCTAGGCTCTGATACCAACTCTGTCAAACCCCCTTTACGAAATAGAAAGAGAGGTTATGTGATGCCCCCAAAATATGTATACATCACCCATTCTGAGTCGCCAAATACATAGTACATAAATCAAATACAAACTTCTTTTATACAATACGACAACAGCGTAGCTTAGAGTTTTTACACGAATATTATCTCTTAGACAGTATTCAAACTCAAATGAAGTCCTCATTACAATTATTATCACACTATTTCATAAAATAGTGAGGACTACTATTGCCACCATCTCGGACGTCACTCTGTTCCCCGACTAGTCTCGGCTACGTTCTCATTTCTTGGAGAGAACAATGAAAGCAAAAGGGTTAGCTCAACTAGGCCAGTAAGAAATATTATGACTAAGATACTGAAGAATAAATTATCGTTACCTTCAATAATGTTAAACTGATAAAAATACAATAAACATCAAGTTTAACTCCAGCGGAACAAACAATCCATTAGAACAGTCAAGTAGAGTATCATATCTACTATCTTCTATGATTTAAAAAGTTTTTCATCAACTTTATCGTTGTGTGTCAGCTTAATAAATAAGCCACATCATCGAATCATCCCTGCACTACGGGCCAAGGATATTCATGTAATCATCAATGGTCATGATTATACCAAATAATCCCTGGTCATAATCATACCAACAAGTGTCCATCAATGCACTATGGGCAAATGAGGAATTTTACCACATCATTTGTAATATTACTGTCATGATTATACCGAATAATCCCTGGTCATAATCATACCAATCAATAGTCCATCTATGCACGTAAGTCACAGATGACTTTCATTACAATATAAGCATGAGGATGATGACAATGATATAAGAATTCAATTAAAAAAAATAAAGGATAAATTTTTAAAGATTTATAATTTAATTTATCCAGAATTCAATAATGTTCAAATTGTCAACATGATACTGCTTTGTGGAGTAAAAGACAAGAATGATATTGTATCAAAAATGATTAGGACTAAAGAGAAATCAATTTTCTTCATGAATAGTACTCCGGGTGAATAGTATTTGAGTGAATAGTACCCCGTGAATAGTACTTCGGGAATAGTATCCTGTGAATAGTACTCGTGAATAGTACTTGTGAATAGTACTCGTGAATAGTACTTTATGAATAGTACCCCATATAAATGATTTGTAATCATGGACAGTACCCCGGCATGAAAAGCTTAAAATTTAATAAGAATGTACATAAAATATCATTGTGAAACGATACTAGATGAAACGAAAATTTCAAGGATATTCTATTAATTTCATAAAGTATAGAAGCAATACTTTAACAAAATGAGGGTATAATCAGGAATTCAAGACGAAATAATATTATTCAAATACTACAGAGTATAGAAGAAAATATTATTCCTATGAATACTGAACAAAATAATATCTCTTACGAATATCGAACGAAAATAATATTTCTTACGAATATTAAACAAAGATAATGAATATTGAACAAAAATGATATTCCTTATGAATATTGAACGAAAATAATATTCATATGAATACAAAAAATAATATCTCTTCAGAATATGAAATAAATAATACCCCTTACCTCAGAAGAAGACTGGATACTGGAATAGTGAAGTAGCAGACTATTCTTCTTCTTTCTCTCTATAGTTTCTCTTTCTATAGCTTCTCTCTCTATAATTGCTCTTGTGAGTCTTAGTGAATTGGTGAGAATGAAAGAAGAATGAGCTTCTATTTATAGGAAAACATAGTTTCGATAATTGCACGTTTTGGGGCTCAAAATATTACACTATAATACCTTCATCTTTTCCTTCATTTTTAATTTAGTCCTGAAAGTATTATCAAACTTGCACCACCTCCCCTAATAGTACATCATGTGAATCAATAGTACATTCATGTGAATCAATAGTTCTATGCATGTGAAAAAATAATTACAGTATAATACCTTCATCTATACCTCCATTTTTAATTTAGTCATGCAAGTATTATCACTCTTGCACCACCTCCCCTAATAGTACATGCATGTGAATCAATAGTATACACATGTGAATAAATAGTTATAAGCATGTGAATTAGTAGCAATTAATTGCTCATTTATCCGATTAATTATCCGATTGGTCAATATAACCTCCAGACATCAATTATTATCGGAATAGATGTCGATTTCCACTAACACTAATAATCCCAACACAATGGAAATATCAATTTCATCTTTAATCAACACGAACTTATTCATCATTTGTGACACTCCCAAATCCCGGTACTTCATTACCTCAAGATTTGGTGTTCACATAATTAAAACATTCATATCTAGCTACCCAATTATAATAAATTGAATAATAAAAACCTGCCCATATAGGATTTCTTTTAAAAAAACATTATCTCCAAGGTTCTCTAACCTTTAATACAATCATTCAAGTATGGAAATTAAATCATTACATCACACCGTCACTAAAAGTCTATCATCAACGATAAAATAAAATTACAAGTCTTCATCACTTGTACATTTTTCCCTTTCCTTTGCTAGTTGTAGGTTTATCTACCTTCTCATTCATAGCTGCAATAAATGTATAAATATGCAAGAGTGAGCAAACAAAGCTCACTTGAGATAAGAATAAATATCTTTACAACATTTGCCAAATAATAGGCTTAATGGAACTGAATAATATGTTCTATTAACATTTCAATATTTGCCAAATAATAGGCTCAATAGAACTGAATAATATGTTCTATTAACATTTCAATACTTGCCAACTCATAGGCTCAATAGAACTAAATGACATGTTCTATTAACATTCTTAAATATACTACTGAGGGTCAAATGACCATGAACCATGTCCACAGTTATAAGTAATCTTTCAACTTTAACTTTAACAGTCATATGACTATAAAGACTCCATGTACTTAGGGGGATCAATTCTTCATACAATGTATTGTGCACAACCATTTCAACGCTAAGCATAAACCCCTAAACATAGGGTTGTTCATCTTAGTATTTAGAGTACAAGTCCGCACCAAAGAAAGTTTGGTTTGGATAAGCTTTCAAGGGTAATTGAAGTTTAATAATCATCAACTAGGGAACTAGTTGAATCAACAATGCTTGAATAATACAACAGTTGTTTAATAACAACATAACTTAAAACATTTGAGAATCATAAATGAACTGATTCTACATATCTAACTCATGCTTGAAATAACTATAGAGCATAAGTATTCAATAGAATGAATAAAATGGTTAACCTTTGCTTGAACAATAAAATAATCTAGGTTCAAGTTTTATAATATTAGAAATGAAATTCCTGAACTTTAAGAAACTTGCTTAACTGCAAACAAGTTAGAATGAATCAACAAATGGAGAATTTCCAATAACATTATAGTTTGAGTTTGCACAAATGGATTTTAGGAACAATTTACTTATTCAATAACAGTTGAGATAAAAAGCTTGCTCAATCAACATCATGCATTTATAATAATTGAACTAACTCAATGAAAATGTAGAGTTAGAAAACTTGCATAATGTAATAAATGAACTAGCTCAACGAAAGTGTAGAGTTAGAAAGCTTTCACAATGTAATAAATAAACTAGCTCAACGAAAGTGTAGAGTTAGAAAACTTGCCTTGAGCATAAGCTATAAAATTAAACTCACGATCACCTACACATAATTTTAGAACCACAATACCTATTAGACATGCTAACATATCATAACATGTTCATTACCATTCACATTTCAGAAAGTCTAAGTGTTTCACTTCACAACACTTGTCTAACTTTCATTATGTATACTAATTACCACATAACGCGTTTTTGATTTACTAATCACTTTTGCAACTTTGATCGTACTAACCACAACTCACTATGTTATGTTAACCATAACATTACACATTTAACATGCTAACACAATTTCAGACCATGTTGTGACACTTTCCCAAGTCTGTTGTAATAGCGGTAAGTCGAATCACAAACAGTAGGTATGGTAGCAATTGCGCCATACAAAGGTTTTAGAATGGGCAGCACTTAGATTTTTGCTTTAGCATAAGCAAGCTGCTGCCTTAAGTGTTCGTATTGAGACGCTATTGAGATAAATAATATTAACACGTATAATAAATATACAACTATCACAAACATGATTTCTCACATTTACAACCAATTAGCACAATTTAACACTAACTAAAACTATTTTAATTTCTCCAAATTCAAGTTTTCAACAAAAACTCCATTTTCGAGTTACTTCACAAAATTGAACACTGTGATTTCAATTCTTGTCCAAATTACCTCATTCAAATTACGTTATACTCATATCTCATTGAACTAACATATACAAGCCTCAATTTATAGTTTAATATAAGAATTGACCATCTAAATTGGTACTTAACTAAGCCATACAAAGAATACATACATTGTCAAATTTTCTTCCTACTGTCAAATGAATTTAGCATGCGACTTTCTTGATTGACATAAACTCTAGCATCATAAACATGTATAATCACAATAGATAAATTACATAACAAAATTCAGAAGAAAAACAATTCACAGAACATGCAATTTTATTTTGTCGTAATACTCATAAACATAAATAATATTCAATTATGAACATACCTTTTGTTGCTTAACAGAAATTCTTGTTAAACACACTCGAATTGACGTGAAGATTTACAAGTTTCCTCTCAAATCTCTCTCAAGTTCTTCTCTGAACTTCTTAGTTTTCTTGTCTTACGCTTAGACTAGACAACTAACTAGAATACGTAAAAATAAAACTGATATAATACTAATACGTATACTTATTAGGATATCAGTTACATAAAAATAACGTATAAGTTATAATTATATTATATTTATTATTTTAATTATATTACTTATTTTATTTTATTTAAATAAACTAGAAATCTCAAAAGCCATAAGGCTTGTTTGGCAAAAACCCTTTAAATATTAAAGAATTAATATATTAAGCCTTGTTTGGTAAAAACTAAATTAAACTACTTTAATTTATTTTAATAACTCCTTATAATATAGTTATTTATCACACTATATTTAATCAAACTTTCATATTTATTTTAATTAATTCAAATCACAATTAATTAAATAAATCCTTTAATCACATAACACAATACAAATAATTAATCATTTAATAGAAATATCAATATAATAATAATTTCCTTAATTCATCAATTATTTATTAAATAAATAATTAACTAAATAAAATTAAATCAATTGAACAAAAAAAAATTAAATCAATTGAACAAATATTTATTCAACGATAATCACATTCATTAAATATTTATATAAATCAATAAATATTTAATATTATATTTAAAATTTCTGGAATGTTACATCAGTCCCTCCTTAAAAGGATTCTGTCCTTAGAATCACAATTCAAACAATCACGTCATCACATTCTTCCCTACTTACAAAGATTCTGTCCCCAGAATCGAAGACATAGATTAAACAAATAACTCAGGGTAACTTTTCATCATTTCAGCTTTGAGTTCCCACGTTGACTCTTTGACATTGTGGTTTCTCCATATCACCTTCACAGAAGGTATCACTTTATTTCTGAGCACTTATTCTTTCTTGTCGACTATCTGGATAGGAGTCTCTTCATAAGACAAATCTTTATCGAATTGTAATGGTTCGTACTCGATCACGTGTTTGTAATCGGGTTTATACGGTCGTAACACCGAAATATGAAAAATATTATGAATGTTTTCCCATTTTGGAGGTAGAGCTACCTCATAAGCCACTTTCCCCACTCTTTGTAGTATTTCAAACGGTTTAATAAATCTTGGGTTGAGCTTTCCTTTCTTGCCAAAATGAATCTTCCCCTTCCAAGGAGAAACTTTTAGGAAAAAAAAATTTCCTAATTTAAATCCGCGATTCTGCCTATGTTGATCGGCATACTTTTTCTGTCGGTCTTGAGCTACTACCAATCTTGTCCTGATGAGTTTGACAACTTCAGCAGTTTGTTGTACAAGTTCTGGTCCTAACAGTTGGCGTTCACCGATTTCATTCCAGCACAGTGGAGTTCTGCACTTTTTGTTGTACAATGCCTCGTAAGGTGGCATGTCGATGCTCGCGTGGTAATTGTTGTTGTAGGAAATTTCTACCAACGGTAAATGTTCATCCCAGCTTCCTTTGAAATCCATGATGCATGCTCTCAGTATATCTTCCAATGTTTGGATAGTTCGTTCGCTTTTCCCGTCGGTTTATGGATGGTATAATGTACTCATTCGCAACTATGTTCCCATACATTCTTGTAGTCTCTTCCAGAAGTTTGACGTGAACCTTGGATCTCTATCTGACACAATTGACACTCGAACTCCATGTCTTAACATGATCTCTTTAACATATAATTTCGCTAGCTGATCAAGATTAAATCTAATCTTTATTGGAAAAAAGTGTGCAGATTTTGTTAGTCTGTCCACTATCACCCATATCGCATCGTATCCTTTCTGAGTCGTTGGAAGTCCTACCACAAAATCCATTGTGATATGCTCCCATTTCCATTCCGGTATGTCCAACGGTTGAAGTAACCCGCTTGGTCATTGATGTTCAGCTTTCACCTTCTAACACGTCAAGCATTTTGCAATGCATTCTGCAACGTCTCTTTTCATATTTGGCCACCAAAAATGTCGCCACAAATCTTGATACATCTTTGTACTTCCTGGATGGATCGAATATCTTGTGTTGTGTGTTTCGGTCAAGATTTCGTCTTTAAGCTCTGGCACTGTTGGAACCCAAATTCTTTCTTCGAACCGTAGTAGTCCTTCGGTATCGATCTTGTATTTTGCTTCACTGTCGTCAATCACTTTCTCTTTGATTGTTTCGCATTCTTTATCTTGTAGTTGAGCATTCTTCACTTTGTCCACCAAATTTGGATTGGCATCTATCTGACATAGTCGTTCATCAGATTTCTTTGGAAATTTGATTTCCAACTCTAGCTTTGTCATTGCAAAAATAAGCTCCTCCTGAGTAGTTATCAACATCAACTTCTCCCGACCTTTCCTGCTTAAAGCATCTGCAACCACATTCGCTTTGCCCGGGTGATAAAAGATCTCACAATCATAATCCTTTATCAATTCCATCCATCTCCTTTGTCGCATATTCAGGTCCTTCTGTGTGAAAATATACTTCAGACTTTTATGATCTGTGTAGGTTTCATATTTCTCTCCATAGAGATAGTGTCTCCATATCTTGAGAGCAAACACTACTGCAGCCAATTCCAAATCATGAGTCGGATAACCTTTCTCATAATTCTTCAGTTGTCTTGATGCATACACAATTGCTTTGCCGTTCTATATAAGAACACATCCCAACCCTTATGTGAGGCATCACTATACACCACAAAGTTACATGTACTATCTAGTAATGACAACACAGGTGCCATACTTAATTTCTTCTTAAAATCCTGGAAACTTTCTTCACATTTCTCCGTCCAAACAAATTTCATAGCTTTTTTTGTCAAGTTTGTTAATGGAGTAGCTATCTTAGAAAAATGTTGAATAAATCGTCTATAATAACTGGCCAGTCCCAAGAAACTCCTCACTTTCGATGGTGTTCTTGGTTGTTCCCAATTTATTACAGCTTCCACTTTTGATGGAACCACAGAAATCCCATCTTTGTCAATCACGTGCCTAAGAAACTGCACATGATCTAGCCAAAATTCGCACTTATAAAATTTTGCGTACAACTTTTCCTATCCCAGGTCATCATCCCTGGTCCTTCTCGAGTTTTATTGGCCTGCCTCCAATAACTAGCTTATGCTTTCAACATGAATGTTGCGAAAGCAGTCTTCTGATCATCTTCTACCCTAGAAACATCGAACACCTTTTCTATCTCCATAATCCAAGTCGTGCCTCGATGGATTCATCGACCTGAAATTCAGGTGGTCCAACCGCCTTGAACTCCTTAAACGTTGTTCCTTGGTTCTGTGGTTGATTCTGCAACGCTCCTGCCAGTAACGTCACTAATTATTGAATTGGGTTAGCATCAACATTGTCGTTATTATTGGTTCCTTCGTTGGTTCTCTGTTGTGGTGGTTGACATCTTGGAGGCATTTTCTGTTTTAAAAAAAACTACACTTATTAGGTTATTATTCAACTCTTTTAAGTAATTTATACTTAAATTGCCTCCACAAAAGAAATAACCACATAATCACGTAACACTTTGAATAAAATAACAACTTTTATTTATCTATAACCTCTTTGAGAACATAAAACAATAGCATCACTGCTATTTACATTACTTCTTGAACTACAAAAGTTTCAAGACAACATCATCCTCATATCCCATAGGTTTCATAACGCTTGGGATTTATAATTTATTTAACATTTTATTCATCGTACAACAACTACGATGTTCTACAAGGATACTGCTTAGCCTTACTACGTTCTTCCTCCATGATTCGGAACATTGTTCTGCGATCTAATACGTACGATGGCATGTCTCGAACTAAATAAGATATCCCATGACCCGATCCTGAGCTCGATTAACAATGGAGTTGAATACTCTATTCATCTCTTCCATCTTCATTCTCTTTGCTTGTGCGTCTTTTACTGCTATCCCGGCTCGTTGAAACATTACCTCATATGCGTCCTCGGCTCTTGTCCTCTTCGTAGCTTCTTCCCTTAGATTATTCTTCAGTTCAGCGACCACTTCGATCAGTTGTTCTTTTTCTCCTTCAGTCTGTACTAGCTTCTCCTCGACATTAGTCAGTCGTTCCTCACGATCTTGGATCTCATCGTCTTTTTGTGTCATTGTAGTCTGTTGTTCAGCTACTATCTCTTGCAATTCCTCTACTGTATCCTGAAGTTCCACTTTATGGTCGTAGACTTCATCGTACATTCAAGCAGCTATCGAGGTTAGTGGAGTCTCCTACTCCTCGTCCTCATCATCCTCATCCTCCCGTAGCAACTCAACGGGATCCTCCTCATCCGTCTCCACATCATCATCCTCATCTTCAACCACTGTGACCGACGGGGCTGACTCCCGTGGCAGTAGTTGTTCCCAACTAACATAAATGTCGCGAGGCTCCTCCTCTATAGGCATCTGAGGTCTATCCTCCCTAGCCTGACTGGATTCTCCGACATTAGTCATCCTGACAAAAAAAATTTAAGTTTTAATCATTAATCATTACTACTCGACACTCACGAGCACATAAGTATAAACATATAATCACATAAGTGTTTTATTATTTATTCCTTAAAACTCGATAAGAGTTAATCACCACTATCTTTTCAAAGGTTACTTCCTAAGGCTTTTCCCCACTTAAGGTTCATAACCTAAAGTTTTGATACCAACTTGTGACACCCCCAAATCCCGATACTTCATTATCTCAAGATTTGGTATTCACGTAATCAAAACATTCATATCTAGCTACCCAATTATAATAAATTGAATAATAAAAACCTGCCCATACAGGATTGCTTTTAAAAAAAACATTATCTCCCAGGTTCTCTAACCTTTAATACAATCATTCAAGTGCGGAAATTAAATCATTACATCACATCGTCACTAAAAGTCTATCATCAACGATAAAATAAAATTATAAGTCTTCATCACTTGTACATTTTTCCCTTTCCTTTGTTAGTTGTAGGTTTATCTACCTTCTCATTCATAGCTGCAATAAATGTATAAATATGCAAGAGTGAGCAAACAAAGCTCACTTGAGATAAGAATAAATATTTTTACTACATTTGCCAAATAATAGGCTCAATAGAAATGAATAATATGTTCTATTAACATTTCAACATTTGCCAAATAATAGGCTCAATAGAACTGAATAATATGTTCTATTAACATTTCAATACTTGCCAACTCATAGGCTCAATAGAACTGAATGATATATTCTATTAACATTCTTAAATATACTACTGAGGGTCAAATGACCATGAACTATGTCCATAGTTATAAGTAATCTTTCAACTTTAACTTTAACAGTCATATGACTATAAGGACTCCACGTACTTAGGGGGATCAATCCTTCGTACAATGTATTGTGCACAACCATTTCAATGCTAAGCGTAAACCCCTAAACACAGGGTTGTTCATCTCAGTATTTAGAGTACAAGTCCGCACCAAAGAAAGTTTAGTTTGGATGAGCTTTCAAGGGTAATTGAAGTTTAATGATCATCAACTAGGGAACTAGTTGAATCAACAATGCTTGAATAATACAATAGTTGTTTAATAACAACATAACTTAAAACATTTGAGAATCATAAATGAACTGATTCTACATATCTAACTCATGATTGAAATAACTATAGAGCATAAGTATTCAATAGAATGAATAAAATGGTTAACCTTTGCTTGAACAGTAAAATAAGCTAGGTTCAAGTTTTATAATATTAGAAATGAAATTCCTGAACTTTAAGAAACTTGCTTAACTGCAAACAAGTTAGAATGAACAAATGGAGAATTACCAATAACATTAGAGTTTGAGTTTGCTCAAATGGATTTTAGGAACAATTTACTTATTCAATAACAGTTGAGATAAAAAGCTTGCTCAATCAACAACATGCATTTATAATAATAGAACTAACTCAATGAAAATGTAGAGTTAGAAAACTTGCACAATGTAATAAATGAACTAGCTCAACGAAAGTGTAGAGTTAAAAAACTTGCATAATGTAATAAATAAACTAGCTCAACGAAAGTGTAAAGTTAGAAAACTTGCCTTGAGCGTAAGTTATAAAATTAAACTCACGATCACCTACACATAATTTTAGAACCACAATACCTATTAGACATACTAACATATCATAACATGTTCATTACCATTCACATTTCAGAAACTCGAAGTGTTTCACTTCACAACACTTGTCTTACTTTCATTATGTATACTAATTACCACATAACATGTTTTTCGATTTTCTAATCACTTTTGCAACTTTGATCGTACTAACCACAACTCATTATGTTATGTTAACCTTAACATTACACATTTAACATGCTAACACAATTTCAGACCATGTTGTGACACTTTCCCAAGTCTGTTGTAACAGCAGAAGTCATAATCTCAAACTGGGTATGGCAGCGATTCAGCCATACTGAAAACTTAGGACCCAAACAACAGTGCGTGCGTTTTTTGCCTTGGCTGCCGAAATCTTGTTCTTGTAGGTGTTGAGATAAACATAAAGAAGGCTATGAGCGATGGCAGAGCTTTAGCCCAACAAACACAAATTTTACCCAATAGACAGTAATATTACAATGTATAATAAATATACAACTATCACAAACATTATTGCTCACATTTACAACCAATTAGCACAATTTAACACTAACTAAAACTATTTTAATTTCTCCAAATTCAAGTTTTCAAACAAAAACTCTATTTTCGAGTTCCTTCACAAAATTGAACACTGTGATTTCAATTCTTGTCCAAATTACCTCATTCAAATTATGTTATACTCATATCTCATTAAACTAACATATACAAGCCTCAATTTACAGTTTAATATAAGAATTGACCATCTAAATTGGTACTTACCTAAGCCATACAAAGAATACATACATTGTCAAATTTTCTTCCTACTATCAAACGAATTTAGCATGCGATTTTCTTGATTGACATAAACTCTAGCATCATAAGCATGTATAATCACAATAATTAAATTACATAACAAAATTCGGAAGAAAAACAATTCATAGAACATGCAATTTTATTTTGCCGTAATACTCATAAACATAAATAATATCCAATTATGAACATACCTTTTGTTGCTTGATAGAAATTCTTGTTAAACACACTGGAATTGACGTGAAGATTTACAAGGTTCCTCTCAAATCTCTCTCAAGTTCTTCTCTGAACTTCTTAACTTTCTTCTGTTAGGCTAAGACTAGACAACTAACTAGAATGCGTAAAAATAAAACTGATATAATACTAATACGTATACCTATTAGGATATCAGTTATATAAAAATAACATATAAGTTATAATTATATTATATTTATTATTTTAATTATATTACTTACTTTATTTTATTTAAATAAACTAGAAATCTCAAAAGCCATAAGGCTTGTTTGGCAAAAACCCTTTAAATATTAAAGAATTAATATATTAAGCCTTGTTTGGTAAAAACTAAATTAAACTACTTTTATTTTAATAACTCCTTATAATATAGTTATTTATCACACTATATTTAATCAAACTTTCATATTTATTTTAATTAATTCAAATCACAATTAATTAAATAAATCATTTAATCACATAACACAATACAAATAATTAATCATTTAATTGAAATATCAATATAATAATAATTTCTTTAATTCATCAATTATTTATTAAATAAATAATTAACTAAACAAAATTAAATCAATCGAACAAAACAAAATTAAATCAATTGAACAAATATTTATTCAATGATAATCACATCCATTAAATATTTATATAAATCAATAAATATTTAATATTATATTTAAAATTTCTGGAATGTTACATCATTAATATTATAACTCATAATATTTAACAACCAGATCATTCTCGGGAGAGAGGGGGCTTTCAGATAAGGATTTCTCCCTATTGGCGCGTAATTAGGTGACCAAACCTCTCATCGACAGAACTTTCTAGACATCGTCAATGTGACGCCCCCAAAATAGGTATACAACACCCATTCTGAGTTGCCAAATACATGGTACAGAAACAACTACAACTTTATTAATACAATTGTCATGCAAAATACGACAACACTTAAACTGTGAGTTTAAATACAAATATTGTCATCTAGACAATATCCACACTCAAATAAGTCCTCATTACAATTATTAATACACTATTTTAGAGAATAGTGAGGACTACTAGAACAACTTATAGAACTATCATTCCATACCCCGACTAGTACTCGCTACATTCTCGCCTCCTGAGAAGAAAAATGGAACAACAAGGAAAAGGGTGAGCTCAACTAGTCCAGTAAAGAACATTATGACTAAGATAATATAAAACAAATTATCGTTAGTCTTCAACATAGAAAAATCTAATAGAATACAATAAACAATAAGTTTTAAATCAATATTCGCAGCGGAAGTAATAATTCATTAGAAGAGTTAAGTAGAGAATGAAATCTACTATCTTCTATATATGAATTTAAAAGTTCATCGTCGATATTTTATCCCTGTAACATCAATCAATATATATCTGGAATTAAATATTCATCTTTGCACTACAGGCCAAAGATATTCATCAGTTGGTCATGTTCATCTAAACACCTGTTCATCTTTGCACTACGGGCCAAAGATATTCATCAGAACTCATTCATCTTTGCACTACAGGCCAAAGATATTCAGTAATATCATCATTTAGGACTGAGGATGATAAAAAATATTTTAAAGGAAACGAATCCAGTGAAACAAAATAACAAATATTAAGGATTCGCATTTCGGTTTATTAATGTCCAAAAATACCTCATAAATAATCATAGTGGAGTAAAATTCAAGAATGATCAAAACACGGATACAATCAAAGCTAGTATCCATAATAGATATTTTGGACAAAAAACAAAAAATTTAATTTTTCTGTGAATAGTGTCGTATACGTGAATAGTGCCATATACGTGAATAGTAACCCCAACACTAAAAGACAAGAATTTCATAAGAAAAATACTTCCAATATTTTGGCATAATGATATTGAAAGAAATAATATCATTTAAAAAAAAATATCCCTTACCTCAAAAGGATAAGTACTTCGATTTGGAATCTTTGGATATAATCTTGAAAGAACTTTTGCATAGTATAGCAATACTCAAAGTACTAAAATACTCACAAGAATACGCCGATCGATATATAGAGAAGAGAGAGAAGAATTCAGTTTCTGGTGTGATTTTCAATTTTAACCTAAACACCCTATTTATAGGAAAATGCTTAGAACACCAAAGCAGAAAATTTAATAATATATATATATATAAATATATTAAATTCCTACGCACCCCAATTTAGTCCAAACTTCAGCCACGCATGTGCCAAAAATAACAAAAATGTTTTTCTTAATAAAAATAATTAAAACTTCCAAAAATCAATTATTCCGGAATTTCAGAACTTCAATAATTCATAATAAATAGCCCTTTTATCAGAAAAATTCAAAACTCATGTCCATTCCATAGGAAATTCCATTCTCTACAACTTTGCAGAAGCAAATTTTTCCAAATTCCCAATAGAAATTGACCGAAATCCACAAACATGTGATTTTACAGGTTATAATCAAATTTCAGTCAAGAAATGGGGTCCACCGACACACAATATATGTGTTAATCATTTAATAAAACAAAAATACTCTTTCTCCTCATATACTTATATATCCCACATTCATTATAAAAATATCATCATTATTATATTATAATAATATAATAAAATATTATTTTATCAGAAAAGATAAAATATCGATTTTCAACAATTGTCACTTTAAAAAACATTTCTCCATCTATATCCACATAAAATGAATATTTTTCTTATCATATAAATTAATAATTAATTATTCACAAATAATATTACAGAATCACAATACTGACAACCAGGTCGTTCCCAGGAAAGAGGGGGCTTTCTAATAAGGATTTCTCCTTACTAGAGCGCAATTAGGTGACCAAACCTCTCCTTAGACAGAACTTTCTAGACATTGCCAATAATGTTACCTAATAATATTATTCAGATAATATGAATTATTGCTTCGATAATGGAAAATACTGTGTAGTGACAATTATTGAAACAACAGTAATATAAAATATCAACGTAGCAATTATTGAATCAATAAAATAAAATATTGAACAATAATTACTGTAACAATTATTGAGTAGTGCCTTCTTACGTAAGAATCAATAATTGGTGCAATACTCAAATGTCTTCTTGTGCAACAACGAGTATTTACGTGTTTTTAACCACCGGGTATTCCAACAAAGATTAATGCGGTAACAACTACGCCATTATTTATAAACAACTTATACTTGTCGTTTTCTTCATCCAATCGCTTCCCGTTATGGGGCCCCAAAAGACTGCGCCATCGTACGAATATTCCCCAACAGCAAGAATATTCCACGACCAAACGAATATTCCCCGACAACAATGAATATTTTATAACCACCTGCTTATTTTAAAATATTTGCGCATTTTACCCATAACTAACCACATTAATCAATTCAACCCTTACTATTTCAAAATAATAAATAGAGGAAATTAAATTTCATTTTTAAAAAGTTGGGGTTTTACAACCTTCCCTTCTTATGAAATTTTGTCCTCGAAATTGACGTACCTGGTGTTTCGAAAAGGTGAGGATACCTCTTTTTCATTTCTGATTCTAACTCCCAGGTCATTTCTTCAATAGTATGGTTTCTCCACAAAACCTTAACTTGTGGTATAACCTTAGTGCGTAGGACATGCTCTTTCATATCCAAGATCTTGACAGGTACCTCCTCATACATTAAATCTTCGGCTATCTCGTCTGGTTCTAACCCAATAATGTGGTTCGGGTCCTTCACATATTTATGAAGCACAGATATGTAAAAAACGTTATGAATACGAGACATGCTTAGAGGTAACGCGAGTCTATAGGCCACATTTCCTACTCGTTCAAGAATCTGAAATGGACCAATAAATCGTGGATTGAGTTTTCCTCTCTTCCCGAATCTTGTAACTCCCTTCCATGGACCACACGCAACAATAAATGATCCCCAATACTAAATTCCACGTCCTTTCGATGAAGATCTGCATAACTCTTTTGTCGATCCTGTGCCATTTGTCTACGTTGTCAAATTATTTGGATCTTTTCCGTAGTCATACGTACCAACTCGGATCCCAACAATGTTGCTTCACCCACCTCATCCCAACATATTGGAGAGAGACACTTTCGTCCATACAATGCTTCGAATGGAGCCACACCTATACTTACCTGATAACTATTGTTGTAGGAGAATTCCACCAATGGTAAATACTTATCCTAATTCCCTTTGAAGTCTAGGACAAAGAGTCTTAATAGATCTTCAAGAGTTTGAATAGTCCTCTCTGATTGTCCGTCCATTTGAGGATGGTATGCCGAACTAAATCGTAAATCTGTCCCAATAGCTTTTTGCAAGCTAACACAAAATCTTGAAGTGAATCTTGAGTCACGATCCGAAACTATGGATACTGGCATGCCATGCAATCTCACAATCTCATTTACATACATATAAGCAAGACGTTCAAGGGAATAAGTCTCCCGTATCAGCAAGAAATGAACAGACTTGGTTAATCTATCAACAATAACCCAAATATCATTTATGCCTTGAGAAACCGTGGGAAGACCCGTGAAATCCATGGCAATGTGTTCCCACTTCCATTTCGGAATCTCAAGTGGTTGCAATGGACCCTTAGGCACTTAATGCTCTGCCTTTACACGTTGACAAGTTAAACACCTCGAGATAAACTTTGCAATCTCTCTCTTCATATTGTTCCACCAAAATGTATGTCGAAGATCTCAATACATTTTGGTACTTCCAGGATGGATTGCAAACGGTGTATTATGTGCCTCCATCATGATCTTGTACTTCAAATTAGAATCGTTAGGAACACAAAGTCTGGAGTGGACTAGAAGTATTCCTTCTTCATCGATTCTTGCTTCTGGAATAGCACCTTCTTGCACTTTCTTCTTCATACGCATCGACTTGATTGCGTGGCTTGAGCAACTTTAACTTTTTCGATTAAAGTTGGTTCTATACGTATACTTGACATCATTGCATGGGTCCCCGAAGTCTTGAATTCTATCTTCATCTTTTGTAAATCACATAAAATAGGCCTTTGTGTTAACAACATCGCACTCGTTCCCGCATATGATCTTCTACTTAACGCGTCAGCTACCACGTTCATTTTTCCAGGATGGTATTAAATGGTGTGGTCGTAGTCTTTCAACAGCTCGAGCCAACGTCGTTGTCGCATGTTGAGTTCCTTTTTGGTGAAGAAATATTTGAGGCTTTTATGGTCTGAATATATCTCCACTTTCTCCCCATATAGATAGTGCCTCCAGATCTTTAAGCGCTGAAAGCATTGCTTTGCTAACTCTAGATCATGAGTAGGATAATTCCTCTCATATTCTTTAAGTTGTCGCGAGGCATAGGCTATGACTTTCTCACATTGCATGAGAACACACCCTAACCCTTTGCCTGAAGCATCATTGTTGATAACAAATCCATCCGAACCAGATGGTATTGTCAAAACAGGTGCCAAAATGAGTCTCCTCTTGAGATCTTGGAAACTCTTTACGAGTCAGCTGAGTTAACGGAGTAGCGATTCGAGAAAATCCTTCCACGAATCTTCGATAATAACCAGCTAAGCCCAGAAAGCTACGTATTTCGGTCACCGTCTTCAGTTATTCCCAACTTTGTATTGCTTCAATCTTCGCTGGGTCAACAGACACTCCGTGTTTTGACACCATGTGCCCAAGAAATGCTACTTCCTCAAGCCAGAACTCGCATTTCTTTAGCTTGGCATATAGCTTATTATCACGAAGCCTTTGCAGTACCAGCTTCAAATGGCGTTTATGATCTTCACAGCTTTTGGAATAGATGAGGATTTCATCAATAAAGACAACAAAGAACTGATCCAAATATTCCTTGAATACTCGGTTCATCATATCCATGAAAGTAGCAGGAGCATTATTCAATCCAAAAGACGTGACTAAGAATTCATAATTCCCGTACCGAGTTCTGAAAGCACTCTTTGGAATATCCTCAGTTTTAACCTTCAGTTGATGATATCCAGAACGAAAATCGATCTTTGAAAAGAATTGCGCTCCTTGTAACTGGTCAAACAGGTCATCAATACGAGGTAGCGGATACCTATTCTTGATGGTGACATGGTTCAATTCTCGATAGTCAATACAAAGTCGCATACTTCCGTCTTTCTTCTTTACAAATAAAATAGGAGCACCCCAAGGAGATGTACTAGGACGAATGAAACCGATGTCCAACAACTCCTGTAGTTGAACCTTTAACTCTTGAAGTTCAATAGGAGCCATTCGATATGGGGTTTTAGAAATGGGCTTTGTACCAGGTTTAAGATCAATAAAGAATTCAACTTCACATTCCGGGGGTAGACCGGAAAGTTCTTCAGGAAATACGTCAGGAAAGTCAATAACAATAGGAATATTATATAAATCTGACGTGTCTTTATTCAAATCCATAACATGGGCTAAGGAAGCTTCACATCCATTTTTTAATAAACGAATGGCTTTATGGCTTGATATAACAGTGATTGATTTTAATGGTTTAGTTGCTTGAATTCGAACAACAAGTTGTTTAGGAATATGAAAACTAACAACCTTACGAAAATAATCAATTTTGGCATGATGAGTAGTTAACCAATCAATCCCTAAAATCACATCAAAAGCAAGTATCTTTAAAGAGATAAGGTCAACAGGTAATGTGATGGTGCCAACTTGGATCAAACAAGATTTATAAATAGTGGATGTGATGAAAGTTTCTCCTAACGGAGTTTCCACAGATAGGTCAAAGTCTAATTTCTCCGGAGTCAAATTTAAACGTTGAGCACAAGTAGGAGAGATAAATGAATGGGTAGAACCGGTATCTAATAAGGTATAAACTTCGCAAGAGTTTATGATTAGCTTACCCGTGATCACCTCGTTTGGGTTCCTTGCACTTTGACCAGTCACGACAAATGCTCTTCTAGGAATTGTTGACTTTGACTTTTCTGGGACAGCCTTTTGAGTCACCATCCCTGCTGGACTTGGGTTTACTACAGTACAATCTCGAGCGATATGTCCTTCCTTTCCATAATTATAGCATACCTTGAACTGGTGTGGACAGTTTAGGCTGATATGTCCCTCTTTTCCACATTTATAGCATACGACCGATGGTCGTTCTCCTCCCTTAAAACCATTTGTTGTTGGTGCCGACGTCTTCACATTGTCATTGTTGAATCTCCTCTTTTTAAAATCTCCCCCCAACTCGCTTCTTCTATTGTCATGGCCACGATTACCACCAAAGTGGTTACCGCTTTTGTCTGAATGTTTTCCTCCCCGCTGGTTTTCATTGCTTCGATGACTGCTACCACCAGTATGACCTTGGTTGTGGTCCCTTGGTTGAACGTACTCACTATCTCGCTCTAATAATTGAGCCCTATTGACAACATCTGAATATAAAGAAAATTTATGAGAGATAAGATATTGCTGAATCTCGGGTTTTAAACCTATCAGAAACATCCTCGTCATTCGTTCCTCATTCTCTACCAAATAAGGTGCAAACCTGGATAACTCTGTGAACTTCGCCTCGTATTGGGACACCGTCATGTTGTTTTATTCTAGTCTAATAAACTCTACCTCCTTCATATAGCGAATACTTTCAGGAAAGTATTTTTCGTTGAAAAGTTTCTGAAATGTTTCCCAAGACATGCTGAGTGCGGCAGGCTGGGTACGTTTCACAGACTCCCACCAGTAGTCTGCCTCGCCACGGAACATAAAGGTGGCGAATGGAACCTTCTGTTCCTCCGTGCATCCCAAGACATCGAATATCTTGGTAATTTGTTTAACCCACGTCCCAACTCTTTGAACTGCTTGACTGTGACAAGCTGTGCGTTGCTATCATTTCCACCCGTATTCTGTACACGAGTCTCCCTCGTCTGGTTTTGCATGAACTGCAAAAACTCCTAAACATCCCGTTGTTCATTGTCTGCTCAATGGTGTTGTTTACAGGAGGAATATTTCTTTCCTGTTGCACGTTCCCCTGGGTAGTGATTGAAGGTGTTTCCACGGTCTCATTAACTCCACTGTTAATATTCTCAGCTGCCATTCTTAAATACTGCCATAAAACAAGGGTTTATTAAATAATTTAACATATCACATATTAACCATATGCTTCGACTGACCAACAAATAAGCTTAGGTATGACACATTAGCGAAGGATTACTCGTCTCTCCCCTCCTAGTACTATTCCCCGATCTCCGCCAGAGACTATATCCCTAAGCTCTGATACCAACTGTGACGCCCCCAAAATAGGTATACAACACTCATTCTGAGTCGCCAAATACATGGTACAGAAACAACTACAACTTTATTAATACAATTGTCGTGCAAAATATGACAACACTTAAACTGTGAGTTTAAATACAAATATTGTCATCTAGACAATATCCACACTCAAATAAGTCCTCATTACAATTTTTAATACACTATTTTACAGAATAGTGAGGACTACTAGAACCATCATTCCACACCCCGACTAGTACTCGCTACATTCTTGCCTCCTGAGAAGAAAAATGGAACAACAAGGAAAAGGGTGAGCTCAACTAGCCTAGTAAAGAACATTATGACTAAGATAATATAAAACAAATTATCGTTCTTCAACAGGGAAAAATCTAATAGAATACAATAGACAATAAGTTTTAAATCAATATTCGCAGCGGAAATAATAATTCATTAGATGAGTTAAGTAGAGAATGAAATCTACTATCTTCTATATATGAATTTAAAAGTTCATCGTCGATATTTTATCCCTGTAACATCAATCAATATATATCTGGAATTAAATATTCATCTTTGCACTATAGGCCAAAGATATTCATCAGTGGGTCATGTTCATCTAAACACCTGTTCATCTTTGCACTACGGGCCAAAGATATTCATCAGAAATCATTCATCTTTGCACTACAGGCCAAAGATATTCAGTAATATCATCATTTAGGACTGAGGATGATGAAAAATATTTTAAAGGAAACGAATCCAGTGAAACAAAATAACAAATATTAAGGATTCGTATTTCGGTTTATCCATGTCTAAAAATACCTCATAACTAATCATAGTAGAGTAAAATTCAAGAATGATCAAAACATGGATACAATCAAAGCTAGTATCCTTAATAGATATTTTGGACGAAAAACAAAAATTTTAATTTTTCTCTGAATAGTGTCGTATACGTGAATAGTAACCCCGACACTAAAAGACAGGAATTTCACAAGAAAAATACTCCCAATATTTTGGCATAATGATATTGAAAGAAATAATATCATTTTTTAAAAATTAATATCCCTTACCTCAAAAGGATAGTACTTCTGACTGGAATACTGGATATAGTGCTGAAAGAACTTGCACCGTATAACAATACTCAAAGTACTAAAATACTCACAAGAATACGCTCGATAATATAGAGAGAGAAAGAGAGAGAAGATTTCAGTTTCTGTTGTGATTTTCAATTTTAACCTAAGCACCCTATTTATAGGAAAATGCTTAGAACACCAAAGCAGAAAATTTATTAAAATATTAATATATATATATATATATATATATATATTAAATTCCTACGCACCCCAATTTAGTCCAAACTTTAGCCACACATGTGCCAAAAACAACAAAAACGTTTTTCTTAATAAAAATAATTAAAACTTCCAAAAATCAATTATTCCGGAATTTCAGAACTTCAATAATTCATAATAAATAGCTCTTTTATCATAAAAATTCAAAACTCATGTCTTTTTCATAAGAAATTCCATTCTCTACAACTTTGTAAAAGAAAGTTTTTCCAAATTCCCAACAAAAATTGACCGAAATCCACAAACGGACGATTTTACAAGCTATAATCAAATTTCAGTCAAGAAATGGGGTCCACCGACACACAAAATATGTGTTAATCATTTAATAAAACAAAAATACTCTTTCTCCTCATATACTTATATATCCTACATTCATTATAAAAATATCATCATTATTATATTATAATAATATAATAAAATATTATTTTATCAGAAAAGATAAAATATCGATTTTCAACAATTGTCACTTTAAAAAACATTTCTCCATCTATATCCACATAAAATGAATATTTTTCTTATCATATAAATTAATAATTAATTATTCACAAATAATATTACAGAATCACAATATTGACAACCCGAGGCGGTTCCAGGAAGAGGGGCTTTCCAATAAGGATTTCTCCTTCTTGGCGGCGCAATTAGGTGACCAAACCTCTCCTTAGATGCGAACTTTCTAGACATTGCCCATAATGCTATCTAATAATATTATTGAGGATAATATGAATTATTGCTTCGATAATGGAAAATCATATGTAATCGACAATTATTGAAACAACGGTAATATAAAATATCAACGTAGCAATTATTGAATCAATAAAATAAAATATTGAGCAAGTAATCATTTGTAACAATTATTGAGTAGTACCTTCTTACGTAAGAATCAATAATTGGTGCAATATCAGGTAATGCTCTTGTGCAACAACACGTACATCGTGTTTTAACCACCGGGTATTCCAACAAAGATTACTTGAATAACAACTTCTGGCAGTTATTTATAAACAACTTATACTTGCCGTTTTCTTCATCCAATCGCTTTCCATTATGGGGCCCACAAAAGACTGCGCCATCGTACGAATATTTCCCAACAGTAAAAATATTCTACGACCAAACGAATATTCCCCGACAACAATGAATATTTTATAACCACCTGTTTATTTTAAAATATTTGCGCATTTTACCTATAACTAATCACATTAATCAATTCAACCCATACTATTTCAAAATAATAAATAGAGGAAATTAAATTTCATTTATAAAAAGTTGGGGTCTTACAGTCAATATTACAAATAATATGAATAACTTTGTCGTCTCAATTATTGATTTTATAATATAAAATATTATGCAGATGATACAGTGACACTAATTGAATCAATAATATGAGAGATATTATGCAGCAATTAATGTAGCAATATTTGAGTATAACTGAGTGACTTCTCATGTAAGCATCAATAATCAATCTTTGTTTGCTACTTATGCAACCACGCGTAGACATCGTACTTTTACTACCGTGTAGTTCAACAAAGATAATAATAAAACTTTCGCCGTTATTTTTAAAAATATTTTAGCCATTTTCTAACTACGGATAATTACCTCGTTGTGGGGTCCACCAATGATGATTGTAAATAAATGCATTTAATATTTTCTATTAAAATAGAATATTCCCCGACCAATTGAATATTCCCCGACACAATGAATATTTTATATCAACTTGCTTACTTTGTAAAATTTTCAAATATCACCCTTAACTTTAACCTTTATCAATTTAACCATTTACTAAATAAAATAATAATTATAAGAAAATTGAATACTTTTATTTCATAAAATTCGGGGTCTTACAATCTCCCTTCCTTATGAAATTTCTCCCTTGAAATTTACGTACGTACCTAGTATGTCGAAGAGATGATGAAACCTAGTCAGATTCTAACTCTTGAGGTATAACCTTTGAGCGTAGAATATATTCATTCTTATACAACATTTTAACAGGTATTTATTCATACATTAAATCTTCTGCTATCTCATCGAGTTCTAATTCAATAATGTGGTTCGGGCCGTCCACATATTTACGTAACATAGATATGTGAAAAACGTTATGAACACGAGACATACTTGGAGGTAAAGCGAGTCTATAGGCCAAAGTTCCTACTCGATCGAGGATTTCGAATGGCCCAATTAAATCGAGGGTTAAGATTTACTCTCTTCGTCGATTCTTGCTTCTAGAATAACGCTCTCTTGAACCTTCTTCTTCACATTCATCAGCTCCAGGTGTGTAGCTTGAACGGCTTTAACTTTATCGATTAACGTCGATTCTACTCGTATATTTGTTATCTTCACGTAGGTTCTTGGAGTCTTTAACTCTATCTCCATCTTTTGTAAGTCGAACGAAATTAGTCTTTGTGTTAACAATATCTCACTCGTAAACACATATGATTTTCCACTCAACGAGTCAGCTACCACGTTCACTTTAATTTGTAGGGCGGTATTGAATGGTATGATCGTACTCTTTCAACAGCTCAAGCCAACGTGTTTGGCACATGTTACATTCGTTCTGGGTGAAGAAATATTTAGGGTTTTGTACCGGGTTCAAGGTCGATACAAAATTCGATTTCATGCTCTGGGGGTAGGCCAGGAAGTTCTTCAGGGAATACGTCAGGAAATTTATTGACAATAGAAATATCATTCAAATCTAGCGTATTTTTGTTTAAATCTATGACATGGGCTAAGAAAGCTTGACATCCATTTTTCAATAAATGAATAGCTTTATGGATTTATATGACATTGATTGACTTTAGTGGTTTGGTTGCTTGAATTCCCATGATAGGTTGGTTAGGAATATGAAAGCTAACAACCTTACGATAAAAATCAATTTTTGCATGATGAGTAGTTAACCAGTCAATCCCTAAAATCACATCAAATGCAAGTATTTTTAAAGAGATAAGATCGACAGGTAACGTACGGTTGTCGATTTGAATCAAACAAGACTTATAAACAATGGATGTAATGAAGGTTTCTCCCAACAGAGTTTCAACAGATAACTCAAAGTCTAATTTCTCCAGAGTTAAATTTAAATGTTGAGCGCAAGTAGGAGAAATAAAAGAGTGGGTAGAACTGGTATCGAATAAGGTATAGACTTCGCAAGATTTTATGATTAACTTACCCGTGATAACTTCGTTCGGGTTCCTCGACAAACGCTCTCACTTAAACTACCGGCTTTGACTTGTTTGGGACATCCCTTGGCATCACCATCCCAATTGGACTTAACTTCACTACATGACAAAATTGAGCTAGGTGACCTTCTCTTCTACAATTGAAACACGCTTTATGTTGCTGCGTACAGTTTGGACGGATGTGTCCCTCCTGTCCGCATTTGAAACATACGACCGGTGATCACTCTTCTTCCTTTGAAATGGGTGTTGGGGCTGCTGCCGACGTCTTTTCGTCATTGTTGAATCTTCTCTTCTTAAAGTCGTTCTCACCTAGTTCCCCTTTCCTGTTATCTTGGCCATGATTACCACCGAAATGGTTACCATTTTTGGCATGATAATTTCCTCCACGATGGTTATCATTGTTCCGATGGTTGTTGCCACCGGTATGATTATTATCTTGTTGTTGGTCATTACCTTTTGGTTGGGCTGACTCATTATTGCGTTCCAATAGCTGAGCCTTATTCACAACATCTGAATATAAATAAAGTTTGTAAGAAATGAGGTATTGACGTATTTCGGGTTTCAAATCTCGCAAAAACATTCACGTCATTCTCTCCTCATTATCTACCAAATGGGATGCAAATCGGGATAACTCTGCAAACTTAGCCTCGTACTGCGATACGGTCATATTGTTTTGCTCCAGCTTGATGAACTCCACCTCCTTCATGTGATGAATACTTTCGAGAAAGTAATTGTCGTTGAACAGTTCTTGGAACTTCTCCCAAGACATTTTGAGTGCGGTGGGCTGAGTACACTTTTGTAACGATCGAGAAATTTGTAATTTAATTTAAATATTTATTGAAATAAATAAATATGTTAAATAATTTATTTATTGAGGAAAATAAATAATTGATGAATTATGGTGAATTAATTTAATAACTAAATTGATTAATGTTAATTAAATTGAATAATGATAATTTTATCTAAAGAATTTAATTTAAGGAAATAATTAAATTAAGTCAATTTTTTAATATTTAAGAAAATAATTAAATAAAATAAAATATTGTTTTGATCTAATTTATTAACAAAATTAGATATGTAAAGATTTATTAAGTATTTACAATGGGAATTATAATTATTATAATTATAAGTATGAGTTACTTAAATTAATTTAATGGTGTGACATGAAACTATATAATATAAAGATTATTAAAATAATCTAGTTTGGGGGTTAGGGGGTGGCCAAACAAGGCCTTGTGGCCTTTGGCTTATTTTAACGTACGCCCATTGGTTTTTTTTGTAACTGATAACCATGATTATCAGTTTCATACTTTGCGTATTATTTTTCTCCTAAGGCTGAAGAGCAGAGTTGAGAGAGAGAGAGAGAGCTTGGAAGAAGAGAGAAAAACACAGAGATAATTGCTAAGAGATTGAGGGTTTTGCTATGAAAGGAATTGAAGCCACTACATATCAATTGCTTCAATAAACAAGGATAAGGTATATTGAAGTTCTAATTTTTATGTTTTGAGTTCTCTGTGAAAAGTTTTTGTAAACTATTAAGTCTCGGTGGATGATTGTATATATGTGTACATATAGTTTGGTAGAACCTGTGAATCACCATATTTGAGTGTTATTGGAATAACCAAACACATAAAATTGGATTGTATGAGGGAATTGAAATAACAGTGATATGTTCATATGATATGGCATAGAAAGTACCAATTTAAGTGATTAATTTGTATGTTAACCTGTAAATTGGGTTTTGATTATGCTAGTCCATTAAGAAACAAAGATAATGTAGCTTGAACGAAGTGATTTGGTGAAGAATTGAAATCACAGTGTTGATTTTTGGGAAGAATGTAAAAAAAATGAGTTCTATATAGAAATGAAAATTTTGAAAAATTAAACTAGTATAATTGTTAATTAAATTGTTCTATGTTGAGGAATATGTTGGCAAACATGTTTATGATAGTCTTATATCAAATGTTTGTGTTAATGTTATTGTTTAGTGGGTGAAATTCGTGTTTGTTGGGCTAAAGTCGGCTACTGTTCATAGTCGTCTGTGCACCCGGCGTAAGCTATTATATCGGTGTAGAGGCTAAAAATCACATGAATGCTTAGCGAGCAATTTGCCATATATAATCGATATAAAGCGTTGAAGTCTGCCTATTTTCAGGTCATATGTAATGGACTTATGTTGGTTAATCATGCATGCTAATGATATTAAGACATAGTATACACTATAATATCAGATTGTAAGGTGTTGTAATACAAAGTGGAAATATTTTTAAGTGATTGTTAATTGAGTTATATAATGAAGTCAAATGTGAAGTTTTCAAAAGTTAGAGATGAACGATTAAGTTATGTTGGATCGTAATGAGATTTCAGATTCGTTAAGGATGTTAACCAATATGGTTAGGTGCTAAGTTAAGGTTATGACCTAAATGATGGTTTAAACCCCTAAAGCTAATATTCATACAACTAATTGTTGTTTCGATTTCAATGATATATGTAGGGTAATTGGCGAATATTACATTTGTGTAGCTTACATATAAGGCAAATTTCTAAACCTTAACTCTTTACATTGAGCAAGTTTTCTAACTTCATTCTTTTGTTAATGAATGCAAGTTCCTAAATTTATATTGAGCAAGACTATTGTTGGGTAAAATCTATATACGCTCAACACGCAAGTATACGTGGTCAACAAGTAATATAATAGTAAGTAAAGTATTGTTCCCTCAGAGATTTCGCACAAATTTTCCTTGCAACTACCAATCTTCTATTAATCCAAATTTTATTAAACTAATCAATTTCCAGTTTATATCGAAAATATCAAAAAATATCAAAAATCTACTCAACACAAACAAACCCTAAGTCTGGATTTTCAAACAAATAGTAGAGAATTAGGCTCGTAACTTCACTCTAAGTATCCCTCTGATTATTATCACCTTATTCCAGTTTAACTCAGTATCCCAGTTTATTAATCACCAACACATAAATAGTATTAATCATTTCTCGATATATTAACACCGTATTAACCAAAATCCGCAATTAAGATAGAATTAAGTCAAACACCTCAATTAATCAACTCACTATATCTCTACGTGAATTCTAATTAAGTAAGGTTTAAGTTTAAGTTCTCTTCACGATTACATGTGATGTCAAGCATATCTCTACCTCAACAATAATCAAGAATCTGCTATTCACAAAATTCATGACACATGCTTTATTAACTATGTCTAGATTTATATTTCATCTCTCGAATTCATACAAATCCACATAAAATTGTTGATCAAGCAATTCATAAATTCAAGCTCCAATTAATATAGATAAACTGCATAATAGCTTAATTAAACTGAAAACCAAGGTTACACAATCATCGTTCCACTTAGAGATCCATTATAAGCCTAACAAGTAATTTAGCCCATAATAAATAAATTAAATACTGGATAAATAAAAGGAAACATCATCCCAATTACAGAAGATAGAAATTAGAGAAGAATAATAATACACCACCCTTCTCAGCCTTCGATTTTGAAATCTTTGTGAAATTATTTCTGTTGTTCGTTCCTCCAAGCCCTTTCTCTTCACAATCCTTCTCCAAGTAAGTCTCTATATTGATTGAATGAATGATACGCTCTAAGTATGCCTGGATCAACATATATCTCCTCTAACCTCATACCAAGACTCCTAATCCACCTCTAATTTCTGCCCAAGAAAGACTCCCCCAAATCGTAACAACTTCCCCCAGTCAAGTCCCCACACCGGTAGCGGGTACTGGCTCAACCTCAACGTTAGCAGCATGGCTCTGGCCAAACCCATCGCCAATTTTTTTACCACGCTCCAAGGCTTATGCACTAGTCACGCCTCTTGACGGTCGGCTGCGCTCAAGGCTTACACCACCATAAATTTGCAATGTTGCTCAAAACATCCTCCAATGCTCCCATTCGCTAGACTAGTCTGAATTACCTACAACAAACATAAACCTCATCAAAAGTAACATAAAAATACCCAAAAACTAACAATATAACAAGCCAAATGAACATAATTCATAGGTTAAAAACCTACTCATCAAATTCCCCCAAACTTGAACATTGCTTGTCCTCAAGAAAAAATGCAATTCAATGTAATGCATCTACCAACTAAATTAAGAATCCAAAATTAAGATAATAACGATGATTTGCTCATACGGCCTCAGAAAAAATAGTAAACAAACACACTTCATATCAAAATCAATCAGCAATCACTATAAATCCGTACATCTTACCCTGTTATAACTAATACAGTGTGTGTGTGTGTGTGTGTGCGCGCAACACCCATGCTAACTGATAATGAATTAACTCAGTTATATAACCAGTTTCTTATCAGGAATCATACAGTATAAACTCAAAAATTCAAAGAAAAACAAGTTCTAGCATTAGCTCAATACCCAGATTCAGGTTCCGAGAAGGGTATTCATGCTTACTTTCTTACTTTTCTTTTCTTTTTTCTTTTTTTCTTTTTTTTAGATATAGATGGTTGGTGAGTGCGTTTTACGCTCCATCTCACGCTTCCGTTTATGGGGAGTATTTTTTTTCAACCCACCACAAGACTCAACTAACTTCCAGCATTTCTTTTTTTAATAGAGCTTATATACCCCAATCTTCTCCCAAGCTTAGGTCCATACCTATCTTTTTCACTTTCTCATTTATACTAGCGGTATCCTTTAGAAAATCTTTATGTAACAATTTGAACTAATCCTTTAACACAGATGTTATTAAGTGATATCCGTATTATACTAGTTTCAATCAGAACAAGATCCACATCATAATAGAAATTGCATAAAGATTCTTATACTTAGTGAATTACTTGTCTACATCATTTCAATTTCATCATTGGCCAATAATCATATATACGATCTAAAACTGGATTCATGCAACTATATGCAATTTTTTTTTATTTTTTTTAGAAACTACCTAAGTACTAATATGCGACATATATAATAAAACCTAATCCCCCAAACTTATATCAAGGAATGCCCTCATTACGTGAAATATGCTCAATAAAAAAAATGAGGACTTCCCTGAAAAAGCGTTACTGCTCGTCCTCCGAAGGAGGGCAAGCTGGAAGGATAGGAGGAACATGCATAACCACCAGTTGAGCATTAGGATTGCAACGAGAAAACACCTTAGCAAGCGTATTGAATGCAATTGCATTGTACTGATGCATTAAATCTTGACGTTCGGCCAACCACATAAATTAATTCCTTGGAACCCGCGTTTATTCCGCACTAACTGGGGGTGATGGTTGGCAGATCATGATGTAACCTTCACCACACGGGTGCGATTGCGCCCCATCTCATGCTTTGTACCTCTCAATAGTGGCATGGTCAATTATGGCCTTTGGTTGTTGTATTGGCTCAGTAGGTTGCCACTGCACTCCAGCTTTCGGCATAAGTCTGTAATTAGGAACCCATGAAGCAAACCACCCGTAGTACTCCCACGTAATGCCCGGTCAATTGATTCTTGAATACACTCCCCCACATCAACATCGTAAAATGCAATTGAATTGTCCATATGATAGTGGTGGTGAACAATCCTATACAAAAGCTTAGCCCGTGCCTTTGTAACATCAGTTTGATGGCGCGTGGGCATTAGACGAGCACATATAAATGCATGCCATGCTTTACCATATCGACTAAGTGTTGCTTGAGGAAAACTTATCTTTTCATTCGTTCCGGCTTGAATTACCCATTGAGTCCCTGGTTTGCATAATTTGGCAATCAACTCGTCCAGCTCCGGCAACCCATCTTCATATCGATCATCTTGTGGTGTCTCCAACCCGAAATAAGCATTGATCGCATCAACGTGAAACGCCACCGGTTTTCCCCGAACCATTACGACATGATTGACATGTTCCATTGCATTAGCATAAAACTCCTTCACTATGTTGATTGCCGCTGGGAGTGGTTGTTCTACTAGCTGAAACCAGTTACGTTCTATAATTTGTAGAGCTATGTCTCCATCCAAATTCGCATTTGGCTTCAATCCTCTTTCTAGCACCAAACTTTTCTTGTCGATGGAGGTCTTGAATTTTTTCGCGGCCCTTTCACTAACAAATTTTGTATGGTCATATGTAGGCCAAGTCGTGTCGGAGGATGCCCGTTGACGTTTATGGGAAGACATGTTGTTTCCGGTATGATTGGACACAAGAAGGTGGTTCTGGACTTTTATCAAATAGGTGGTGGGCGGACTGATGGTTTCCCCCAAACTTGGATGATTGATGTTACTTTGCTAGCCAAATTGTTAAAAACACAGCACCCACTCCTTTGGTATTCAATTCCATGAATTTACCACTCAATTTGATGTCAAAACAGACAATTTCGTGAGGAATGAAGAGAATTGGCTTACCTTTAAGAAGTTGAAGAGGAATCCCAAATTGTATGAAATTTTGCAAGGGGTGGATTAGATTTAGGATTTGAATGTTGTGTTTAAGCTTTATAGTACCATAACTTCTAGGATGGTGGGACTTCATATAGATAGTAGGAAACCAATGTGGGTTGGAGTTGGGAATTTCAAAGGGTAGTGGGATTGGAAATTGAAAAGGAAGAGGAGAGAAAAGATGGTGTAAATGGGAGTTATGGGGAATAGGAAGTACAATAGAATTGGGAGATGTGGAGAGTTTGCATGTAATGAGGAGAGGTGTCTTGATTCAGTCTATAACACGTTGCTCCAACTTTTCAGAATCTGTCAGTCCCGAGTAAGCGCATCGGGCGCTTATTATGTCTGACGCATAAGGCTTGGTATCCGTGGAGTTGCTAGAATGGTGGCACGGTCCATGCGTTGCCAGACGTGGAAGCTTGATGTAGTATTTATCTGTACTGTGTGTATCTAGACGGTGAGGGTTGGTGCAACGCGTTCTGCGCTAGGGGATCGGCGTCTATGGCGTGATCGGTTGGTGAAAGATGATCTTTGGAGTGCTAAGCTTGGACCGCGTTTGGTCTATTATTCTTTGTGTGGCCAGCAGTCAATAACTAAAGCAAGTGATGTTTGTTTGTTCTTGACTTCCTGCAAAACATGTAATTCTCTGATTAAAACGTGTACTTGACTCGATTAGAAACCAAAATATACTACTAATTAAGATGAATAGTTTAGAGCTTGGGTTGCCTCCCATGTAGCGCCAGTTTTAGCGTCGTTAGCCCGACGGTGCCTCTTGCATCATTGCGTGGCAGTGAGAGCAATGTTAACAACATCCCAGTTTGCATTTTGGCTGTAGAGTTCGATTGCACCATGCGGGAACACTATTTTGATGGTGAATGGTCCCGACCACCTTGACTTAAGCTTTCCGGGGAATAATCGCAATCGTGAGTTAAACAACAGTACCGATTTCCCCAGCGCAAAAGATCGGTGCACGATTTTCTTGTCGTGCCATTTCTTGACATTCTCCTTGTATAGTTTAGTGTTTTCATATGCCTGAAGTCGGAATTCATCGAGCTCGTTTAGTTGTAGCAGCCTTTTTTCCCCACAGCTGCTTGATTGAAGTTTAGTTTCTGAATGGCCCAGTAGGCCTTATGTTGTAACTCAACTAGTAGGTGACACAACTTTTCGTACAGCAGTTGATATGGTGACATCCCTATTGGCGTCTTATAAGCAGTCCGGTATGCCCATAGCGCATCATCTAACCGTAGCCACCAATCCTTTCAATTCGGGTTCACCACTTTTTCCAGAATTTTCTTTACCTCTCTGTTCGAGACTTCAGCTTTCCCACTGGTTTGGGGATGATAGGTTGTCGCCACCTTGCGGTTGACCCCATACTTTTCCAAGAGGGCTGTAAATGATTTGTTGCAGAAGTGACTACCTTCGTCACTTATGATAGCTCTTGGCGTGCCAAACCTCGTAAAAATATTTTTTTGTAAGAATTTTACCACCACCTTGGTATCGTTAGTCGGTAATGCTACTGCTTCAACCCATTTTGACACGTAATCCACTGCCAGCAAAATATACTGATTTGACCATGAGGAAAGAAATGGCCCCATGAAATCGATGCCCCATAAATCGAAAATCTCAACTTCTAAGATAGTTTGAAGTGGCATCTCATTCCTTTTTGATATGTTGCCCACTCGTTGACATTTATCACAAGTTTTAACAAATTGATGGGCGTCTTTAAATAGCGTGGGCCAGTAAAACCCTGGTTGGAGGACTTTTGCTGCTGTTCTCTCACTAATATAATGTCCCCCGTATGCCAACGAATGGCACTCATGCAGTATACTATGTACCTCGCTGTAGGGCACACACCTTCTGATCATCTTGTCGGCGCATTATTTGAATAGGAAAGGCTCATCCCATATATACCACTTGACGTCATGAAGAAACTTCTTCTTTTGTTATCTTCTCAGATTAGGAGGGAGCATGTTGCTCACTAAATAGTTCGCGAAGTCCGCGTACCATGGAAATTCTGCATTTACCCCAAACAATTGCTCGTTCAGGAATGACTCATTTATGACGCCCTTGTCCTCTTCTTATGTAACCGGATTGTCCAGCCTAGACAAATGATCAGCGACTTGATTCTCCGTCCCCTTCCTATCCTTTATTTCTAGATCAAACTATTGAAGAAGGAGAATCCACCAAATAAGGCGTGGTTTTGCATCTTTCTTCGTAATTAGATACCAAATAGCTGAATGGTCCGTGTAAACTATCACTTTAGTGCCGACCAAATATGCCCTGAATTTGTCAAACGCATACACCACTGCAAGAAGTTCCTTTTCCGTAGTTGTATAATTCATTTAAGTCTCCGTGAGTGTCTTGCTTGCATAATAAATGGCGTGAAATACCTTATCTCGACGTTATCCCAAAACAACCCCGACTGCATAGTCGCTTGCATCACACATCAGCTCGAAAGGTATATTCCAATCTGGTGCGACGATAACTGGGGCTGTAGTTAACTTTTTTTTCAACAGCTCGGAAGCCAACTTACATTCTTCATCAAAACTAAACACAGAGTCCTTCTCTAAAAGACTGCACAATGGTTTTGCAATTTTAGAGAAATCCTTTATGAATCTTCTGTAGAACCCCGCATGTCCTAGAAAACTTTTGATTCCATTTACGGAGCTCGGTGGAGGCATTTGATCGATCGTGTCCAACTTAGCTTTGTCCACTTCCAGTCCTTGAGCCGAAACCTTGTGGCCCAAAATTATGCCTTCCTCAACCATGAAGTGGCATTTTTCCCAATTAAGTACAAGGTTTGTCTCCTCGCATCGTTGTAACACCATTACCAATTTCCCAAGACATGTATCAAAGTTGTCTCCATGGACAGAGAAGTCATCCATGAAGACTTCCAAATTTTTCTCTACCATATCGGAGAAAATGGCCATCATACACCGTTGGAAGGTAGCTGGTGCATTACATAACCCGAATGACATTCTCCTGAACGCGAACGTACCGTAGGGACACCTAAATGTGGTCTTCTCCTAATCCTCGGGAGCGATGGAAATCTAGTTGTTGCCCGAGTACCCATCCAATAGACAGTAAAAGTCGTGACCCGCCAATCTGTCCAATATTTGGTCGATAAAAGGTAGCGGAAAATGATTTTTTCGAGTTACCTTGTTCAACTTCCTATAATCGATGCACACCCTCCAACCTGTTACTGTTCTTGTCGGTATTAACTCGTTATCTTCATTTTGTACCATAGTCATTCCCCCCTTCTTCGGCACACAATGAACCGGACTAACCCACTTACTATCGGAGATCGGGTAGATGATTCCGGCATCCAACAATTTTAGAATTTCCTTCTTTACTACTTCCTTCATAATTGGGTTAAGTCGTCGCTGTTGCTCCACCGTTGGTTTTGCGTAATCTTCCATCAGAATCTTATGCATGCAAAACAACGGGCTGATTCCCTTGATATCCGCTATTGTCCACCCTATCGCTGTCTTATGTTCTCTAAGCACCCTTAGCAACTTCTCTTCCTGTAAATCATTAAGTGCAGTAGAAATAATTACAGGTAAAGAATTTGAATTGCCTAAATACGTATACCTGAGATGTTTAGGGAGTGGCTTGAGTTCAAGAGTTGGTAGCTCCTCCAATGATGGTCTCAATTTTTTCGTAGCTATCTCCTCCGTGTGTAGTAATTCACAAGGTGTTTTGAATCGGCTTACTCGTGGCAATGAGTCTAACATCTGTAAGTAGTCTATAAAGTCTGGGTCATCGAGCTCCTCATCCCCCAAGAATGTTGTCTCTATGAGATCGTTGCTCAGGCTCTTTCCCATGTCTTTGTTGACTATTTGATCAATGATTTCCATCCGAAAGCACTTTTCTTCATCCGCGGGAAATTTCATGGCTTTCAATACGTTAAACTTGACTTCTTGATCTTGGACCCTCATCGTTAATTCACCTTTTTGTACGTCGATGAGTGTCCTACCCGTCGCCAAGAAAGGTCTACCTAGGATAATCGGGATGTTCTTGTCCTCCTCAAAATCTAGAATAATGAAATCAGCGGGAAATATAAACTTATCAACTTTGACCAATATGTCTTCCACAATGCCTCTCGGATACATGACTGACCTATCTGCCAACTATAATGAGATGTTCGTAGGCTTTGGAGCCGGCAATCCCAATTCTGTGTAAACTGATAACGGCATAAGGTTCACACTTGCTCCTAAATCACATAAGCATTTATTAAAAGCCGTATTCCCGATCGTGCATGGAATGGTGCAACTCCCCAGATCTTTCAACTTGGGTGGCAACTTTCACTATAGAACCACGTTGCACTCCTCTATTAGTGCCACTGTCTCGAAATCTTCTAACTTCTTCTTTTTGGACAGAATCCCTTTCATGAATTTTGCATAACTCGGCATTTTCTCTAGGGCTTCCGCAAATGGGATGTTAATCTGCAATTTCTTAAATACTTCCAAGAACTTTGCAAATTACTTGTCTAATTTCTGCTTTTGAACTCTTTGCTGAAATGGCGGTGGCGGATACGCAACTGGTGTGCCATCTAACTTTGTATTCTCAATTCGCGTTTTTGCACCCTATTTTTCTGCATCCACTATGTCATCATTACTCTTATCATCAGAGACAGCTGAATTTTCTGCATCTTTCCCAACCATTTGTTTTCCACTCCTCAAGGTAATCGCTTTGACGATCGCATTCATGATTTCCCTTTGGATTTCTTTCGGTGTCACTCGGTAGGGCCCCTTGTGGTCTGTTGTTCAATGCTAAAGCAATTTGTCCCATCTGGTTTTCTAAATTCTTGATGGCCATTTCTTGTGATTTCATTGTCATTGCTTGGTTCTTCATAGCTACCTCGTTACTTGTTATATACTTTGATAACAATTCCTCTAAATCCGATTTCTTCTCTTAACGTTGAACTGGTTGTTGTTGATTATTAAACACTAGGGGATACGATGGTTGTGGAGCTTGCTGATTCTAATTATTATTCCATGACTGATTCAGATTATTCCTATTCCCCTGATTATATGCATTCTAATATGTATTCTGAGGAATTCTGTTGTAGCTACTTATGAATTGTACCGACTCTGGATTGATTGCGTATTGATCCGTCGAATGTTCCCCTGCGCACAACTCACAAATTATTGCAACTGTCTGCGTCTGTCCCCCGGACCACACGTCGAACTTCTTAGCGAGTGCTGAAATCTGTGCCGTTATTTCCGTCACTCCATCTACTTCTAACACTCCAGCGACCGTAGGTTGTGTCATTCTTGTCGTGGGCCACTGATAATTGTTATCTGCCATAGTCTCTATCAAGTGGTATGCCTCCTCATACGTCTTAGCCATAAACGCTCCCCCCGATGCCGCATCAATACTCGTCCTGAGATTCCAATGTAGTCCGTTGTAAAATGTATTCAATTGCAACCATTTCGGCAGTCCGTGATGTGGGCATTTTCTAAGTAATTCTTTGTATCTCTCACAGGCCTCGTATAGTGATTCCCCATGTTGCTGATCAAACATGGTAATCTCATTCCTCATCTTTATAGTTTTTGCAGGGGGAAAGAATTTTGCTAAGAATTTCTGAGCCAGGTCCTCCCATGTCGTTATCGAACCCGCTGGTAGAGAGTGTAACCAATTTATTGCCTTGTCCCGTAGAGTGAATGGGAACAAGCGAAGTTTAACTGCCTCGTCTGACACCCCATTATACTTGAAAGTGTCGCATATTTCCAGAAAACTGATCAAATGCTCGTTCGGATCGTCATTAGCCATTCCCCCAAACTGCACTGAATTATGCATCACTTGAATTGTCCCAGGCTTGATTTCAAACATGTTTTGCAGACTATCATGGGAACTGGTGATACTCATTGCGCAATTTCGGTGACCTTGGGTGTCGCAAAATCTCTCAACGCTTTCTGGTCTTCGGCAGCCATTTCTTCTTCCTTATCAAAGTTTTCGAATTCGTCCCTTGTTTTCTTTATCCACTTATTTAACCTCTGAAACCTCTTATCGATGTCGTCCTCAAAAGGAAGCAAGTCTGCATTTTTTGATCGAGTTTGCATAAACGAATATCAAAAACCTGAAATTCGAAGAACAAAACAAAACAAAAAGTGTTTAAGTAAAACTAGAGTAATTAAACTGATATTGCAAAAAATAATCAAATCTGTATTGAAATACCCGGCAACGGCGCCAAAAACTTGTTGGGTAAAATCTATATACGCTCAACACGCAAGTATACGTGGTCAACAAGTAATATAATAGTAAGTAGAGTATCGTTCTCTTAGAGATTTCGCACAAATTTTCCTTACAACTACCAATCTTCTATTAATCCAAATTTTATTAAACTAATCAATTTCCCGTTTATATCGAAAATATCAAAAATGATCAAAAATCAACTCAACACAAACAAACCCTAAGTCTGGATTTTCAAACAAATATTAGAGAATTAGGCTCGTAACTTCACTCTAAGCATCCCTCTGATTATTATCACCTTATTCCAGTTTAACTCACTATCCCAGTTTATTAATCAAAAACACATAAATAGTATTAATCACCTCTCGATATATTAACACCGTATTAACCCAAATCCATAATTAAGATAGAATTAAGTCAAACACCTCAATTAATCAACTCACGATATCTCTACTTGAATTATAATTAAGTAAGGTTTAAGTTCAAGTTCTCTTCACGATTACATGTGATGTCAAGCATATCTCTACCTCAACAATAATCAAGAATCTTCTATTCACAAAATTCATGACACATGCTATATTAACTAAGTCTAGATTTATATTTCATCTCTCAAATTTATACAAATCCACATAAAATTTTTGATCAAACAATTCATAAATTCAAGGTCCAATTAATATAGATAAACTGCATAATAGCTTAATTAAACTGAAAACCAAGGTTACACAATCATTGTTCCACTTAGAGATCCATTATAAGCCTAACAAGTAATTTAGCCCATAATAAATGAATTAAATACTGAATAAATAAAAGGAAACATCATCCCAATTACAGAAGATTGAAATTAGAGAAGAATAATAATACACCACCCTTCTCGGCCTTCGATTCTGAAATCTTTGTGAAATTATTTATGTTCTTCGTTCCTCCAAGCCCTTGCTCTTCACAATCCTTCACCAAGTAAGTCTCTATATTGATTGAATGAATGATACGCTCTAAGTATGCCTGGATCAACATATATCTCCTCTAACCTCATACCATGACTCCTAATCCACCTTAAATTTCTGCCCAAGAAAGACTCCCCCAATTCGTAACGACTTCCCCCAGTCAAGTTCCGCTTTTGGCGTGGTCCGCATACTGGCCTCAGCGTCTCAAGAATAAGCCTCCGCTAGCCCATCGCCTGACCTTTACCACGCTCTAGCGCGCTCCGCGCTAGTCTGCCTCTTGACATAGCGCGCTCCGCGCTCGGCCACCAAAAATTTGTAATATTGCTCAAAACGTCCTCCAATGCTCCCATTCGCTGGACGAGTCTGAATTACCTACAACAAACGTAAACCTCATCAAAAGTAACATAAAAATACCCAGAAACTAACAATATAACAAGCCAAATGAACATAATTCATAGGTTAAAAACCTACGCATCAACTATTGATTCTATCCTTATGTACGATTGAATAAGCTCTTGTAACCTAATTTGTTACCTCGAGCGAGTTTTACTTTTTTAAACCTTGAAATTATCATTCAAAGCATATATTGTTCTAAATCATCGATTTAAATGAGATTGTTCTAAATCTTTCAGATATAGCACTTTGCATGTATATCATGTTTATTTAATTGTATATTGTTGATATCCTATCTTTGACTTCGATAGCCTTGTTTAGTTATACATCCTTGTATTAAACCTTCAATTAGTAAGCAAACTTTTATTGATTTCATTAATCTATAATTGAATAGTGTTCTAAAATTCTAGAACCACTGATAAGTTAGTTCCGAGCTAAACTTTCTTTAGTGAAAAAATTCTAAATTCAAACTGATACGAACAACCCTAACATAGGGGATTTTGTACGTGAAACGTTTAGATGTTTGTGCACAATACATGGTACAAAGGGTTGATCCCCCTAAGTATGATAAGAAGAGTCTGTATAGTCTAAATGACTGTTAAGGTTGAGGTAATAATACCTAAATACCGAAGACATAGTTTGTGGTTTTAAGACCCTCAGATATTAAGTTCGAACTTATTTTCTATTTTTGGATTCGTAGAACAAGTTCATTATTGTTCAGCATTCGTTGTTCATTCTCATGTTGTTATTTTTACTACTCTTTATATCAGTGAGAAATTGTTTGCTCACTCTTGCAATTAACATTGCAGCTAAAGCTGAAAGAGTCGATGAGCCATCTACTAGCAAAGGAAAGGGCAAGATGTCCAAGTGTTGAAGAGTTATTTAGAATTTGTTTAAATGCATGATGTTATAATACTTGTTTTCTTTTATAATGTTTTTCGCAAACTTATGTAATAAATTTAAGGTTAGATTACATGGGATTGTTTATGAGATGATGTAACCCTTAAATGGGAGAGATTATTGTTTAAATTAATTAATGTTTTATCCTTTATTATGGGTAGTTAGATATAATTATTTTGATAGTGAGCATCAAATCCTATGGGAATGAAGTACCTGGATTTGGGGGTGTCACAGGTTGGTATCAAAGCCTTCGGTTATGAACCTTAGATGGGGGAAACCTTAGGAAGTAGCCTTTAAGAAGTCAGAAAACATAGTGGTGTTTAACTCTTATCGGGTTTTAAGGAAATGGATTAAGGCATCTGTGACGCTCCTAAAATAGGTATACATCACCCATCTTGAGTCGCCAAATACATGGTACAAAATTCAAATACAACTTAATTATACAACAGTCGTGTAAAATACGACAAAACATAATCTAAGAGTTTAAACAAGAATATTGTCATCTAGACAATATCCACACTCAATGGATTCCTCATTACATTTATTGTCACACTATTTAACAGAATAGTGAGGACTACTAATGCTATCATCTGGACCGTCACTCCGTTCCCCGAATAGTCCCAGCTATATTCTCATTTCCTGAAGAGAACAATGAAAGCAAAGGGTGAGCTCAACTAGCACATTAAGAAATATTATGACTATGATAATGCAGAATAAATTATCCTTAGCCTTCAACAGTATAACAACTGATAAAATATAATAGAAAACAAGTTTTAGATCAACAACTGCAGCGGAATAAGCAATCCATTAGAAGAGTCAAGTAGGGAATAAAATCTACTATCTTCTATGATTTTAAAAGTTTTTCATCAACTTTATCGATGAGACTCAGCTTAATAAATAAAATCGAATAATCCCTGCATCACGGCCAAGGATATTCATGTAATCATCAATGGTTATGATTATACCGAATAATCCATGCTCATAATCATACCAACAACTGTCCATCATTGAACTACAGGCCAATGAGGACTTTCACCACATCATTCGTTGCATTATGGTCATGATTATACCAAATAATCCCTGGTCAAAATCATACCAAGTCCATCTATGCACGTAAGCCAAAGATGACTTTCATCACAATATAAGCACGAGGATGTTGACCATGACATAACAATTCAATGAAACAAGTTCAAGGATGAATTTTAAAAATTTATAATTTAATTTATCCAGAATTCAATAACGTTTAAATTGTCAACATGATACTGCTTTGTGATATTCATGTACCAAAAATAATTTGGACAAAAAAGAAATGTATTTTTTGGGTAAATAGTACCCCGTGAATAGTACCCTGTGAAGAGTACTTTGGGAATAGTACCTCGTGTATAGTACCCCAACATGAAAATGACCCCAAATACCCGAGTGAATAATATTCGGGTGAATATTAATTGAGTGAATAGTACTCCGACATGAAAAGTGCCCTGAATACCCGAGTGAATAAGATTTGAGTGAATAGTAACCGGGTAAATAGTAACCCATAAATAGTAACTCATGAATAGTATTCTGTCATAAAAAGATCAATAATTATCAACAAAGCTCAGAATAATATTTCCTTGAAAAGATACTGGATGAAGCGCAAATATTCAGGATATTCTACCAATTTCATGGAGTATAGAAGCCAAAACTTTAGCCAACTGAGTATAATAGAATATATGAAACTGCAAATGGATTTTCGCCCGCCATGCGATAATAAAGAATGGATGCGATAATACAAAGGATCATTCACCATGCATGCAGTAATCCACATAGACAGGTTATTCCAACAGAATAATAAAGAATGGAATAACAGAAGAATTCACCATGCATGCGGTAGTCCGCGTAGATAGGTTATTCCAACAGAATAATAAATAATGGAATAACAGAAGAATTCACCATGCATGTGATAGATCCCGCATGATGAGTTATTCCAGCGAGAATAATAAAGAATGGAATAATGGAAGAATTCACCGTGCATGCGATAGAACCGCATGAGAAAAGTTATTCAAACAATATAATAAAGAATGAAATAACAGAAGAATTCACCAGGCATGCAATAGACCGTACAGACAGGTTATTCCAGCAGAATAATAAAAATTGAATAACAAAAGAATTCACCAGGAATGCGATAGACCGCACAGACATGTTATTCCACCAGAATAATAAAGGATGATATAACAACCCTTATGAATATTGAAAGAAATAATTCTCTTCATGAATACGAAAGAAATAATACCCCTTACCTTAGAAGAAACTGGATACTAGAATAGTGAGGTAGCAGACTTCTCTTCTTCTTTCTCTCTATAATTTCTCTCTATAATAATTACTTTATAGCTTTAGTGAATTGATAAGAAATGAAGGAAGAATGAGCTTCTATTTATAGGAAAATATAGTTTCAATAATTGCACATTTTGGGGCTCGAAATATTAAAGTATAATACCTTCCTCTTTTTCTTCATTTTTAATTTAGTCCTGCAAGTATTATCAAACTTGCACCACCTCCCATAATAGTAAATCATGTGAATTAATAGTTCATTCATGTGACTTAATAGTATAATCATGTGAAAAAACTAATTACAGTATAGTACATTCATCTATACCTCCATTTTTAATTTAGTTATGCAAGTATTATCAATCTTGCACCAATTCCCCTAATAGTAAATCATGTGAATCAATAGTACACACATGTGAACACATAGTTATAAACATGTGAATTAATAGCAATTAATTTCTCATTTATTCGATTAATTACCCGATTGATTAATATAACCTCCAGACATCCATTATTATCAAAATAGATATTGATTTCTACTAACACTAATAATTCCCACACAATGGAACTATCAATTTCATCTTTAATCAACACGAACTTATCCATCATTAATATTATAACTCACAATATTTAACAACCAGGTCATTCCCATGAAAGAAGGGACTTTCCGATAAGGATTTCTCCTTATTGGCGCGCAATTAGGTGACCAAACCTCTCCTTGACAGAACTTCTAGACATTGTCAATATTGCAAATAATAATATGAATAACTTTATCATCTCAATTATTGATTTAATAATATAACATATTATACAGATGATAGTGTGACAATAATTGAATCAATAATATGAGAGATATGATGCAGCAATTATTGTAGCAATAATTGAGTATAACTAAGTGACTTCTTACGTAAGCATCAATAATCAATACCGTGTCCTACTATGTAACCACGCGTATTACTGTACTTTTACTACCAGGTAGTTCAACAGTTTTAACGGTAACACTTTCGCCGTTATTTTTATAACGATTGTGTCATCGTACGAATATTCCCTGTTAAAACGAATATTCCCCGACCAATCGAATATTATATAACCAATTGCTTACTTTGCAAAATTTTCACATATTACCCTTAACTTTAACCTTTTATCAATTTAACTATTTACGAAAAAAATAATAATTATAAGAAAATTAAATACTTTCATTTCATAAAATTCGGGGTCTTACAATCTCTCCTCCTTATGAAATTTCGCCCTCGAAATTTACGTGCGACGCACTGTTTTCTGTCAAGAGGTGAGGATACCTTGACTTCATTTCATATTCCAACTCTTGAGGTATAACCTTTGAGTGTCGAATATGATCCTTCTTATCCAAGATTTTAACACGTATCTCCTTATACGTTAAATCTTCTGATGTCTCGTCTAGTTCCAATTCAATAATGTGGTTCGGGTCGTCCACAATTTACATAACATCGATACGTAAAAAAAATGTTATGAACACGCGACATACTTGGCGGTAAAACGAGTCTATAGGCCACAGTTCCTACTCAATCGAGGATTTCAAATGAGCCAATTAAATCAAGGGTTGAGATTTCCACTATTCATTGACTCTTGATTCTAGAATAACGACTTCTTGAACCTTCTTCTTCATCTTCATCAGCTCCGGGTGTGTAGCTTGAACGGCCTTAACTTTATCGATTAAAGTCAATTATAATCGTATATTTGTTATCTTCACGTGGGTCCCTAGAACCTTTAACTCTATCTTCATCATTTGTAAGTTATACGAATTGGTCTTTATGTTAACAACATCGCACTCGTAAACGCATATGGTCTTCTACTCAATGTGTTAGCTACCATGTTTTCTCTTCCATAATGATATTGAATGGTATGGTCATAATCTTCAACAGCTCGAGACAACGTCTTTGGCACATTATACGATCATTTTAGGTAAAAAAATATTTGAGGGTTTTAGAAATGGGTTTTTGTAATGGGGTCAATACAAAATTCGATTTCACGCCTTGGGGTATAGGCCAGGAAGTCTTTAGAGAATACGTCAGCAAATTTATTAACAATAGAAATATCATTCAAAACTATGACTCTCATCCAAGACTTGGATAGCACATGTAATGAAGGTTTCTCCTAACGGAGATTCAACCGATAAGTCAAAGTCTAATCTCTCCGGAGTCAAATTTAAATGTTCAGCGCAAGCAGGAGAGATAAAAGAATGGGTAGAACCAGTATCTAACAAGGTATAGACTTTGTAAGAATTTATAATTAACTAACCCGTGCTAACTTCGTTCGGGTTACTCACTTTTTGAGAACTCACGAAAATGCTCTCCCTGAAACCACCGACTTTGTTTTGTCCGTATCTGCCTTTGGTGCCACCGTCCCAGCTAGACTTGACTTTGGTGCACAACAAAATCGGGCTAGGTGACCTTCTTTTCCATAATTATAACATGATTTGGACTGCATCACGCAGTTTGGATTGATATGTCCATCCCCTCTGCATTTGAAGCATACAATTGGTGGTCGTTCTCCTTCCTTGAAAATGGGTTCTGGTGCTGACGTCATTCCATCATTGTTGAATCTCCTCCTCTTGAAATGTCCACTGTTATTGTCATGGGCATGATTACCACTGAAGTGATTACCATTTCTGGCATGTTGATTCCTTCCACGCTTGTTGTCACCGCTTCGATGACTGCTACCACTGGTATTATCTAGTTGTCAGCTGCTCTCTCTCGATTGGGTTGACTCGTTATCATGCTCCAATAACTGAGCCCTATTTACAACATCTGAATACAAACACAGTTTGTGAGAAATTAAGTATTGACATATCTCGGGTTTCAAACCTATTAGAAACATTTGCGTCATTCTCTCTTCATTATCAACCAAGTAGGACATAAACCGGGACAACTCGGCAAACTTAGCTTCGTACTGTGACACGACCATATTGTTTTGCTCCAGCTTGATAAACTCTACCTCCTTCATGTGACGAATACTTTCGGGAAAGTACTTGTTGTTGAATAGCTCTTGGAACTTCTCCCAAGACATCTTCAGTGCGGTAGGTTGAGTACGCTTTCTGATTCCCACCAAGAATCGCCCTGCTGCTCACAAACATGAAGGTGGCAAAGGGAACCTTTTGCTCCTCGGAGCATCCTAAGACATCAAATATCTTGGTGATCTGCTCTATCCATGTCTCCTCCTTAAGTGGTTTTGGCTCTCCAAAAAACTCTGGGGGTCCCAGCTCCTTGAACTGTATAGTGGTGACCGTCCGACAGTTGCCAGTGTTTCCACCTGCATTTTGAATAGGAGTCTCTCTCGTCTGATGTTGCATGAATTGCATAAAGCCTCTGAACATCCCATCGTTCATCATCTGATCGGTGTTGTTGTTTACCTGAGGATTATTGTCTTCCTGTTGCACATTATCCTAGGTATTGATCGTTGGTGACTCAACGGTCTCATGTGCTTCATTAGTTATCTCAACATTTTCAGATGCCATTCTCAAACACTGTCACAAAACAAGGGTTAATTAACATATCACATATTATCCCTATACTCTGACCGACCAATTAAATACCAAATAAACTTAGGTAGGTCATATTAGCGAAGGAATTTCCCGTCTCTCCCCTCCTAGTTCTTGTCTCACATCTCAGCCAGGGATCTTATCCCTAAGCTTTGATACCAACTGTGACGCCCCCAAAATAGGTATACATCACCAATCTTGAGTCACCAAATACATGGTACAAAATTCAAATACAACTTAATTATACAACAGTCGTGTAAAATACGATAAAGCATAATCTAAGAGTTTAAACAAGAATATTGTCATCTAGATAATATCCACAATCAATGGAGTCCTCATTACATTTATTGTCACACTATTTAACAGAATAGTGAGGACTACTAATGCTATCATCTGGACCGTCACTCCGTTCCCCGACTAGTCCCAACTATATTCTCATTTCCTGAAGAGAACAATGAAATAAGAAATATTATGGCTAAGATAATGCAGAATAAATTATCTTTAGCCTTCAACAATATAACAACTAATAGAATATAATAGACAACAAGTTTTAGATCAACAACTACAGCGGAATAAGCAATCCATTAGAAGAGTCAAGTAGGGCATAAAATCTACTATCTTCTATGATTTAAAAAGTTTTTCATCAACTTTATCGATAAGACTCAGCTTAATAAATAAAATCGAATCATCCTTGTATCACGACCAAGGATATTCATGTAATCATCAATGGTCATGATTATACCGAATAATCCATAGTCATAATCATACCAACAATTGTCCATCAATGAACTACAGGCCAATGAGGACTTTCACCACATCATTCGTTACATTACGGTCATGATTATACAGAATAATCATTGGTCATAATCATACCAAGTCCATCTATGCATGTAAGCTAAAGATGACTTTCATCACAATATAAGCATGATGATGCTGACCATGACATAACAATTCAATAAAATAAGTTCAAGGATAAATTTTAAAATTTTATAATTTAATTTATCCAGAATTCAATAACGTTCAAATTGTCAAAATGATACTGCTTTGTGGAGTAAAATTCAAAGAATAATATTCATGTACCAAAAATAATTTGGACAGAAAAGAAATATATTTTTTGGGTAAATAGTACCCTGTGAATAGTACTTTAGGAATAGTACCTCGTGTATAGTACCCCGACATGAAAAGTACACCAAATACCTGAGTGAATAATATTTGGGTGAATAGTAATTGAGTGAATATTACCCGTGAATAGTAACTCATGAATAGTACTCCGGCATTAAAAGTACCCCGAATACCCCAGTGAATAAGATTTGAGTGAATAGTAACCGGGTGAATAGTAACCCGTAAATAGTAACTTATAAATAGTATTCCGTCATGAAAAGATCAATAATTATCAACAAAGCTCAGAATAATATTTACATGAAAAGATACTGGATAAAGCGCAAATATACAGGATATTCTACTAATTTCATGGAGTATAGAAACCAAAACATTAAAAAACTGAGTATAATAGAATATATGAAACTGCAAATGGATTTTTGCCCGCCATGCAGTAATCCACGTAGACAAATTATTTCCATAATTTAATATGGAATGAATACGAAGGATCATTCACCATACATTCGGTAATCCACATAGACAGGTTATTCCAACAGAATAATAAAGAATGGAATAACAGAAGAATTCACCATGCATGTGGTAGTCCGCATAGACAGGTTATTCCAACAAAATAATAAAGAATGGAATAACAGAATAATTCACCATGCATGCGATAGACGATAGTTCAACAGTTTTAACGGTAACACTTTCGCCGCTATTTTTATAAAAAGATAATTCTGTCGTTTTCTAACTACGAAAATACTTTCGTTGTGGGGTCCACAAATGATTGTGCCGTCGTACGAATATTCCCTGTTAAAACGAATATTCCCCGACCAATTGAATATTATATAACCACTTGCTTACTTTGTAAAATTTTCATATATCACCCTTAACTTTAACCTTTTATCAATTTAACCATTTACGAAAAAAATAATAATTATAAGAAAATTAAATACTTTCATTTCATAAAATTCGGGGTCTTACAGCATCCATTGAAACTAAACAATAAAATACATTATGTGCTATGTGTTAATAACTTATGTGTTCACGAGTATCGATAAGGTTAAGTAAAACTTAAAATATTTTGTTGTCAGGATGTTTGATAAAGGAGGATCTAGTCCAGCTAGGGAGGTGATACCTCAGATACCTAGAGATGGCGAACCCAGGGATATTCACGTTGTGCGAGAACAGTTAATTCAGGAGGATGAGCCTGTGACCGATCCCGAGGAGGTTAATTCTGATGAGATAGAGGAGGATGATGAGGAAAAGGATCCAGTGGAGTTTCCACCAAACTCTATATCGGCTGAGATGTATGATGCTTTGTACGACCGTAACATAGAGTTGCAGGATAATCTAGAGGAGCTGAAAGAGTTGGTTTATATGCATCACGCTGCGATGGAGCAGAAGGATGTAGAGATCCAAGAACTTGACTCAAAACTTGGAAACACCGAGTGGGACTTAGTTCATACTAAAGGCAGCATGAAGATCTGTTGGCAGTGAATGAGAAGATAAAGGCTGACATGGAGAAATTAAAAGATGACTTCAAAGAGGAATCAGCTAAGCATACAAGAGTAGAGGACGCTTGGATGAAGGAGACTAAACGTGCAGACCGTGCTGAGGCTAAAGTCCAAGTGAAGAAGGCCAAAATGAATGAAATGGATCATGCCTTTAATTATGCAATTGATAGGGCCCAGGATCGAGTCTTTTATTACCCGCCTCAATTTGAAGACTCGTCGTGGTTCGTGATGGATCGTAGAACAGCATATCGCATCATGGTGGAGGAGCGTAGAGAAGCCTTATGACGTCTTAATATGCATAGATAGAAAATAAGAGTGATGATAATATATGGTTATTATGTGAATAAATAAAGTTCTAAATCCCTTATTTTGAGATAAATAAAGGGGTAGTATGAGTATGTAATCCTAAAACTTGTTTAGTTCAGGAAAATGGATGTTAATAGGAGATATGCTATCTTTTATATGTTTTAAAGTATTATGAATGAATAAAATATCAAAGTTATTTGAAATGTTATGTGTTATAGCTTTAATCTTAGAATGTTTAGAGTTAAACTTTAAAACATTCAGGGATTGAATAAATAAACTAATAATCGTATATTTTAACAGAAAATACCTCCTAGAAAAAGACAACAACGTCAACAACCACCTCCTGAGGGGTCTACTAACAATAACAATGAGGCCAACGCTAATACGGTTCAGCAGTTGGTGACTTTATTGACGGGAGCACTTGCGAATCATCCGCAAGCTCAAGTTACGACCTTTAAGGAATTCAAAGCGGTTGGACTGCCAGAGTTTCAAGGGTCTATGAATCTAGTGGAAGCTCAAACCTGGATCATGGAAATGGAGAAGGTGTTTGATGTTGCTAGAGTTAACAAAGATCAGAAGACTGCATTCACGATGTTCATGCTGAATTCTGAAGCTAGCTACTGGTGGGAAGAAAATAAGGTTCGTGGGCGACAAGGAGTGCTAATGTGGGATAGATTTAAGGAGATGTTTTTGAAATGTACTTTCCAGAGAGTTCTCGAAATCAGTTGGAGGTGCAATTTCTGGAGTTAAAGCAAGGAATCATGACGGTGCCAGAATATGCTGCGAAGTTTAATGAGTTGGTAAGGTATGCCACTTATCAAGTCAATACGGATGAGCGTAAGGCGAGAAGGTTTGAACAAGGATTGAAACCCTGGCTGTATAGTAAGGTTTCAATGTTCCAGTTAAATACATTTGCGGCTGTACTGGAAAAGGAAATCATCACAGAAGGTGGAAGTGATGCCTTGACCAAGTACAATCAAGAACAGAAGAAGAGGAAGAATGATAGTGAAAATAAGGCTGGTAGAAGTAACAATCAGAAGAGGAAATGGAACGAGAATTTGACTACGAGTGGACAGTAGGGAAATCAGCAGAAGAAATAGTTTGAAGCTTGTGCGACGTGTGGAAAGTACCATACTGGGGTATGTTTGAAGGGAAAGCGGGTGTGTTTCAATTGTGGTCAGGAGGGACACATTGCACCGAACTATTTTAGCCCAAAGAAAGGAGCATGTTTTACCTACGGATCAAAGGATCACATGGATCGTGATTGCCCTAAAAAGCCAGCGGGGAGTGCAAGAGGAGGAAAGGGAAACAACAACGGTGGTGGTGCATTGACTATCACTAGACCATCACAGTCAAGCCGACCTACTGCGAGAACTTTCAATATGATCGTGCAGGATATTATTCAGTCTAAGGATGTGGTGTCAGGTATCATTCTGATTAATGGTATTAATGCTTACGTACTATTTGATTCGGGTGCTACTTGTTCATTTATATCCGATGAATTTGCTCAAAACTTAGATTTGCCTCAGGAAAAATTAGATTATCCTTTGGGCATAGAAATTGCAAATAGGGAAGTGATTGATGTTACATTCATATATAAGAATTGTAGAGTGGTTATAAAGGGTCAAGAGATGAGGGTTGACTTGATACCAATTAGACTAGGTGAGTTTGATGTTATCCTGGGAATAGATTGGTTATTCAATCATGGAGCAGTAATTGATTGCCAAAGAAAGTGTGTTAACCTTATAACTCCGTCAAAGGTTGTGTTCTATGGCAGTAAATCACCTCGACAAGCAAGTTGTCTGACGGTGATGCAAGCCAAGAAGCTGTTAAGACAAGGATGTATAGGATAATTAGCCTACATAGTTGATACACAGAAGAAAAGTGTGAAGTTAGAAGAGATACCGATCATAAGAGATTTTGCAGACGTGTTTCCAGACGATTTGTTGGGTCTTCTGCCAGATCGACAAATTGAGTTCGTGATTTATTTAGTACCAGGAACATGCCCGATATCTAAGGCACTATACAGAATGGCCCCGGTAGAGATTAAAGAGTTGATGGTGCAACTACAAGAATTGCTCGACAAGAAGTATATCCAGCCGAGCGTATCGCCATGGGGAGCGCCAGTGTTATTTGTTAAGAAGAAGGATGGATCGATGCGACTCTGCATTGACTATCGAGAATTGAATAAGGTCACGATAAAAAATAAGTATTCGTTACCAAGAATCGACAACCTGTTTGATCAACTAAAGGGTGCAAGGTATTTTTCAAAGTTAGACTTGTAGAGTGGTTATAAAGGGTCAAGAGATGATCATAGACTTGATACAAATTAGACTTGGTGAGTTTGATGTTATCCTGGGAATGGATTGATTATTCAATCACGGAGCAGTAATTAATTGCCAAAGGAAATGTGTTAACCTTATGACTCCGTCAAAGGTTGTGTTCTATGGCAGCAAGTCACCTCGACAAGCAAGTTGTCTGACGGTTATGTAAGCCAAGAAGTTGTTAAGACAAGAATGTGTAGGATACTTAGCCTATATAATCGATAGACAGAAGAAGAGTGCGAAGTTAGAAGAGATACCGATCATTAGAGATTTTGCAGACGTATTTCTAGATGATTTGTCGGATCTTCCACCGAATCGACAAATTGATTTACTTACAGGAACGGCCCCGATATCTAAGGCACCATACATAATAGCCCAGTAGAGATGAAAGAGTTAATGGTGTAGTTGCAAGAATTGTTTGACAAGAAGTATATCTAGCCAAGCGTATCACCGTGGGGAGCGCCGGTGTTATTTGTCAAGAAGAAAGACAGATTGATGCGACTCTGCATTGATTACAAAGAATTGAATAAGGTCACGATTAAAAATAAGTATCCATTTATGACATGTTCGATCAACTAAATGGAGCAAAATATTTCTCAACGATAGACTTGAGGAGTGGTTATCATCAGCTGAAGGTGAGGCCAGAAGATGTACCGAAGACAGCATTCAGAACTCGGTATGGTCATTACGAGTTTCTGGTTTTGTCATTTGGTTTAACCAATGCACCTACAACGTTCATGGATTTGATGAACAGGGTGTTTAAACTATTCTTAGATAAATTTGTGGTGGCGTTTATTGATGATATCCTGGTGTATTCTAAGACCAAGGAGGAACATGTAGAACACTTAAGAGTGATGTTGGAGACATTGAGAAAAGAGAAGTTGTACGTAAAATTTTCAAAATGTGAGTTTTGGTTGGAACGTGTATAGTTTCTCGTACATGTTATTGATAAAGACGGAATTTCGGTAGATCCATCAAAAGTTGAAGCTGTAGTAAACTGGGATCTGCCGAAGACACCGTCAGAGATAAGGAGTTTCTTAGGGTTGGCATGTTACTATAGGCGTTTTATTCAAGACTTTTCTAAGACCGCGACCCCGTTGACGAATTTAACCAGGAAGGCGGTTAAGTTTGATTGGACGGAGAAGTGTGAGGAAAGTTTTCATGAATTGAAGAAGAGGTTGAGCTCAGTACCTGTGTTGTCATTGCCTGATGATACTGGGAATTTTGTGGTGTATAGTGACGCATCGCATAAAGGACTAGGCTGTGTCCTTATGCAGAATGATAGAGTTATTGCGTATGCATCATATCAATTAAAAGATTATGAAAAAGGGTATCCGACTCATGACTTAGAGTTAGCTGCGGTGGTGTTTTCCCTGAAGATTTGGAGACATTATCTTTATGGAGAAAGGTGTGAAATATATACTGACCATTAAAGTTTGAAGTATATCTTTACACAAAAAGATTTGAATATGAGGCAAAGAAGATGGTTGGAGTTGATCAAAGACTATGATTACGAGATTTTCTATCATCCCAAAAAGGCGAATGTTGTTGCTGATGCTTTAAGTAGGAAGGACGAGAAAAGTTAATGATGTTGACAGCTCAAGAGAAGTTAGTATCAGAAATGGCTAAGATGGAATTGGAAATTAAATATCCAACAAAATTCGACGAAAGTTATTCCAGATAGGAAACGATTCAACGTTGGTAGATAAAGTGAGAATGCACAACTTCAGGATGAAGACTGCGAAAAGATAAAACAAAAAGTATTTGAAGGGAAGGAAAGTAAATTCAAAATCGACTCGGAAGGGTTACTTCGATTCAAAGGGAGAATTTGGGTTCCGCCAGTACTGGAAGTTAAAGATGAAGTTCTGAGTGAAGCTCACAACTCAAGATATTCGATTCACCCTGGAAGTACAAAAATGTACCAGGATCTTAGACATCATTTTTGGTGGCCAAATATGAAGAAGGATGTGGCTGAGTGTGTGGCGAAATGCTTAACGTGTTAGAAAGTTAAAGCTGAACACCAAAGGCCAAGCGGATTATTGCAACCATTGGAGATACCGGAATGGAAATGGGAGCATATTACAATGGATTTTGTGGTAGGTCTTCCAACGACTCAGCAAGGTTATGACGCCATTTGGGTGATTGTTGATCGATTGACGAAGTCGGCACACTTTTTGCCAATCAAGATTAGATTTACCCTAGATCGGTTAGCAAAATTATACATGAAGGAAATTGTTTCAAGACACAGAGTACCTGTGTCCATTGTATCAGATAGAGATCCACATTTCACATCTAAATTCTGGAAACGATTACAAGAATGTTTGGGAACACAACTAAGAATGAGCACAACGTACCATCCTCAAACAGACGGACAGAGTAAAAGAACCATCCAGACACTAGAGAACATGCTCAGAGCATGTATTATGGATTTCAAGGGAAATTGGGACAATCATTTACCGTTGGTTGAATTTTCCTATAATAATAGTTATCATGCGAGTATTGGCATGCCGCCTTATGAAGCGTTGTACGGCAGTAAGTGCAGAACTCCTTTATGCTGGGATGAGGTAGGTGAACGTCAACTATTGGGTCCAAAGTTGGTACAACAAACTGTCAAAATCATCAAAGTTATTCGAGCAAGGTTGATAGCTGCACAAGATAGACAGAAGAAATATGCTGATCAACACCGACAAAATCGGGAATTCGATGTTGGTAGTTATGTGTTTTTGAAAGTATCTCCCTGGAAGGGGAAAATTCGTTTTGGAAAGAAAGGGAAATTAAGCCCTAGGTTTATAGGACCTTTTGAAGTGCTTCGACGAGTTGGTGATGAAAGTAGTATGTACACAAGCCAATCATGTTTGATGATAAAGCATATACTTTGTAACAATCTTATTCATTTATTAATAAAAAGTATTAATTTATTAAAGGCTTTTATTTATCTACATGATGCTGCTTTATAATATGTGATAAACCCATAGTTTTAAGCAATGCTTTTAGAATAATGATGATGATCATTCTAATGAGATCTAAATTCTTAGAAAGCTTAAAACTAAAATAGTTCCCAATCCTTGGATTACTAAATTGGGGATTAGTGAATCCGGATAGATTGGTACATACGTTATTTGCTCATTAAATGAGGATGATTGATCTCATGATCATTTGTGTGGAGACACTAAAGCAAGTATGAAGATGCTTATTAGAGAATAAATTCACTGAACGTGGCTCGTTAAGGAATACCTAATGGAGTTTTACTTGCCTGTCAATAGAAATTTCTGTAGTGATACTACAAGTGATCTTTGGACTTGAGATCATCATAGTATTTTGTGTATGATGAGTTATACTTTGATTTATTTCTTAAGACTCTTAGGGTATATCAAAGGGTATGCTTGGGTATAATAAGTTGTACATGGAGATAATGTATGATCAATAAAGAATCTACCGCTTCTAGTAAAAGAAGAGAAATGTCCTATGTGATTCGATAAATGACAACTCAAAGAGTCCTTCGGGTTAAGGCAAAGTATGAAATTAGAAAGGAGTTTCTAATTTGCATTATTTGGAGTTGTGCATTTAAGAGTCAAAATACATATAATTAAATAAAATAAGACTTGATAGTAATTCTATGTCTTATATTTAATTGGGACATTGTATGGTGGAAGGATTGAATTGTACGGTAACTATTTACTAAAAGGTTCTTTTATGATTAATGTTGTAATCTATATTATCTAGAAAGTCGTTGATCACTAGAGAGGCTTATCCCTATTGTAGAATAAATATTATTTAATTAAATAAATTAATATTTTAATTTATTTATTTAAATAAGATTAGAATTGTTCTAATTGATTTATTCACAACCGGTTTAATATGGAAAACCTAAAGAGTCACACCCTAAAAGGTAGAATAATTATTTAAGAAGTTAATGGCATAATCATAATAATATGTTAAGTATATTTAATTTAATCTATTGTGATAGAATAAATTAAATAGCTTAATATTTATTATTTAATATTTTAGAAATATTAAATATATAAATTAATAAGAGGAGTCTTATTAATATTATTAAAATTATTAATATTTTAATTTCTAAAGAGTTGGAAATTAATTTAATATTAGTACTCTCATTTATTCCTAATAAGATTAGGAGGCTAATTAATCAAAGGATTTTAATTAATTAAAATAAAATCTAATTATTTAATTCTTAAGGATGGTTGCCCACATCTATTAATAAGATGAGTCTTATTATGAGTGTAGGGGTTGTTGACTTTTTCACAACATACGTGATTCCAATTGTTGGAGAGTACGCTCATTTTCTATGAGAGATAGAAAAACTAGGGTTTTGCCAAATACCCATTTTCTTAAATTTTGTTCTTCCTTGGTGGATCACCTCTAGAGGCAAAACACTTGGGTGGCTAATGTTGATCAAAGGAAGGAACCAAACCCGGTGAATTCAAGTTGAACGCGAAAGGATTTGGAGGTGAACTCGTACCTGAGGAAGCTCGAATCTTTAAGGGTATGATTCTTGTTCTTTATCTTTTCTTTTAATTAATAATTGTGCATAAAGGAAGATCCGGGTATATGGTTTGTAAAATTTTAAACTCTAATTTTTCATGCTTCCGCTTATTTTGTGCAATTTGATTGCGTTCATGAATATTACAAACCTAACAGTGGCATCAGAGCCAAACCTTTATACAAATTTGTAATTGTTTTAATTTGATATGTATATTGATATGTGTTTGGAACAATTTAATTGGGCATAATTTGTTGTATAAAATTTATTTAAAAAAAAACAAAATCAGTTGGCGTTTTTTATAAAAGGTTTTTTGATTTTGGTAAATATATATATGTTTATTGTATTCCAACATGGTGCAGCTTGTTCATGTTCATGTTCATGTTCATGTTCATGTTACTGGCTTCTTCATGTTACAGGGGATTCACACCACAAGGTTTTTGTAATATTTGTTAGCTCACGTGAATGGTACAGATTCATCCAGTAGGAATGTTTTTATATATTAACATAATTATATATTATTACTTTTTATATATATATATATATATATATATATATATATAAGTTTATTTTATAATTAAAATAAAAGTTTATTTTAATTTTAAAATAATAAGTTTATTTTAATATTAAAATAAAGAGTTTATTTTAATATTAAAATAAGAGAGTTTATTTTAATATTAAAATAAGAGAGTTTATTTTAATATTAAAATAAAAGAGTTTATTTTAATCTTAAAATTAGATTTCATGCTAACTAATTAGAGTGTGAATTGGATTCCATGATAACTAATTGGAGTTGAAATTAGATTTCATGCTTCCTTAAATAAAGGAGTTTATTTAGATATGGAATAAGATTTCATATTATTCAAAATAAAGGAGTTTATTTGTGAATAGAAAAGAGAATCCGTGTTTCCTTTAAATAAACGAGTTTTTTTTCTTCTTCTTGGAATTGGATTCCATAATTAATTAAAATAAATGAGTTTATTTTAATTAAAGTTTTTATTAAAATAAAATAGTTTATTTTATTCAAAATTGGATAAATTAAAATAAAAGAGGTTTATTTTGATTTAAATTTGGATTAAAATAAAGGAGTTTATTTTGATTCAAAATTGGATTTTATACTAATTAAATTTGCCCATTAAATGATATCAATATATATATATATATTGAATGTTTATTATTCATGAGATGAATATTATTTATTGATGCATATGGTGATGTGTATGATAATAAATGGGATTGATTATGGACTATTGACCAATGTGATTGAATTTTATTTTAGTTGGATGCATGAATGTATGAGTTTTATTAAATGGGGTCTGCGTACCTCGTCTTCTCTAATTTTTCTTAATGTAAATTCTATCTCCTTCCTATGTACTTCCCCTTGACTGCTGATCAAGGTTTCTATTTATTTTAAATAGTTTTGTAATAAGAATAGTTAGAATTAATTTTAAAGAATTAGAGATCAAGGGGCAACGAGCGCTTGAAGACCCATTTGTAATGGAGCCCGGGTTTAAATGTAATAGTTATATTTAAATATTAATTCTTGCACCTCTAGGGTTTGACCTTTTGGTTCACTTGGTGGCTCTAGTGAACCAAACTAGAATAAAAGTCCATAATCAATCCAGGTAGAATATAGTATTCTATATGTGCATGCTTATACTATATATATATTATATATTATGCAAACATGCTTCGCATGTTAAGTAATATGAGGCGTATTTTATATATATATATATATATATATATATATATATATATGTGTGTGTGTGTGTGTGTGTGTGTGTGTGTGTGTGTGTGTGTGCATGCGCGCTAAACAAGATGAGACAAATTAATAACAAACCCCTCAAATTTTTTATATTAAGTCCTAAGCGTTCAAAGATATTTGGAATATCGAACGTCGCCTTATAGCATGATAAAAATAATAGAGTATCAATTAATTATTATAAGTTTGTTGTGTCACCACAAGGCTTTTCTTAATTCTTTGAGATGTTAATTTTATCACATTTGATGCTTATAAAGAAAATTGAACAATATTTTTTTGTTGTATCACCACAAAGACAATATTTTTCTTTTTTGAATATATGGAGTGCTAGGTTGGACTTAACTTGGATAATTTTGAGTCGGATGTGCCACCACTTGATCAAAATAATGTAAGAGGTAAAATACAAGGAGTTGCATAGTTGATGTAATTGACAAAAGTTGTCTACCTATTTATTTATATATAATTTTTTGTGTCACCACAAGGCTATATACATTTGAAATGGGATCCTTATTCTCACTAGCAAATCTTTAATTAGATTTTGCTGAACTATATAAGTGAGGGTAATATAGTTTGATGAAAATAGTGGGAGATGCCAATTTAAAAATAAGACCTAATTTATTTTGGTAATTAATAAAAGAATATATGCCAAAATGTTGTTAATTATAAATTCATTTACAGAATTTTACAATGTCTAAAATTACTATCACTGCGTAGCATATTAGATGCTAAATTAATCGGATCGAATTAAACAGATTGGTTAAGGAATTTGAGAATAGTTCTCACGGCTGAAAAAGCTATCTTATGTCCTTAATACGCATATCCCTGCAATGGTTGCAGATAATGCATCTGTGGAAGAGATTGTTACTTTTAGAAAGTGGCAACTTGATGCACAGTTGGCTCAATGCATCAGGCTCGCATCCATGAGTAACGAGCTTCAGCGTTAGCATGAAACTATGGATGCTCTTACTATATTCCTGCACATCAAGTATTTGATGGTGAGAAAAGTAGGACTAATACATATCAGATATCTAAGGAGCTCTTCCTATCTAGAATGACCGATGACACTACAGTACAGATAAAAGTCCTTAACATAATCAGTTTGATTGATCAATTAGGACAACGGGTTTTGTCAAGGATGGAGAGTTGAGCCAATATTTGATCTTGTACTCACTCACGGACTCCTTTCACAATTGTTGCGAATTTTTTATATAAACAAGCTATATATCAGCCTCACTGATTTTCTTAGCATGTTGAAAAATGTTGAGAGTCACTTTCCAACCAAGAAATAGCATGTCTTACTGGTAGGGGCCAAAGGATCTTCTGAAAAAGAAGAACGATTAAAATAAGGTAAATAGAAAGGCAAAAACAAAGGATAATAAGAACAAAACTGATACGGATAGCAAAAGAGTTTGCTTCTACTGCAATAAGCACGGACATTGGAAAGAAACTGCAAGAAGCATCTTGTAGAGGCTAACCAAAAGAAACTTAGTGAAGCTACGGTTACAAATATAGCTTTTGTTCATGATTGAAATAAATTTTTCTTTAAGTCAAGGTTCTACTTGGGTATTGGATATCGGCTTTGGTTATCATAAATATAGATTTATGAAGGGACCAATCAGAAGTAGAAAGCTAAACAAAGGATAAGTAATCCTATGTCTGGTAAATGAAGTAAAGGTTGCTACATTAGCCATAGAAACTTATAGTTTAGCATTGCCTACGGGCAAATCTATTAAGTCAATAAGTTGTTATTGTATTCCAGTTCGCGTTAGAAACATTATTTCTATTTTATTGTTGGACAATGAAATCTTTGATATTATAATTAAGAACAATTGTTGTTCTATTTATAATAATAATGTTTTGTATAGAACTGAAATATTACTTAATGGATATTATATACTTGACTTACATAAAAATATATTTTGCAAATTGAACAAACTAGTATAAGAAAAGGAGATGATCATTCAAAGAGTTGAATGTGTGTATTTGTTGAAATACAAGTGTAAATTATTTGAAAGGTTCAAAGAATTTAGAAATAAAATAAATTGGCTAAGTATTAGGATTCTTTGATCGGATCAAGGAAGGTATACTTGTGCAATAAGTTTCTAAATCATCTCAAATGGTTTTCTCATAATGGATGCCTCCTGATACGCAATAATTGATTGATGTATCTAAAAGGAAAAATTGTACCTTGTTGGACATGGTGCAGTCCACAATGAGTTTACCGACATTCCAGTATCCTTCTGGGGTCATGCCCTAGAAATGGTTGCATATCTACGAAAATGGTAACCTCAAAATCCGGGCCCCAAGACTCCATAAAAGTTATGGACATGGAGGATTCCTAATCTTAAGTATGTTAAGATAAGGGTTGTCCAACTTATGTGAAAAGGTTTCAAAGGATAAGCTTGGGACAAGATTTGACAAGTAAAAATTTGTGGGACATCCTAAAGTAAGTTTAGGGTATATATTCTATAATCCAACTTAGCGAAAGGTGTTTGTTACGAAACATGCTACCTTCTAAGATAAAGATGTTTATCATTGAAGGGGATAGTGGGAGGATAATAGATCTTGAAGAGTTCAAGAACCATAATATACTATAAGTCAAATAAGAGGAACCTGTAGATAGACCTATTGTACCACAACCGAATCGTAAATTTGGAATAGTATCGAAGATACCTGGGAGGTATGGATTCATCATGGATGATGATGATGAGGTACGTATCATAGAAGATGATGATCCAGTTACATACGATGAGGTAAGAGTTGTAGACACTCAGAGAAATGGATTGAAGCAAGCTTCTCAAAAATAGAACATTCGTTTTGATGAAACAAATCAAAAGAGTTTGATTTTATCACAAATAAGAATGAAGCTAATGTGTACAAAAGGATCAGTGGGAGCGTCGTGACATTCCTAGTATTATATGTTGATATATTACGGATAAGGAATGACATACCAATACTAAAATCAGTAAAGATAAAGTTGTCTAAACATTCCTCCATGAATGTTTTGGGAAGAGTATCTTAATTGGGGATACAAATCTATATAGATAGATTAAAGAGGATGCTCGACATAACCCAATGAACGTATATTCATTTGATGCTAAAGTCGTTTAGCATGGCAAACTCTAAAAGATGTCTTATGTTGATGAGTCATGGAGTGTATCTCTCTTAATAGTCCCCATATACTCCTGAAAAGAGAGATCGCATGAGTGACAATCATGTATATAATGAAATATATGAGACCTGATGGTGATCGGTCATATTCTGGAGAAGATCACTGTAAGACAGTGAAAAACATCTTGAAGTACTTTACCGGCACTAAGGATGTGATCATATTTATGGTGGGTCTAAATTAAAACTAGAGGGCTTAACAGACTCAAGTTTTTTAGATAGACCAAGACGACAGAAAATCCACTTTAAGGTAAAGTGTTACCTTGAACGGTGGTGCAGTGAATTGGAAAGGATTCAAACAGCAAAGAGTTGCTAGTTTAGTGATAAAGACAGAGTATATAACTATAAATTAAGCTACAAGTTGATTGTTTGGATGAAAAGTTCATTACAGAACTAGGAATAGTTCCTAAATCTCATCTTGGATCTAAACATGTGTTGAGGCACTTTCATTTGTTTATAGGAATCATTAAAAGATGAGAAATCACTATAGAGATAGTGAACTCTCAAGAACAACATTACATATCCATTTACTGAAGCTTATCCAACAGCAGGATAATCGTTACTTAGAGAAGAAGAGTATATGAGATACCATGACGATTGGCTTTAGTGCAAGTGGGAGATTGAAAGTAGTATGCACACAAGCCAATCATGTTTAATGATAAAACATATACCTTGTAACAATCTTATTCATTTATTAATAAAAAAGTATTAATTTATTAAAGGCTTTTATATATCTACATGATGCTGCTTTATAATATGTGATAAACCCATAGTTTTAAGCAATGCTTTTAGAATAATGATGATGATCATTCTAATGAGATCTAAATTCTTAGAAAGCTTAAAACTAAAATAGTTCCCAATCGTTGGATTACTAAATTGGGGATTACTGAATCCGGATAGATTGGTACACACGTTGCTTGCTCATTGGATGAGGATGATTGATCTCATGATCATTTGTGTGGAGACACTAAAGCAAGTATGAAGATGCTTATTAGATAATAAGTTTACTGAACGTGGCTCGCTAAGGAATACCTAATGGAGTTTTACTTGCCTGTCAATAGGAATTCCTGTAGTGATAGTAGTACAAGTGATCCTTGGACTTGAGATCATCATAGTATCTTGTGTATGATGAGTTATACTTTGACTTATTTCTTAAGACCCTTAGGGTATATCAAAGGGTATGCTTGGGTATAATAAGTTGTACATGGAGATAATGTATGATCAATAAAGAATCTACCACTTCTAGTAAAAGAAGAGAAATGTCCTATGTGATTCGATAAATGACAACTCAGTAGTCCTTGGCCAAGGCAGTATGAAATTAGAAAGGAGTTTCTAATTTTCATTATTTGGAGTTGTGCATTTAAGAGTCGAAATACATATAATTAAATAAAATAAGACTTGATAGTAATTTCATGTCTTATATTTAATTGGGACATTGTATGGTGGAAGGATTGAATTGTACGGTAACTATTTACTCAAAGGTTCTTTTATGATTAATGTTGAAATCTATATTATCTGGAAAGTCGTTGATCGCTAGGGAGGCTTATCCCTATTATAGAATAAATATTATTTATTTAAATAAATTAATATTTTAATTTATTTATTTAAATAAGATTAGAATTGTTCTAATTGATTTATTCACAACCGGTTTAATATGGAGAACCTAAAGACTCACACCATAAAAGGTAGAATAATTATTTAAGAAGTTAATGACATAATCGTAATAATATGTTAAGTATATTTAATTTAATCTATTGTGATAGAATAAATTAAATAGCTTAATATTTATTATTTAATATTTTGGAAATTTTAAATATATAAATTAATAAGAGGAGTCTTATTAATATTATTAAAATTATTATTATTTTAATTTCTAAAGAGTTGGAAATTAATTTAATATTAGTACTCTCATTTATTCCTAATAAGATTAGGAGGCTAATTAATCAAAGGATTTTAATTAATTAAAATAAAATCTAATTCCTTAATTGTTAAGGAGAGTTGCCCACATCTATTAATAAGAGGAGTCTTATTATGGGTGTAGGGGGTGTTGACTTTTTCACAACATACGTGATTTCAATTATTGGAGAGTACGCTCCTTTTCTATGAGAGATAGAAAAACTAGGGTTTTGCCAAATACCCATTTTCTTAAATTTTGTTCTTCCTTGGTGGATCACCTCTAGAGGCCAAATACTTTGGTGGCTAACGTTGATCAAAGGAAGGAACCAAACCCGGTAGATTCAAGTTGAACGCGAAAGGATTTGGAGGTGAACTCGTACCTGAGAAAGCTTGAATCTTCAAGGGTATGATTCTTGTTCTTTATCTTTTCGTTTAATTAATAATTGTGCATAAAGGATGATCTTGGTATATGGTTTGTAAAATTTTAAACTCTGATTTTCCATGCTTCCGCTTATTTTGTGCAATTTGATTGCGTTCATGAATATTACAAACCTAACAGGTGAAGTGGCATACGAGGTAGCTTTACCTCCGGAGTTGGAACACATTCATAATATTTTCCATATCTCGGTATTGAGACCATATAAACCTAATTATAAGCATGTTATAGAATATGAGCCCTTATAGTTTGAGAAAGATTTGTCATATGAAGAAGTCTATGTTCAAATTGTTGACAGAAAAGAGTAAGTACTGAGGAATAAGGTGATACCTTCTGTTAAGGTAATCTGGAGGAACCACAATGCTGAGGAAGCTACGTGGGAACTTGAAAGCGTTATGATAAAAAATTATTCTCAGTTGTTTGCTTGATTTGGTATAGCGATTCTGGGGATAGAATCTTGTTAAGGAGGGAAGAATGTAACGAATAAATTTTTTTTGAGTTGTGATTCTGGGGACACAATTCTTTTAAGGAGGGAAGGATGTAACGATCGAGAAATTTATAATTTAATTTAAATATTTATTGAATTAAATAAATATGTTAAATAATTTATTTATTGAGGAAAATAAATAATTGATAAATTATGGTGAATTAATTTAATAACTAAATTGATTATTGTTAATTAAATTGAATAATGATAATTTTATCTGAAAAATTTAATTGAAGGAAATAATCAAATTAAGTCAATTGTTTAATATTTAAGAAAATAATTAAATTAAATATAATGTTGTTTTGATCTAATTTATTAACTAAATTAGATATGTAAAGATTTATTGAGTATGTTACAATGGGAATTATAATTATTATAATTATAAGTATGAGTTACTTAAATTAATTTAATGGTGTGACATTAAACTATATAATATAAAGATTATTAAAATAATCTAGTTTGGGGGTTAGGGGGTGGCCAAACAAGGCCTTGTGGCCTTTGGCTTATTTTAACGTACGCCAATTGGTTTTTTTGTAACTGATAACCACGATTATCAGTTGGGTTATTTCATACTTTGCGTATTATTTTTCTCCTAAGGCTGAAGAGCAGAGTTGAGAGAGAGAGCTTGGAAGAAGAAAGAAAAACACAGAGAGAATTGTTAAGAGATTGAGGGTTTTGCTGTGAAAGGAATTGAAGCCACTACATATCAATTGCTTCAATAAACAAGGATAAGGTATATTGTAGTTCTAATTTTTATGTTTTGAGTTCTCTGTGAAAAGTTTCTGTAAACTATTAAGTCTCGGTGGATGATTGTATATATGTGTACATATAGTTTTGTAGAATCTGTGAGTCACCATATTTGAGTGTTATTGGAATAACCAAACACGTAAAATTTGATTGTATGAGGGAATTGAAATAACAGTGATATGTTCATATGACATGGCTTAAAAAGTACCAATTTAAGTGATCAATTTGTATGTTAAACTGTAAATTGGGTTTTGATTATGCTAGCCCATTAAGAAATGAAGATAATGTAGCTTGAACGAAGTGATTTGGTGAAGAATTGAAATCACAGTGTTGATTTTTGAGAAGAATGTAAAAAAATTGAGTTTTATATGAAAATGAGAAATTTGAGAAATTAAACTAGTATAATTGTTGATTAAATTGTTCTATGTTGACGAATATGTTGGCAAACATGTTTATGATAGTCTTATAGCAATTGATTGTGTTAATGTTACTGTTTAGTGGGTGAAATCCGTGTTTGTTGGGCTAAAAGTCTGGCCACTCTTGTTCAAAGTCATCATGTGCACTAAGCGTAGGCTGACCTTTGGTGCCAGAGCTAAAAAGCTAGCAATTTCAAGTAGCAGTCTGACCAGCGTTGTGTATGGCAATTGCGCCATTACACCGATCTCGAAGCGATGAAGTCTGCCTATTTACAGGTCATATGTAATGGACTTATGTTGGTTAAGCATGCATGCTATTGATATTAAGACATAGTATACACTATGATATCAGATTGTAAGGTGTTTGTAATATAAAGTGTAAAATATTTTTAAGTGATTGTTAATTAAGTTATATAATGAAGTCAAATGTGATGTTTTCAAAAGTTAGAGATGAACGATTAAGTTATGTTGGATCGTAATGAGATTTTAGATTCATTAAGGATGTTAACCAACATGGTTAGGTGCTAAGTTAAGGTTATGACATAAATGATGGTTTAAACCCCTAAAGCTAATATTCATATAACTAATTGTTGTTTCGATTTCAATGATATATGTAGGGTAATTGGCGAATATTACATTTGTGTAGCTTACATACAAGTCAAGTTTCTAAACCTTAACTCTTTGGATTGAGCAAGCTTTCTAACTTCAATCTTTTGTTAATGAATGCAAGTTTCAAAATTTTTATTGAGCAAGACTATTGATTATATCCTTATGTACGATTGAATAAGCTCTTGTAACCTAATTTGTTACCTCGAGCGAGTTTTACTTTTCTAAACCTTGATATTATCATGCAAAGCATATATTGTTCTAAATCATCGATTCAAATGAGATTATTCTAACTCTTTCGAATATAGCACTTTCCATGTACATCATGTTTATTTAATTGTATATTATTGATATCTGATCTTTGACTTCGATAGCCTTGTTTAGTTATACATCCTTGTATTAAACCTTCAATAGTAAGCAAACTTTTATTGATTTCATTAATTTATAATTGAATAGTGTTCTAAAATTCTAGAACCACTGATAAGTTAGTTCCGAGCTAAAATTTCTTTAGTGCGGAAATTCTAAATTCAAACTGAGACGAACAACCCTAACATAGGGGATTTTGTACATGAAACGTTTAGATGTTTCGCGCTTTACATGGTACAAAAATTTGATCCCCTAAAAATGCGTTAAGAAGAGTCTGTATAGTCTAAATGACTGTTAAGGTTGAGGTAATAATACCTAAATACCGAAGACATAGTTCGTGGTCTTAAGACTCTCAGATATTATGTTCGAACTTGTTTTCTATTTTTGGATTCGTAGAACAAGTTCATTATTGTTCAGCATTCATTGTTCATTCTCATGTTGTTATTATTACTACTCTTTATATCAGTGAGCAATTGTTTGCTCACTCTTGTAATTAACATTGTAGTTAAAGCTGAAAGAGTCAATGAGCCATCTACTAGCAAATGAAAGGTTAAGATGTCCAAGTGTTGAAGAGTTATTTAGAATTTGTTTAAATGCATGATGTTATACGACTTGTTTTCTTTTATGATGTTTTCCGCAAACTTATGTAATAAATTTAAGGTTAGATTACCCGAGATTGTTTATGAGATGATGTAACCCTTAAATGGGAGAGATTATTGTTTAAATTAATTAATATTTTATCCTTTATTATGGGTAGTTAGATGTAATTATTTTGATAGTGAGCATCAAATCCTATGGTAATGAAGTACCTGAATTTAGGGGTGTCACAGTTTTACTGATTCCCACCAGTAATCTACATCTCCTCTCAACATGAAGGTAGCAAAGGGAACCTTTTGCTCCTCGGAGCATCCCAAGACATCAAATATCTTGGTGATTTGATTTACCCACGCCTCTGCCTTGAGCGGTTCTGGCTTTCCCACAAACTTCGGTGGTCCTAGCTCCTTGAACTGCTTAGCAGTGACCATTTAAGAGTTGCCAGTGTTTCCACCTGCATTTTGAATAGGAGTCTCTCTCGCCTGATGTTGCATGAATTGCATAAAGCCTCTAAACATCCCATCGTTCATCATCTGGTCGGTGTTGTTGTTTACCTGAGGATTATTGCCTTTCTGATACACATTATCCTAGGTATTAATCGTTGGTGACTCAAAGGTCTCATGTGCTACATTGCTTATCTCAACATTTTTAGATGCCATTTTCAAACACTACCACAAAACAAGGGTTAATTGACATGCCACATATTATCCCTATACTCTGATCGACCAATTAAATAATAAATAACTTAGGTAGGTCATACTAGCGAAGGAATTACCCGTCTCTCCCCTCCTAGTTCTAGTCTCACATCTCATGGGGATCATATCCCTAAGCTTTGATATAAGCTGTGGCGCCCCAAAATAGGTATACATCACCCATTCGAGTCGCCAAATACATGGTACATAAATCAAATACAATCTTCTTTTATACAATACGACAACAGCGTAGCTTAGAGTTTTTACATGAATATTATCTCATAGACAGTATTCAAACTCAAATGAAGTCCTCATTACATTTATTATCACACTATTTCATAAAATAGTGAGGACTACTATAGCCACCATCTCGGACCGTCATTCTGTTCCCCGACTAGTCTCGGCTACGTTCTCATTTCCTAAGAGAACAATGAAAGCAAAAGGGTGATCTCAACTAGCCCAGTACGAAATATTATGACTAAGTTAATGCAGAATAAATTATCTTTAGCCTTCAACAATGTTAAACAGATAAAAATACAATAAACATCAAGTTTAACTGCAGCGGAACAAGCAATCCATTAGAAGAGTCAAGTAGAGCATCATATCTACTATCTTCTATGATTTAAAATGTTTTTCATCAACTTTATCGCTGAGACTCAGCTTAGTAAATAAACCACATCATCGAATCATCCCTGCACTACTGGCCAATGATATTCATGTAATCATCAATGGTCATGATTATACCGAATAATCCCTGGTCATAATCATACCAACAACTCTCCATCAATGCACTACGGGCCAATGAAGACTTTTACCACATCATTTGTAATATTACGATCATGATTATACCGAATAATCCCTAGTCATAATCATACCAATCAATAGTCCATCTATGCACGTAAGCCAAATATGACTTTCATCACATTATAAACATGAGGATGATGACAATGATATAAGAATTTAATTAAAAGAAACAAAGGATAAATTTTTTAAGATTTATAATTTAATTTATCCAGAATTTAATAATGTTCAAATTGCCAACATGATACTGCTTTGTGGAGTAAAATTCAAGAATGATATTGTATCAAAAATGATTTGGAACGAAAAGAAATCAATTTTTTCATGAATAGTACTCCGGGTGAATAGTATTCGAGTGAATAGTACCCCGTGAATATTACTTCGGGAATAGTATCTCATGAATAGTTCTTTATGAATAGTACTCGTGAATAGTACTTTGTGAATGGTACCCGTGAATAGTACTTTATGAATAGTACCCGTATAAATGAATAGTACTCATGGACAGTACTCTGGCATGAAAAGCTTAAAATTTAACAAAAATGTGCAGAAAATATCCTTGTGAAACAATACTAGATGAAGCGCAAATTTTAAGGATATTCTACTAATTTCACGGAGTATAGAAGCAATACTTTAACAAAATGAGAGTATAATCAGGAATACGAGATGAAATAATATTACTCACATACTAATGAGTATGGAAGAAAATAATATTTCTATAAATACTGAACAAAATAATATCTCTTACGAATATCGAACGAAAATAATATTCCTTACGAATATTAAACGAAGATAATGAATATTGAACGAAAAATAATATTCCTTACGAATATTGAACAAAAATAATATTTTTGACACCCCCAAATCCGGGTACTTTATTCCCACAAGATATGGTGTTCACTTGATAAAAACATTCATTTCTAACTACCCAAATATAATAAAATTGAACAATAAACCTTCCCATTAAAGGATTACATCAATAATTTCCAATAAAATCTCCCAGGTCATCTAACCTTTAAATAGAAATATCAACTGCGGAAAATTAAATAACTTCGTCATAATAACTAAAAACAAAGTCTGACAATATTAAAAGTCAACATGTTTACAGTGTTCAATACTTCTTCATCTTTCCTTTCCCTTTACTGGTGCTAGGCACATTGACCTTCTCAACTTCAGTTGTAATAGTTATATAAGAAAGAGTGAGCAAACAATACTCACTTGAAATGCCAATGAATAAAACTTTATAACAACTGCCAAATAATAGGCTCAATAGAACTAAAAAATATGTTCTATCAATGATAATCAAAATCTGAAATATATATCTAAGGGTCATAAGACCACGAACTATGTCCATAGTTATAAGTAATCTTTCAACTTAAACTTTAACAATCATAAGACTATAGGGACTCCTCGTACTTTAGGGGGATCAATCGTTCGTACAATATATTATGCACAAACATTTCAACGTTATGCGTAAATTATCCCCTGTAATAGGGTTGTTCATCTCAACATTTAGAATACAAGTCCGCCCCAAAGTAAGTTTCGTTTGGATATGTTTTAAGGTAATTTAGAATTAAACGAACATCAACTAAGGATTAGTTGAATAAAATACAATAACAATATGCTATGGAACAAGTCATAGATGAATACAAAATTTGTAGTTTCGGGTCATGCTTTAGAAATGAACTAAAGGCATAAACATTAAATAATATAAGATGCCTTGCTTGGACAATAATAGGCTAAGGTCAGAATGTTGTTTAGAATTGAATTATCAAGCATGCATAATAAATAGTGATTTGGAATGATAAACTTGCATGTTAGTAAACAAATTAAAGTAAGGAACCTTCTCAAAGTAAGAGTTATGTTAAATAGCTTTACACGAATATACTTAAATTATATAAATAGGATTATGAATAACTTGCTCAATAATAAACAAGGTAGAGTAAAGAAATTTGCACAACCGTAACAATAGATTTAATGAACTTGCATACTACGAAACAAGTTAAAAGATAAGAAAACTTGTTCAATATCAAGAGATAAGATTTAGAAACTTGCTCAACGAAAGTTTAGAGTTAGAAAACTTGCCTTGCATGTAAGCTAAACCGTAATAATTCGATTTACAATATCATATACACATATCATTATAACATAATTAGTTACTACATACACTCTATATATAATTAAGTATCTACATCATGTATGGATCGGTTTTTAATCATATATTCAAGACACATTAGTAATGTAAAAACAAAACTCGTTAATTGTTAATAATATTTTCATTCTTAGTATAGTAATACCACAATCACATCCTAACAGTCATACTATTTCACCTTAATAACTTTTTCAGACTTTGTGTAACTAAAACACACTGTCTGATCATTCTGCTAACCGGCGTTGCGACGACGGTCTTTGTATTCTTCTTGTGAATCACAAGCCTATACTTATACATACTATATGGTGGCGGTGACATAGGCTAAGCGCTATGGCGAGACTTATCTTTCTTGAGGCAGTGTTGCTTGACATAGAATTACAGTCTTTTGCAACCAACTTCGGCAACAACATAAACAAAACCAATTTGGCCTACAATCAATTTTCTAACAACTAAATTAACACGTAATATATATAGACTTCACACAAACATAATTTAATGTCTCTTAACATGATTTTTCCCATATAACAATATAAACATCAAATTTAAGACCTCTAATTTCATTGTTCTTGCGAAAACTTTACTTTTTGACATTCTTAGTGAAAATCATCACTGTGACTTTGTTTTTCAACCAAAACAGTTAATTTAAAATACTTTGTTTTTGTTTCTTCATCTAATTTCAAAATCAATAGTCAATTTATACATTATACAATGAATTAAACATCGATTTTTACTTTAAACTAAGCCATATTCATATATATTCATACCAATTCACTGTAATATGATTTCCTTCATAAATAAATATATTACATGAATCAATTTACTATAACTCATCTATAAACATATGAAAGAAATTTTATATCAACCAACTATCATATAAAACTATATATAACAAATAATTCAACCCTCACAAAGTTTTACAGAGGATTTTTGAATAGAATAAAACTACAACTTTTGAAAAATAGAAGAGTAAGATGATACCTTTGTTTTCTAGAAGATGATAGCTACCATTTGATTATCAAGACTCCTTCCCATAATTCCTCTCTCAAAATCTCTCTAGAATTCTCCCAATTCTCTCTCAACTTTTCTCTCTCAACTTTCTTCTTCTCTTTCTTCTTTTTTCTTCTTTTGTGTTCTTTCTAACTTACGTACTTAAAATTATAACGTATATAATATAATAGGTATTAATTGTATAATTTAAATAAATGTATAACTGATATCAGTTACTTTGTTTTTTGAAAATCAAAAGTCATAAGGCTTGTTTGGCTAAACTACTTTAAAATTAGCAACTTAAAATCCTTAGGCCTTGTTTGGTAAACATATTTAATTAAAGACTTAACATTCATTGAGCCTTGTTTGGAAAAACTGAATTAACCTCATTTAACTTATTTTAATAACTCCTTTATAGTATAGTTTATTGTCACACTTTATTTAATTAAGTTTTAATACTTAATTTAATTAATTCTAATAACAATTTATTAAATAAATTTACCACATAAATCAATATAACAAAATTATAATTTTCTTTATAATTATAATTTTATTTAATAAATTAACACATCATTTTAATTACAAAATCAAATTAAAATATCATTATAATAATGCATTTAATCATTATAAACTCTCTACTTAACTTAATTTAAATTAAAATATTATCTCATGATGATCAATTTCCTTAACTCATAAATTATCTATTTAACAAATAAATAATCAAATCAACTCACCTTAAATAAATATTTATTCAACAATAAATACATCAATTAAAATATTTATATACCTCAATAAATATTTTGAATTACAATTCAAAATAAAATTTCCAGATAGTTACATCATTCCCTCCTTACAAGGATTCTGTCCCCAGAATCACAACTCAAACAAATCATTCGTCACATTCTTCCCTACTTACAAAGATTATGTCCCTAGAATCCAAGACACAGATTAAACAAATAACTCAGGATAATCTTTCATCATTTTATCTTCGAGTTCTCACGTAGCTTCTTCAGCATTATGGTTCCTCCACATCACCTTCACAGAAGGTATTACTTTATTCTTGAGCACTTGTTCTTTCCTGTCAACTATCTGGATAAGAACTTCCTCATAAGATAAGTCCTTATCAAACTACAACGGTTCGTACTCGATCACGTACTTGTAATCGGGTTTATACGGTCGTAACACCGAAACATGAAAAATATTGTGAATGTTTTCCAACTGTGGAGGTAGAGCTACCTCGTAAGCCACTTCTCCTACTCTTCGCAGCACTTCGAAGGGTCCAATAAACCTCGGGCTTAGCTTTCCCATTTTACCAAAATGAATTTTCCCCTTCCAAGGAGAAACTTTTAAGAACACGTAATTTCCTACGTCAAACTCACGATCTTGTCTGTGTTGATCAACATACTTTTTCTATCTATCTTGAGCAGCTACCAATCTTGTCCTGATGAGTTTAACAATCTCAGCATTTTTCTGTACCAGTTCTGGTCCTAACAGTTAGCATTCACCGAATTCATCCCGGCACAGTGGAGTTCTGGACTTCCTACCGTATAATGCTTCGTAAGGCGGTATTCCGATGCTTGCATGGTAACTGTTGTTGTAGGCAAATTCCACCAATGGTAAATGTTCATCCAATCTCCCTTTGAAATCCATGATGCATGCTCTAAGCATATCTTCCAACGTCTAGATTGTTCGTTCGCTTTGGCCATCTGTTTACGGATGATATGCCGTACTCATTCTCAACTGTGTTCCCATGCATTCATGTAGTCTCTTCCAAAAATTTGACGTGAATCGCGGATCTCTATCTGATACAATTGACACTCGAACTCCGTGTCTCAAAATGATTTCTTTAACGTACAACTTTGCCAACTGATCAAGATTGAATCTAATCTTTATTGGCAAAAAGTGTGCTGATTTTGTTAGTCTGTACACTATCACCCAAATCGCATCGCATCCTCTCTGAGTAGTTGGAAGACCCACCACGAAATCCATTGTGATGTGTTCCCACTTCCATTCTAGTATTTCCATCGGTTGAAGTAATCCGCTTGGTCTTTGATGCTCGGCCTTGACTCTTTGACATGTCAAATATTTCACGACACATTCTGTGACATCTCTTTTCATGTTTGGCTACCAAAAATAATGTCGTAAATCTTGATACATCTTCGTACTTCCCAGATGAATCGAGTATCTTGAGTTATGAGCTTCGGTCAAGATTTCTTCTTTAATATCTGGTACTACTGGAACCCAAATTCTTTCCTCGAATCTTATTAGTCCTTCGATATCGATCTTGTATTTCACATCATTACCCTCAACCACTTTCTCTTTGATTTTCCCACATTCTTCATCTTGTAGTTGAGCATTCTTAACTTTGTCCACCAAAGTTGGACTAGCTTCTATCTGGAATAGTCGTTCATTGGATTCTTTTGGAAATTTTATTTCCAACTCTAGCTTTGTCATTGCTGAAATAAGCTCCTCCTGAGTGGTTATCAACATCAACTTTTCCCGACCTTTACTGCTCAAAGCATCTGCAACCACATTTTCCTTGCCCGAATAATAAAAGATCTCACAATCATAATCTTTTATTAATTTCATCCACCTCCTTTGACGCACGTTCAGGTCCTTCTGAGTGAAAATATACTTCAGACTCTTATGGTCTGTATATATCTCACATTTCTCTCCATAGACATAATGTCTCCATATCTTCAAAGCAAATACTACAGCAGTCAACTCCAAATCATGAGTCGAATACCCTTTCTCATAGTCCTTCATTTGCCTTGATGCATATGCAATAACTTTGTCATACACAACCCAATCCTTTATGTGAGGCATCACTATACACAACAAAGTTTCTTGTATTTTCTGGTAATGACAACACAGGTGTCATACTTAACTTCTTTTTCAAGTCTTGAAAACTCTCTTCACACATCTCCGTCCAAACAAATTTTACAGCTTTCCTTTTCAAATTTGTTAACGAAGTGGCTATCTTGAAAAAATCTTGAATAAACCGTCTATAATAACCGGTCAGTCCCAAGAAACTCCTCACCTCCGAAGGTGTTCTTAGTTGTTCCCAATTGATTACGGCTTCAACTTTTGATGGATCCACTGAAATTCTGTCTTTGTCAATAATATGTCCCAAAAATTGTACACGGTCTAGCCAAAATTCACACTTAGAGAATTTCGCGTATAACTTTTCCTTTCTTAGTGTCTCCAACGTTAAACGTAAATATTCCACGTGTTCTTCTTGAGATTTAGAGTACACCAGAATATCGTCGATAAATACCACGACAAACTTGTCTAAGAATGGTTTAAACACCTTGTTCATTAAATCCATGAATGCAACAGGGGCATTGGTCAAACCAAAAGACATCACCGAGCTTCGTAATGTCATCTGAGAGTTAAGAATGTCGATTCAGGTACATCCTCCTTCCTTACCTTTAATTGATGATACCCACTTCTTAAATCTATTTTCGAGAAGTATCTAGCAACCTTCAATTGATCAAACAAGTCATCTATTCTTGGCAACTGATATTTATTCTTAATAGTGACTTTGTTTAATTCCCTATAATCAATGCAAAGTCGCATTCACTCATCTTTCTTTTTCACGAATAACACTGGTGCTCCCCACGGTGACACACTCGGCTGAATGTATTTCTTATCTAACAGCTCATGTAGTTGTACCATCAGTTCCTTCATCTCTACCGGAGCCATTCTGTACGGGGCCTTCGATATTGGGGTTGTTCCTGGCACTTAGTCGCGAACTCAAATTCTCTGTCAGGCGGAAGTCCTGGCAAATCCTCCGGAAACACATCTACAAATTCCCTAACCACTGGTATCTCTTCCAGATTCACCCCCTTCCTCTGAGTATCGACTATGTAAGCTAAATAACCCACACAGCCTTGACTTAATAACTTCTTGGCCTGCATAATCGTCAGACATCTTGCATGTCTAGGCGATTTGCTATCGTAGAAAACTACCTTTGACGGAGTTATAATGTTTACACATTTCTTTTGATAATCAATTATCGCTCCATAATTAAATAGTCAATCCATTCCCAATATAACATCAAACTCTCCAAGTTCAATCGGGATTAAATCTACCTTCATGATATTCCCGTTAATATTCACCCTATAATTCTTGTATATGAACCTAACAGGAATCACTTCCTTATTCACAATTTCTATGTTTAAAGGGAAATTCAATTCTTCATTAGTCAATCCTAACCTCTTAGCAAATTCATCAGATATAAACGATCAAAGTAGCACCCTAATCAAATAATACATAAGCATCTATATCATTGATTGGGATAATACCTGACATAACATCCTTTGATTGCAAAACATCTTGCACAGTCATGTTGAAGGTTCTGGATGTGGGTTTGTTTGATGACGTTGGTCCATCAATGGTCCATGTACCTCCACTGCTACCTCCCTTACTTCATGTTGTCTCCCCATCTTTCTTCTAAGAGCATTCACGAGCAAAATGATCCTTTAACCCGCATTTGAAGCAAACGTTCTTCCTGGGTTGATTGCAATTTGGGGAGATGTGACCTTCCTGGCCACAGTTAAAGCATATACGTTTCCCCATTAAGCACATACCCTTGTGGAACTTCTCGCACGTAGCACATGCTTTGAACTTCCTATTCTGCTTATTACCCTGTTGATTTCCAACACCCACATTTCCATTCCATTTTCTCTTCAGGTTATTGTTACCATTTCCACCACCACCACCATCACCATTCTTAACCTCACCTTCATTCTTCTTCTTTCTTTGTTCTTGATTAAACTTCATTACCGCTTCGCCTCCACCTTCAGCGAGAATTGCCTTCTCCAGTACTGCTGTAAATGTCTTCAGCTGAAACATTGAGACCCTACTGTACACCCAGGGTTTCAGTTCCTGGTCAAACCTCTTAGCATTTCGTTCATCTGTGTTGACTTGATATGGCGCAAACCTCGTTAAATTGTTAAATTTTGTGGCATATTCCGATACCGTCATTAATCCATGTTTCAGTTCTAGAAACTGCACCTCCAACTGATTCTTCGAACTCTCTGGGAAATAAGTCTCAAAGAATATCTCCTTAAACCTATCCCAAGTCATCACCCCTTGTCCTTCTCGAGTTTTATTGGCCTGCTACCAATAACTAGCCTCTACTTTCAACATAAATGTTGCAAAAGCAGTTTTCTAATTCTCTCCAACCCTAGCTACCTCGAACACTTTCTCTATCCCCATGATCCAAGTCTGTGCCTCAACTGGATTCATGGACCCACGTAATTTGGTGGTCCAACTGCCTTGAAGTCCTTAAATGTCACAGCTTGATTCTGCGGTCGATTCTGTAGTGCACCCGTCAGTAACGTCACTAGCTGCTGAACTGGGTTAGCCTCAATATTGTCGTTATTGGTAGATCCCTCAGGGGTTCTTTGTCGGGGTTGACGTCTTGAAGACATTTTCTGTTAAAATGTACTCATTAGATTATTACTCTATTCCTTTAAGTATTTTCTACTTAACTTGTACCCCATAAAAGATCATCACATAACATATAACACTTTGAATAAAATAAAATAATAACTTTTATTCAGTCATAATCTTTTAGAAAACTTAAGAACAATAGCATTACTACTATTTACATTACTTTCCTGAACTACTAAAGTTTCAAGATAACATCAACATCATATGTCATTGATTACATATCACTAGGGATTTACATATTATTTATCATATTAATAATCGCATATCAGGTACATTCCCTAGGATGTCCTACTAAGATGCTGCGTAGCCTGTAATAACCCGAATATTTAGATATTTATTAAAATCATAAAAGATTTAATTAAGGTTAAATATTAAACCTAGACAGAAAATAAGTGTATGTATTTAACATTTTTAGGAATAAATTTTGTGAATTTAAAAACTTTTGGTAAAGGTTTACAGTGTTAAGAGTATCTATGTATATGGTCATATATGTGTACAATATGTGGTTAAGGGTCAAGGGTTGACCAGATAAATTTTATCGGTCATAAACCCTAATAATATATTGACGTTCAATGAGGAAACCCTAACAAGTATTAAGAAACCTTATTACCGATTCTAGAAACCCTAGTTTCAGTTTCGGGAAGCCGAAATCCTAATTCTGAATATTAAAACCCTAATTCGGAAGTTTGAAAATAAGTATAAGGTTTTTTTATGTTATTTATTTAATATTTAATTAGGGATAGCCCTAATTGATTATTAGAAAAACCTGATTGTTAGTTTAATAATTTTAATGTTAATTAGGAAACTTTAATCCTAATTTTCAAGATATAAGTAATTAGGAAACCCTAATCTAAATTAGGAAACCTAATTTCTAAATGAGAAAGATTATTTTCTATGTAAACCCCTAATTAGTGGGTTATAAACCCTAATGACCAATTATGACCCTAATTGCTAAATTAGCAAATTTAATTAGGAAATAATAATTCTAATTGGCAAGCTTAATTTATGATTAGGAAATTATAATATAATTATCAAATCCTAACTATAATTTAGAAATATTAATTTTCTATTTTGAAAACTTAAATTGGAAATCCTAGAAATTTATTTATTTATTATTATTTTTAACCCTAAGGGTTCAAACCCTAAACCCTAGGGGTTGAAGCATTTGACAAGTTAGCCACTAAAAGTACAAACCAAATGACCAAAGTGCCCTTTTGAATATTTTAATGAGGTGGAGTGTAGATCTAGCCCTACTTATGGTTGGTGACCAACTCTAGCTAGCCACATTGTCTAGAAAGCAACTTTAATCAACCAACATGATCAGCCATTGCATCATATCATATTATATATAGATTGAGAGAGATAAAATGCTCACTTTAATTTTCAACCTATCCAAGTCTTCTCTCTCTCTCCCATCCGAAATTTTAGAGTGATAGTGAGTGATAAGTTAAGCCAAGATCAGGTGTTAGCTTGCCAAGAACAAACGTCAAAGGTCAGAAATCAAGATCAAAGCATAATAGAGGTATAAACCCTAAATTTTGAAATCCTTGATTTGATGTTAGATGTTATGATTTGTTGTTTAAAGTTGTGTTAAAGGGTGTTAATAAGTGATCTGGGTTGTTAGATCATGGATCTATAACATCTAGAGGCACAAAAATCAAGTTTTTATAAACTGACTTTGAACCCTAAAATGTTGTCTGACAGCCATATGTCAGGGCTCGTAGATCCTTGTATGTTAATTGTTTGTTGTGTTTTAAGTTATAGACTTGTAGTATGATGTAAGGGCTTTTATCTGGAACTTGAATCAAGCCCATATCATGTCTAGATCTCGAGTTATGAGCAGTCAAAGCTAGTTGACCGATCACGTATTTAATTTTCAGGCAACCCGTAAAAATTCCCAAACCTCAATTTTGAAGGTGGTCGACAAGATTTTTGAAGCCCCGATCTTGCTTACATTAATTGTTCTAGTCATTTTTTTGTTTGAGCGTTGTGTAGCGACATTAAGACTACATGATTAAGTCTTTAGTTCACTCATATCATAAACAGAATCGTATATAATTAGGGTCAAACAACCGTTGACCGGCTATTCTTAACAAAATCTGGAAAACCGAAATCGTCAAAACAGTTCGACATCATTTTAATGGGGTCCGGATCTTGCGTTTGAGATGTTGTGGTTATGCTCGAAGTTAGGAAATTGTACCTTTGCATCTCTCTAGTACACGTTTTAACCACTAGATCACACCAACCCAACCCCCCAAAAGGCAACGATTGAAAGGCTCAAAGTAGAACACAGATCGTTCTTCATTTTCAGGTAACCCGAAAATGAAGAACAGACTGATTTCTGATTTTGTGGGACATAGATCTCTCGGATCTAATGTTTTTTTGACCTATCTTGTTGTTAGAACATGTAGTATTACATTCGTACTACAATTGTAACCATTTAGCTTCCCAGAAATCATTACGAACACTGTGATAATCATGGTCAAAGTAGCAACCTTAGTTTCTGACATGAAGGTCTGAAGAACACCAAGAACAGACCCAAGAACACCTATAACGACGGGTCTGTCGCTATAGGGCTCTTTAGCGACGGTTTTATTAATTTTGAATTTCTGATTTTTCGAAAATTAATTAATAAATAGATAAAATGGTTTTAAATTATTAAAAATACATAAAAAATTATGAAAAACTATTTTAAAGTCTAAAAATAGTTTTTAATTATTTAGAGTATATTTCATAAATATTTAATATTTTGGAATATAAATGATATTTAATTTATTTAATTATTATATTAAGTAAATTACTTAAAATGATTTTAATACATAAAAAATCATGAAAAACAATATTATGGTATAAGAAAACATTTAAAGATATTTTCGGTGACTTTTAATATTTTGTGATAAATTTCATTAATTAATCAATATTAATGATAATTATTTTATTTAATAATGTATTAAATAAATTATGGAAAAATAGAATTAATGATTTATAAATCATATAAAAATGATTTAAGTATTATAAAAATATTTTAAGTTATAAAATATAACTTTTGATATTTTATCATGAAAAATATTAATATTTAATATTAATGGCAATTATCGGATAATGGATTTAAAGGTTTAAAAATTATATAAGTATGGTTTTAAGGTATTAAAATACTTTGATATATTATAAATACATTATAATAGTATGTTATGATTTTCATTAATATTTAGTATTAAATAAATATTAATGATAAGGAAATTATGTGGTATTTAAATCATATACTTATGATATTAATGATTGAAAAATTATAATAAATGATAATAATTACTTGAAAATTATTACGAGCTTATGAAAAATGTTTTGACTGATAATATAATTATTGTTAAGTGTTAGGCAGAGTTTAATTGAACTTAAACTCGATATTTATCCGACTAGACCGTCGGGATGTCAGAATTATGTCGGATTCAACTCTGACTGCAATAGTTTGACTTGATACTAGGTTGTATATGTTGTATAGACTAATATGATTATATGGAAATGTGTTTAGGTTATTTTATACTGTGATGATATTATTCTAACTTGGAAATTCGATATTGTTAACATTAGGTCTTTAAATAAAGCTAAGTTATGTTTCGTAACGATAATCAACAGTTCAGGCAAGTTTTTCTTAACTCTACTAAGAGTTGTTTCATTCAGATATGCTTATGGTTAATGTAGCAGCCCCGAATCCGGGTCCCGAATCGCCGCGGATCCGGTTCGCTATTTCTACAACTGTTGCGGAAGATATAAACATAAATTGTTTATACATTACATTTTACACACTATTCCCCAAAATCGAGTAACCTTAACTAATACACAAATCATAAACTATACTATTACAAACTATACCATTACAATCTTTTGCACATTCTATCCCAAGTGAACTTGGCATTATCCTTTTACAGATCTCCGCAGTATTCGCCTTATACGCAATGTTTTATCATGATATAGCAAGGGTGAGCATGAAAGTTGCCCAACAAGTTTAAAAAAACAAGATAAAGATATATCATGATTGAAAGAGTTTGAATAATAAAGTGGCTATCCTTCACAATGTAGTTGTGAATTAGCATGAACAAAATTTCAAAATTTGAATGAACATTGAAAATGAACATAACAATTATATCTGGAATTTGACCGGTAATGAAGGTGATCGACCTTTCATACACGATGAATACATGCAATATGTACAGAGTACAATTCATAAGCATATCTCATGCGAAACCACTCTTAAAAGAGTTTAAGTAAAAAGAACTTAAAAAAACTTTTTCGAACCGTTGATTACCATAACGCAATATAATACGCTTCTCCTGAAGACCTAATATTAATAATATAGATCTCTAATATTAGAATAATATCATCATTGTTATAAAATAACTTAAACATATTTCCACATACTCCTATCAGTCTATACAGCATATAAAACTTATAATAGATCTTTCGGTTAGTCATAACATATAGTTAAGTATTAGACATTAGTTTTAAGTCTTAATATTATTATTATACTTTGATATTCTTTTAATCACATCATAACTTATACTTATAAGTTATTCATTTTTATATGTTATCCTAGTAAATAAGATAACATCTTAGTAAACCGAAATACCATTTCAGTAAGACGGATTTTATTTCAGTATCCCGAAATCACTATTCTTTTTCACGAAAAATACCAAATTAACTTATTATTTTTTTATCCTTTGGTCAAACATATATACATGTATTTCATACATAAAAATATTTTTCCGTAATTTTTCAATTTCTTTTACTATTTTTCAAAAATCATAAATAGTCGTGACTTAAGAAAATTAGCTACCTCGTGCTTAACTCTAGAGATGCCCATCTTTTGACATAACCTTATATATGTTAACGTGATGCTCCATTTTAAATTTCGTGGCAATCGGAGTTGTAGAACTCCGGATATAGCGATTTCGTCGGAAAATCACAAAATTGAAATGGTCATAACTTGGTCGTTTTAAGCGGAATTAGCTCATTTTTGGACACGAGCTACATATTACCATATATTTTCATTTCACAAAAGCCAGTAATTTTTCTCATTAACTAAATGTCCAAAACAGCCCTCGGAAAATTTTGGCCAGAAACTTTTTGCACTTTGGCAGTTTTGGAGTCCTTCACCAAAACTTAAATAAAACGAAATCTGTAACTCCGATTAATGATCCGTCAATTTTTTTGGATTCATATCTTTCCGAACTATAGTTTTCATATATCACAATCCATATTTGGATATGTTTAGCTCCCGAATTTAGCCGGAAGTGACTGTTCCAAAACTGTCCTTTTCACAGTTTTCTTAACTTTGTGTAGTTTGGGAGAAATCCCATAACTCCCTCCTCCGGTGTCGGATTTAGTGCTGCTTTTTGAGTCTATGGAAATCTTATTGAGTGTACTATAACATATCACAAGTCCAGAATTTTTAGAGCACTCTAACAAATCCGAAATTTTCTGTTTTAGGGAAGCAGTCCACTAACTCATTTAAAACAAAAAAAACTGTTTTGGTTCATCTTCTTTGTTCAAGCTTATCAACCCTAAAAATGGCAAGATCTAACCATAAAATATCATATATCATGTAGATCTTCCTCATATGGATCATAAGTTCAACACTTGGTCTAAAACAACCATCACAAAACACATAAACTAATTAGAGTTTTGAGTTTAGGAAATTTTATACCTTTGATTCCAACCAAAAATCAACACCCAATATTGTTAGATCTAAACATGATACACTCATCAACATGTATATACATAGTTTTTGAGTTGAGAACTATGGATTCAAGGTTTGATTTACAACCATCAAAAATTAACTAAACAAAAAGGATTTATACCTTTGCTTGATTTCTTCTCCTTCTTTCTTCCTTCCATGGATGGATCTTGATTGTATGAACATCAAAATCTCCTCCTTCTCCTCTTAGGATGGCGAACATGGCCTCCTCTCTCTCTCTCCTCTCTCTTTTTCTTGTGTTCTAGCAAGAATAATAAAAGTGATGAAAGGGAAAAATATGATCTAAGTGTTGGAAAATCTATAGATATATTTTGTTATCTCCCAATCTCCTTTTCATCTAGAGCATGGTCCGCCCATATGGCCTTACTCTCCCACTAATTCTCTCTTTCTTTCCCCTTAGCAATATCCAAGTGGTTGCTTGCAAGATTAATGAACAAAGTGTTGGACAAAATAACCAATGGACACATGGAGAGTTGGTGAAAGTGGTTCAACAACTAAAGTGAACACTTATTAAATTCATCCCCACTTGTTATTGCTTCTCTCTTTGGCCCGACCATGTGGCCTAAAAATGCTCCCAATTTGCTTTCTATTTTACCTCTTATTTGAGTTGACAAATGTCCAAAAATTCCTCTCCCACTTGGGTTAAAAATTGAGCCATTCCTTTAATGTATTACTTGGTCTCTTACTCACTTCTTTGGCCACACTTGAGCTATACATAGTCCAATACCTTTAATTCTTATCCAACCCAATTCATTTAATTAGGATATCCAATCTAAATATTTAATTAGAGTACCATTCCAAATAATTAGAATTTAAATCATCACTCTACTACAATAAATTCTATAACCCAATTAAGCATATTTTAATTAAGTTACAAAATTAAAATCTTGAGATAATAAAAATATATCTCTTAACTTAATATAATTTTAATATTATTACTATTCTCCCACAAGTAGGCTTAGTTTTGGCCATTAATTAATCTCATTGAGCTAGCCATTTTACTTGTGTTACCTACTAACAAAAACTAACTTGGGCTTCCACCCAAAATTTAATTGGGTCATTATAATACTTGTCCCATACATAATATATTGGGCTAGATTAAATAATTAATTGCCCTTAATCACTTTATCTACAAGTCTCATGCTTAATTAATTAATTGGGCTTATTTAGATGATATAACATCATTAGTCCATTAAATCTACTCCTCTTGGACTCTATTCAAATTAATTGGGCTATAACCTTATTATAGTCCATTATTTTTAATTCTATTCCATTCTACCCTTATCTTTAAATTAGGGTTTACATCTCTCACTCTAGAAAATAAATTCCTTACTCATGCCCTTTTAATTTCATAAACCAAATTATACTTGGTTATAAAATTAATTATTGGAGATATATAAAATAAATCTCTTAATGTCAGTATATACATTTATATACTAATATTCTCCCATATTATAACCTCTCAAAGTTATTTAATCACCACACCTAATATATATATTAGGTTACATAACTTAATTCTTACTCCACCCTTATATACAAAATAAATGTATTCACATTATATAATGTATATTTATTTACTCATATCCATAATTCACATAATCATAACATATTTCACTTCTCACATTAATTTTGACTTTTCTCCATAAAAGTTAACTGTTGACTTGGACCAAAAGTCAACCTTTACACATTTTGTGCTTACTGTCCATTCTGACTAAACTCGACGTTTTGGACGCAATCGAGCAGTCCATGCTTCAAAATTCTATCTCTAACTCAAATTTTGAGTTTTAAATTACTCCATTCTCATTACTAATCGTATTAACTAACGACTTTATACTTATTCAAATTCTTATTTGCCAATCAAGGCCAACACTCAAGCTATGTTAATTACTAACATAGTTTTAATCTTGATCATTATATCATTGACTTAATTCATCATTCTTCTTGCTTAAATATATATAGCACATTACTAAGTATATATATATTTCTATACATATACTCATCTTCGTTTAACCTCATAGCATCTCTTCATGTGAAATCTTATTTCCAATAATAAAATTCGATATGTACTTATATAACATTTCTTAGACTATTCAGGTTCACATCAATTCTGGTATCGTAATACCTTATTCTTGATATTCCTTCAAGTACATATTAATTCATTTCTAGGGTTTTGGAATTTTGTAACCCATATTTTCTCTATTCTCATTCGAATATCAAACCATATAGGTTTTTCTTGAAAATTTTAAATAAATTCTCATCTAGGTTTTATTCTTTAACCTTTATTCTAATCATTCAAGATTTTAGAAACTTTTCGGGTTGTCACATTCACCCCTTCTTCTAAGAATTTCGTCCTCGAAATTAAAGCATCCTAATCTCTGTTCATTCTCTTGATCAAAACTAGGTTTTCAATTTAACCTTTACAATTTCCTCATTCGAGGATTTCTCATCTATTATCACATTTCACCATAACTACTCACTAGGAGTTTACATCTTCTAAACATTCATCAAAACTAGGTTGTCATAATAACCTTTATTTAATCATCTCAGATTCTACTAAATGCATAGCGAGTTTATACTATTTCATATCCATCATCACATGCTACCCAATACACCTCTCACAAGAGTAAAAGTTTTCAAATTGTCTTTGAGGGGTCATATAGACCATGAACACATAGTTTTAACGGTATTCATACCTGTAAAACAAAATATTACAGTGTGTTTACAATCACAAAGAAGGTAAACTACCATTAATAGTACTTTAGGTGATTAGCCTATTGTACCCCTACGTCATGCATAACGTATTAATCATACCTAGCGAATATTTACGCTATTAGATTGGATCATTTATCCAAACAACATCGTTCACCTCAGTCTTATCATAGGATTCCGCACCAAACAATTTGGTTTGGGAAATTTCTTTCAATGAACACTTAGAATTTTCATAAACATTAGTCTAGCTGAATCAAATAGCATAGACTCATATCAATAATTCAATTCAATCGAATTATTTAGATGTAGCCAAACCCCATTGGCAAATTAAACTTTTTGAAAACATTTTTCGAGAATGACGTCATGATCTTGCATCTTTGTATTTACAAATTCGTTGAGGATTCCGTCATTTGGTGATTTTATCATACTACATCATACCATAGTGGGTTGACGATCCTGAGATCACATCCAACACTAAGTAATACTGCATTGATGACTCCATCATTTTTTTATCATCTCTGTACCAGGTTGCATGATACATAAGTGATAAATAAAATCAACTTTTGATACTTCAAATCTTTTGCGTCTAGCCGAAATAAGTAGCATAGACTGTACTTTAAACCGTTTCAAAAATGATTACGAGTCTATATTTTTGTTTTCAAAAGGCACATAGTGCGTATTTAGCTTGATGTCAAAAATTCGAAGTCTAGCATAGCTAGAAGATTTGGAATACCTATGCTTCCATCATCAACTTCACATTTTTCTACTGATCCATTACTTAATAGATCTATCTATTCTTATAATCGTCAATACTTCTTTCACACATAACTATACCCAGTTCGTCAAACTTACCACACTTATGAGTTCAGGAACTTACCACAATCATATGAGTTTAAGAACTTTCCTAGACAGACCTTTGGCGTCCATTCGCTGAGGGGTCCATAAACATTTCATATAATCATGAGTCACGCGAGCATTACCATAAGTATGAGTTTTAAGAACTCGTACTTAATCTTATATTCTCTATCTATGACCTATCTATTGTTATACACATGAGAAAGGAATCACCCTACGAACATGCATATAGCAAATAAGCGCGACATAAACATTTCAATGATTATCGATTGCGAAACTAAGTGGTTTTACACCCAAAGTACAATTCGGCTCCCATACGAAGAATCATACAAATCAAATTAATGACATGAGTCCTCAATTGAATCCCCACCTAACACTAACCCCTTCTCCATACAATTTAATTCGTATTTATAACTCTCTCTTTGGATCTGTATGCCCAATTTATAGTACAATTTATACACAACGCAATCTTTAACGTAAACTTTTCATCATTCTCTCGGATCTTTCTTCATACCATAACCTTATCGGATCACGGAGTGATCTCATCGTATATATTACGATTCATTGCTATTCTGTGATCGTTTTATTTTACGATCTCCCATCCTTACACTTGTAATCTCTTAGACTCTATCTATCCACTTCCTATACTTGGTACACATCGAGTCTCTAATGTTTTTCAATATGGTGCATTTGGTGGTTTCCCACAAACAACCAACAAACTAGGTTCCGAGTTGCTAGTTCGTATATACCTCCGCTCTATGAAGGAATCGTTTAGCCCAAATACCATACATCAACTAGTATCGAGTACAATGGTACCATAATTAAACCTAACTCTCTGACCCTGCGAGATTCCTCAACTAACTCTATGTGAGTTAGTACTTATCTTAATCACTGCGGTTATTGGTCTCAGGTATTGCTACCTAAGCTTCATAACCAATGACTTTGATACCAAGCCATGTGACCCCAGAATCCAAGGGTCCCGAATCGCCGCGGATCCGGTTCGCTATTTCTACAACTGTTGCGGAAGATATAAACATAAATTGTTTATACATTACATTTTACACACTATTCCCCAAAATCGAGTAACCTTAACTAATACACAAATCATAAACTATACTATTACAAACTATACCATTACAATCTAGTCAATTGCACATTCTATCCCAAGTTGAACTTGGCATTATCCTTTTTCAGATCTGGTCAGTATTCGCCTTATCTCGCAATGTTTTATCATGATATAGCAAGGTGAGCATGAAAGTTGCCCAAACAAGTTTAAAAAACAAGATAAAGATATATCATGATTGAAAGAGTTTGAATAATAAGTGGCTATCCTTCACAATGTAGTTGTGAATTAGCATGAACAAAATTTCAAAAGTGAATGAACATTGAAAATGAACATAACAATTATATCTCGAGGTATTTGGTAATGAAGGTGATCGACCCTTTCATACACGATGAATACATGCAATATGTATACAGAGTACAATTCATAAGCATATCTCATCGAAACCACTCTTAAAAGAGTTTAAGTAAAAGAACTTAAAAAAAAAAACTTGCGAAGCCGAATTGATTACCATAACGCAATATAATACGCTTCTCCACGAAGACCTAATATTAATAATATAGATCTAGAATATTAGAATAATATCATCATTGTTATAAAATAACTTAAACATATTTCCACATACTCCTATCGATACTATACATCTGACATATAAAACCTATAATAGATCTTTCGGTTAGTCATAACATATAGTTAAGTATTAGACATTAGTTTTAAGTCTTATATTATTATACTTTGATATTCTTTTAATCACATCATAACTTATACTTATAAGTTATTCATTTTATATGTTATCCTAGTAAATTAGATAACATCTTAGTAAACCGAAATACCATTTCAAGAAGCGGATTTTATTTTGGTATCCCGAAATCACTATTCTTTTTCACGAAAAATACCAAATTAACTTATTATTTTTTATCCTTTGGTCAAACATATATACATGTATTTCATACATAAAAAATATTTTTCCGTAATTTTTCAATTTCTTTTTACTTTTTCAAAAATCATAAATAGTGCGTGACTTAAGAAAATTAGCTACCTCGTGCTTAACTCCAGAGATGCCCATCTTTTGACATAACCTTATATATGTTAACGTGATGCTCCATTTTAAATTTCGTGGCAATCGGAGTTGTAGAACTCGGTTATAGCGATTTCCGTCGGAAAATCACAAAATTGAAATGGTCATAACTTGGTCGTTTTAAGCCGGAATTAGCTCATTTTTGGACACGAGCTACATATTACCATATATTTTCATTTCACAAAAGTCTGTAATTTTTCTCATTAACTAAATGTCCAAAACAGCCCTCGGAAAATTTTGGCCAGAAACTTTTTGCACTTTGGCAGTTTTGGAGTCCTTCACCAAAACTTAAATAAAACGAAATCTGTAACTCCGATTAATGATCCGTCAATTTTGTTGGATTCAGTATCTTTCCGAACTATAGTTTTCATATATCACAATCCATATTTGGATATGTTTAGCTCCCGGAATTTAGCCGGAAGTGACTGTTCCAAAACTGTCCTTTTCACAGTTTTCTTAACTTTGTGTAGTTTGGGAGAAATCTCATAACTCCCTCCTCGGTGTCGGATTTAGTCTGCATTTGAGTCTATGGAAAGCTTATTGAGTGTACTATAATATATCACAAGTCCAGAATTTTAGAGCACTCTAACAAATCCGAAATTTTCTGTTTTAGGAAGCAGTCCACTAACTCATTTAAAACAAAAAAAACTGTTTTGGTTCATCTTCTTTGTTCAAGCTTATCAACCCTAAAATGGCAAGATCTAACCATAAAATATCATATATCATGTAGATCTTCCCTCATATGGATCATAAGTTCAACACTTGGTCTAAAACAACCATCACAAAACACATAAACTAATTAGAGTTTTGAGTTTAGGAAATTTTATACCTTTGATTCCAACCAAAAATCAACACCCAATATTGTTAGATCTAAACATGATACACTCATCAACATGTATATACATAGTTTTGAGTTGAGAACTATGGATTCAAGGTTTGATTTACAACCATCAAAAATTAACTAAACAAAAAGGATTTATACCTTTGCTTGATTTCTTCTCCTTCTTTCTTCCTTCCATGGATGGATCTTGATTGTATGAACATCAAAATCTCCTCCTTCTCCTCTTAGGATGGCGAACATGGCCTCCTCTTCTCTCTCTCTCTCTCTTTTCTTGTGTTCTAGCAAGAATAATAAAAGTGATGAAAGGGAAAATATGATCTAAGTGTTGGAAAATCTATAGATATATTTTGTTATCTCCCAATCTCCTTTTCATCTAGAGCATGGTCCGCCCATATGGCCTTACTCTCCCACTAATTCTCTCTTTCTTTCCCCTTAGAAATATCCAAGTGGTTGCTTGCAAGATTAATGAACAAAGTGTTGGACAAAATAACCAATGGACACATGGAGAGTTGGTGAAAGTGGTTCAACAACTAAAGTGAACACTTATTAAATTCATCCCCACTTGTTATTGCTTCTCTTTTGGCCGGCCATGTGGCCTAAAAATGCTCCCAATTTGCTTTCTATTTTACCTCTTATTTGAGTTGACAAATGTCCAAAAATTCCTCTCCCACTTGGGTTAAAAATTGAGCCATTCCTTTAATGTATTACTTGGTCTCTTACTCACTTCTTTGGCCACACTTGAGCTATACATAGTCCAATACCTTTAATTCTTATCCAACCCAATTCATTTAATTAGGATATCCAATCTAAATATTTAATTAGAGTATCATTCCAAATAATTAGAATTTAAATCATCACTCTACTACAATAAATTTTATAACCCAATTAAGCATATTTTAATTAAGTTACAAAATTAAAATCTTGAGATAATAAAAATATATCTCTTAACTTAATATAATTTTAATATTATTACTATTCTCCCACAAGTAGGCTTAGTTTGGGCCATTAATTAATCCCATTGAGCTAGCCATTTTACTTGTGTTACCAACTAACAAAAACTAACTTGGGCTTCCACCCAAAATTTAATTGGGTCATTATAATACTTGTCCCATACATAATATATTGGGCTAGATTAAATAATTAATTGCCCTTAATCACTTTATCTACAAGTCTCATGCTTAATTAATTAATTGGGCTTATTTAGATGATATAACATCATTAGTCCATTAAATCTACTCCTCTTGGACTCTATTCAAATTAATTGGGCTATAACCTTATTATAGTCCATTATTTTTAATTCTATTCCATTCTACCCTTATCTTTAAATTAGGGTTTACATCTCTCACTCTAGAAAATAAATTCCTTACTCATGCCCTTTTAATTTCATAAACCAAATTATACTTGGTTATAAAATTAATTATTGGAGATATATAAAATAAATCTCTTAATGTCAGTATATACATTTATATACTAATATTCTCCCATATTATAACCTCTCAAAGTTATTTAATCACCACACCTAATATATATATTAGGTTACATAACTTAATTCTTACTCCACCCTTATATACAAAATAAATGTATTCACATTATATAATGTATATTTATTTACTCATATCCATAATTCACATAATCATAACATATTTCACTTCTCACATTAATTTTGACTTTTCTCCATAAAAGTTAAGCTGTTGACTTGGACCAAAAGTCAACCTTTTACATTTTGTGCTTCTTGTCCATTCTCGACTAAACTCGACGTTTTGGGCCTTGATCGAAAGCGATCCATGCTTCAAAATTCTATCTCTAACTCAAATTTTGAGTTTTAAATTACTCCATTCTCATTACTAATCGTATTAACTAACGACTTTATACTTATTCAAATTCTTATTTGCCAATCAAGGCCAACACTCAAGCTATGTTAATTACTAACATAGTTTTAATCTTGATCATTATATCATTGACTTAATTCATCATTCTTCTTGCTTAAATATATATAGCACATTACTAAGTATATATATATTTCTATACATATACTCATCTTCGTTTAACCTCATAGCATCTCTTCATGTGAAATCTTATTTCCAATAATAAAATTTCGATATGTACTTATATAACATTTCTTAGACTATTCAGTTCACATCGAATTTACAGGTATCGTAATACCTTATTCTTGATATTCCTTCAAGTACATATTAATTCATTTCTAGGGTTTTGGAATTTTGTAACCCATATTTTCTCTATTCTCATTCGAATATCAAACCATATAGGTTTTTCTTGAAAATTTTAAATAAATTCTCATCTAGGTTTTATTCTTTAACCTTTATTCTAATCATTCAAGATTTTAGAAACTTTTCGGGTTGTCACATTCACCCCTTCTTCTAAGAATTTCGTCCTCGAAATTAAAGCATCCTAATCTCTGTTCATTCTCTTGATCAAAACTAGGTTTTCAATTTAACCTTTACAATTTCCTCATTCGAGGATTTCTCATCTATTATCACATTTCACCATAACTACTCACTAGGAGTTTACATCTTCTAAACATTCATCAAAACTAGGTTGTCATAATAACCTTTATTTAATCATCTCGATTCTACAAATGCATAACGAGTTTATACTATTTCATATCCATCATCACATGCTACCCAATACACCTCTCACAAGAGTAAAAGTTTTCAAATTGTGCTGAGGGGTCATATAGACCATGAACACATAGTTTTAACGGTATTCATACCGCAAAACAAAATATTACCTGGTGTGTTTACAATCACAAAGAAGGTAAACTACCATTAATAGTACTTTAGGTGATTAGCCTATTGTACCCCTACGTCATGCATAACGTATTAATCATACCTAGCGAATATTTACGCTATTAGATTGGATCATTTATCCAAACAACATCGTTCACCTCAGTCTTATCATAGGATTCCGCACCAAACAATTTGGTTTGGGAAATTTCTTTCAATGAACACTTAGAATTTTCATAAACATTAGTCTAGCTGAATCAAATAGCATAGACTCATATCAATAATTCAATTCAATCGAATTATTTAGATGTAGCCAAACCCCATTGGCAAATTAAACTTTTGAAAACATTTTTTCGAGAATAGCGTCATGATGCCTTGCTTGTATTTACAAATCAGGTTGAGGATTAAAAGTCATTTGGTGATTTTATCATACTACATCATACCATAGTGGGTTGACGATCCTGAGATCACATCCAACACTAAGTAATCTTGCATTGATGACTCCATCATTTTTTATCATCTCTGTACCAGGTTGCATGATACATAAGTGATAAATAAAATCAACTTTGATACTTCAAATCTTTTTGCGTCTAAGCCGAAATAAGTAGCATAGATTTGTACTTTAAACCGTTTCAAAAATGATTACGAGTCTATATTTTTGTTTTCAAAAGGCACATAGTGCGTATTTAGCTTGATGTCAAAATTCAAGTCTAGCATAGCTAGAAGATTTGGAATACCTATGCTTCCATCATCAACTTCACATTTTCTCTTGATCCATTACTTAATAGATCTATCTATTCTTATAATCGTCAATACTTCTTTCACACATAACTATACCCGGTTAAGTCAAACTTACCACACTTATGAGTTCGAGAACTTACCACAATCATATGAGTTTAAGAACTTTCCTATGCAGAGACCTTTGGCGTCCATTCTTTGAGGGTCCATAAACATTTCATATAATCATGAGTCACGAACGCATTACCATAAGTATGAGTTTTAAGAACTCGTACTTAATCTTATATTCTCTATCTATGACCTATCTACAATTATACACATGAGAAAGGAATCACCCTCCGAACATGCATAGCAAAATAGCGACATAAACATTTCAATGATTATCGATGCGAGAAACTAAGTGGTTTTTACACCCGGTACAATTCAGCTCCCATACGAAGAATCATACAAATCATCAATTTGACATGAGTCCTCAATTGAATCCCCACCTAACACTAACTCCCTTCTCCATACGAATTTAATTCGTATTTATAACTCTCTCTTTGGATCTGTACCAATTTATAGTACAATTTATACATGCAATCTTTGTCGTAAACTTTTCATCATTCTCTCGGATCTTTCTTCATACCATAACCTTATCGGATCACGAGTGATCTCATCGATATATATTACGATTCATTGCTATTCTGTGATCGTTTTATTTTACGATCTCCCATCCTTACACTTGTAATCTCTTAGACTCTATCTATCCACTTCCTATACTTGGTACACATCGAGTCTCTAACAGTTTTCAATATGTGTATTTGAGTGGTTTCCCCACAAACAACCAACAAACTAGGTTAGAGTTGCTAGTTCAGTATATACCTCGCTCTATGAAGGAATCGTTTAGCCCAAATACCATACATCAACTAGTATCGAAAGTACAATGGTACCATAATTAAACCTAACTCTCTCGACCTGCGAGATTCCTCAACTAACTCTATGTGAGTTAGTACTTATCTTAATCATCATGCGGTTATTGGTCTCGGTATTGCTACCTAAGCTTCATAACCAATGACTTTGATACCAGTATGTAGCGACCAAGAATCCGGGTCCCGAATCGCCATGGATCCGGTTCATTATTTCTACAATCATTGCGGAAGATATAAACATAAATTGTTTATACATTACATTTTACACACTATTCCCCAAAATCGAGTAACCTTAACTAATACACAAATCATAAACTATACTATTACAAACTATACCATTACAATCTAGTCAAGCACATTCTATCCCAAGTGAACTTGGCATTATCCTTTTTACATATCTGGTAGTATTCGCCTTATCGCAATGTTTTATCATGATATAGCAAGGGTGAGCATGAAAGTTGCCCAAACAAGTTTAAAAAAAAACAAGATAAAGATATATCATGATTGAAAGAGTTTGAATAATAAGTGGCTATCCTTCACAATGTAGTTGTGAATTAGCATGAACAAAATTTCAAAATTTGAATGAACATTGAAAATGAACATAACAATTATATCTGGAATTTGGTAATGAAGGTGATCGACCTTTCATACCTGATGAATACATGCAATATGTACAGAGTACAATTCATAAGCATATCTGTCTGAAACCACTCTTAAAAGAGTTTAAGTAAAAAGAACTTAAAAAAAAACTTGCCTGAACCGTTGATTACCATAACGCAATATAATACGCTTCTCCTGAAGACCTAATATTAATAATATAGATCTCGAATATTAGAATAATATCATCATTGTTATAAAATAACTTAAACATATTTCCACATACTCCTATCAGTCTATACAGCATATAAAACCTATAATAGATCTTTCGGTTAGTCATAACATATAGTTAAGTATTAGACATTAGTTTTAAGTCTTAATATTATTATTATACTTTGATATTCTTTTAATCACATCATAACTTATACTTATAAGTTATTCATTTTTATATGTTATCCTAGTAAATTAGATAACATCTTAGTAAACCGAAATACCATTTTGATAGAAGACGGATTTTATTTGGTATCCAAAATCACTATTCTTTTTCACGAAAAATACCAAATTAACTTATTATTTTTTTATCCTTTGGTCAAACATATATACATGTATTTCATACATAAAAAATATTTTTCCGTAATTTTTCAATTTCTTTTACTATTTTTCAAAAATCATAAATAGTGCGTGACTTAAGAAAATTAGCTACCTCGTGCTTAACTCCAGAGATGCCCATCTTTTGACATAACCTTATATATGTTAACGTGATGCTCCATTTTAAATTTCGTGGCAATCGGAGTTGTAGAACTCCGGTTATAGCGATTTCCGTCGGAAAATCACAAAAATTGAAATGGTCATAACTTGGTCGTTTTAAGCGGAATTAGCTCATTTTTTTGGACACGAGCTACATATTACCATATATTTTCATTTCACAAAAGTCTGTAATTTTTTCTCATTAACTAAATGTCCAAAACAGCCCTCGGAAAATTTTGGCCAGAAACTTTTTGCACTTTGGCAGTTTTGGAGTCCTTCACCAAAACTTAAATAAAAGCGAAATCTGTAACTCCGATTAATGATCCGTCAATTTTGTTGGATTCGTATCTTTCCGAACTATAGTTTTCATATATCACAATCCATATTTGGATATGTTTAGCTCCCGGAATTTAGCCGGAAGTGACTGTTCCAAAACTGTCCTTTTCACAGTTTTCTTAACTTTGTGTAGTTTGGGAGAAATCTCATAACTCCTCCTCCGATTGTCGGATTTAGTGCATTTGAGTCTATGGAAAGCTTATTGAGTGTACTATAATATATCACAAGTCCAGAATTTTTAGAGCACTCTAACAAATCCGAAATTTTCTGTTTTAGGGAAGCAGTCCACTAACTCATTTAAAACAAAAAAAACTGTTTTGGTTCATCTTCTTTGTTCAAGCTTATCAACCCTAAAATGGCAAGATCTAACCATAAAATATCATATATCATGTAGATCTTCCCTCATATGGATCATAAGTTCAACACTTGGTCTAAAACAACCATCACAAAACACATAAACTAATTAGAGTTTTGAGTTTAGGAAATTTTATACCTTTGATTCCAACAAAAATCAACACCCAATATTGTTAGATCTAAACATGATACACTCATCAACATGTATATACATAGTTTTTGAGTTGAGAACTATGGATTCAAGGTTTGATTTACAACCATCAAAAATTAACTAAACAAAAAGGATTTATACCTTTGCTTGATTTCTTCTCCTTCTTTCTTCCTTCCATGGATGGATCTTGATTGTATGAACATCAAAATCTCCTCCTTCTCCTCTTAGGATGGCGAACATGGCCTCCTCTTCTCTCTCCTCTCTCTTTTCTTGTGTTCTAGCAAGAATAATAAAAGTGATGAAAGGGAAAAATATGATCTAAGTGTTGGAAAATCTATAGATATATTTTGTTATCTCCCAATCTCCTTTTCATCTAGAGCATGGTCCGCCCATATGGCCTTACTCTCCCACTAATTCTCTCTTTCTTTCCCCTTAGAAATATCCAAGTGGTTGCTTGCAAGATTAATGAACAAAGTGTTGGACAAAATAACCAATGGACACATGGAGAGTTGGTGAAAGTGGTTCAACAACTAAAGTGAACACTTATTAAATTCATCCCCACTTGTTATTGCTTCTCTTTTGGCCGGCCATGTGGCCTAAAAATGCTCCCAATTTGCTTTCTATTTTACCTCTTATTTGAGTTGACAAATGTCCAAAATTCCTCTCCCACTTGGGTTAAAAATTGAGCCATTCCTTTAATGTATTACTTGGTCTCTTACTCACTTCTTTGGCCACACTTGAGCTATACATAGTCCAATACCTTTAATTCTTATCCAACCCAATTCATTTAATTAGGATATCCAATCTAAATATTTAATTAGAGTATCATTCCAAATAATTAGAATTTAAATCATCACTCTACTACAATAAATTTTATAACCCAATTAAGCATATTTTAATTAAGTTACAAAATTAAAATCTTGAGATAATAAAATATATCTCTTAACTTAATATAATTTTAATATTATTACTATTCTCCCACAAGTAGGCTTAGTTTGGGCCATTAATTAATCCCATTGAGCTAGCCATTTTACTTGTGTTACCAACTAATAAAAAACTAACTTGGGCTTCCACCCAAAATTTAATTGGGTCATTATAATACTTGTCCCATACATAATATATTGGGCTAGATTAAATAATTAATTGCCCTTAATCACTTTATCTACAAGTCTCATGCTTAATTAATTAATTGGGCTTATTTAGATGATATAACATCATTAGTCCATTAAATCTACTCCTCTTGGACTCTATTCAAATTAATTGGGCTATAACCTTATTATAGTCCATTATTTTTAATTCTATTCCATTCTACCCTTATCTTTAAATTAGGGTTTACATCTCTCACTCTAGAAAATAAATTCCTTACTCATGCCCTTTTAATTTCATAAACCAAATTATACTTGGTTATAAAATTAATTATTGGAGATATATAAAATAAATCTCTTAATGTCAGTATATACATTTATATACTAATATTCTCCCATATTATAACCTCTCAGGTTATTTAATCACCACACCTAATATATATATTAGGTTACATAACTTAATTCTTACTCTCACCCTTATATACAAAATAAATGTATTCACATTATATAATGTATATTTATTTACTCATATCCATAATTCATATAATCATAACATATTTCACTTCTCACATTAATTTTGACTTTTCTCCATAAAGTTAGCTGTTGACTTGGACCAAAAGTCAACCTTTACACATTTTATGCTTATTGTCCATTACGACTAAACTCGGCGTTTTGGGCCTTGATCGAAGCGATCCATGCTTCAAAATTCTATCTCTAACTCAAATTTTGAGTTTTAAATTACTCCATTCTCATTACTAATCGTATTAACTAACGACTTTATACTTATTCAAATTCTTATTTGCCAATCAAGGCCAACACTCAAGCTATGTTAATTACTAACATAGTTTTAATCTTGATCATTATATCATTGACTTAATTCATCATTCTTCTTGCTTAAATATATATAGCACATTACTAAGTATATATATTTCTATACATATACTCATCTTCGTTTAACCTCATAGCATCTCTTCATGTGAAATCTTATTTCCAATAATAAAATTTCGATATGTACTTATATAACATTTCTTAGACTATTAGGTTCACATCAATTTCTGGTATCGTAATACCTTATTCTTGATATTCCTTCAAGTACATATTAATTCATTTCTAGGGTTTTGGAATTTTGTAACCCATATTTTCTCTATTCTCATTCGAATATCAAACCATATAGGTTTTTCTTGAAAATTTTAAATAAATTCTCAAATTCTCATCTAGGTTTTATTCTTTAACCTTTATTCTAATCATTCAAGATTTTAGAAACTTTTCGGGTTGTCACAGTTAATCATTGTTGATTGCCATATAGAATTGTACTATGTACATATTGTATGTATAAGTCATGTATGAAAGGTTGATCACCTTCATTACCATTCGGTTCAGATATATTTGTTCATGTTTAATACTTGTTCAGTCAAAAGTTTGTTCATGCTAATTCACAACTACATTGTTGAATTATAGCCTGCTTATTATTCAGACTCTTTCAATCATGATATATTGTTAAATTGTTGAACTTAAACTTGTTGGGCAACTTTCATGCTCACCCTTGCTATATCATGATAAAACATTGCAGATTAAGGCGAATGCGTCAAATACAAGTAAATGTTAAAGACTGTTCCAGTTTAAAGTTATTGTGTGCGATTAGATTTGTAATAGTAATGTATGATAATATCTTTGTATGTCAGATAGGATAATAAATTGTGTATAAGTTATAGTTACTCGACCTTGGGGATAGTGTATAATTTTTTAATGTATAAACAATTTATGTTTATATCTTCCGCAATAGTTATAGAAATAGTGCACCAGATTCGCGGTGATTTAGGACCGCAGATTTTAGAGCGCTACATAGCCTTACGACGCTCTTCCTCCATAATCCGAAACATTGTTCTACGATCTAATATGTACGACGACAATGTCTCGAACTGAATCGAATAATATATAACTCGATCTTGAGCTCGATTATTCACAGTGTTGAATACGTTATTCATCTCTTCCATCTCAATCTTCTTTGTGTGTGCCTCTCTCTCTCTGCTATCCCGGCTCATTGATAAGCTTCCTCGTTCGCGTCTTCGGCTCTTGCCCTCTTAGTAGATTCTTCTTTCAACTTGTGCTTCAGCTATGCAATCTCCTCTGTCATTTGTTCATTCTCTCCTTCAGTGTGGATCAGCTTCCCTTTGACATTATTCAGACGTTCATCTCGATCTCGGATCTCATCGTCCTTTTGTGCCATCGAGGTCTGTTGTTCAGCTACTATCTCTTCCAACTCCTCGACGGTATCCTGAAGTTCCACATTGCGGTCGTATACTTCATCGTACATACGTGCAGCGATCGAGTTTAGTGGAATCTCTTCCTCCTCATTCTTGTGACAGCCCCAAATCCCAATACTTCATTACCTCAAGATTTGGTGTTCACATAATCAAAACATTCATATCTAACTATCGAATCATAATAAAATTGAGTAATAAAACCTTCTCATACATGATTACATTAATAAAAATTATCTCCCAGGTTATCTAACCTTTAATTACAATCATTCAAATGCGGAAATTAAATAAATACTTCATTACATCAATCAAATAAAAAGTCTGATAAAAACTGTCAACACAATACAAGTCTTTAATACTTGTTCATTTTCCCTTTTCCCTTACTGGTGCTAGGTACATCTACCTTCTCATCCTTAGCTGTAATAGTTATATAAACAAGAGTGAGCAAACAAAGCTCACTTGAAATATGAATGAATAAACTTTACAACATTTGCCAAATAATAGGCTCAATAGATCTGAATGATATGTTCTATTAACATTCTGAAATATACTACTGAGAGTCTAATGACCACGAACCATGTCCACTGTTATAAGTAATCTTTCAACTTTAACTTTAACAGTCATAAGACTATAAGAACTCCGCGTACTTAGGGGGATCAAACCTTCGTACAATGTATTGTGCACAACCATTTCATTGTTAGCTAAGCGTAAACCCCTAATAATATGGTTGTTCATCTCAGTATTTAGATTACAAGTCCACACCAAAGTAAGTTTGGTTTGGATACACTTTAAGGTAATTTGGAATTCAATGGACATCAACTAAGGATTAGTTGAATAAAAGGTAACAATACTATGTTATGGAACAATCATAAATGAATAAACATTACATTCTAAGTTCATGCTTTAGGAATAATCTAATAGCATAAGTGTTGAATAATTCACATACCTTGCTTTGAACAACACTAAGCTAAGGTTAAAATCTTAGAATTTAATATTAAGCATGCATAATAAGTAATAACTTGAACGATAAACTTGTTCATCAGAATAAAGGTACTTGCATGCTAAAATAACAAGTCTATGTTTAGGAAAAACTTGCCCAATTTAATAATAGAACTAAGTCAACGAAAATGTAAAGTTGGAGGAAATTGCGTAATTGTAATTGAATTAGAAACAATAACATTGCTCAATGTTAAGAGACAAGATTTAGAAAAACTTGCATCATTATAAACAATCTAGATACAAGGACTTGTTCAACGAAAGTAATCTTGCTCAATAAGGTATAGAGTTAGGAAACTAGCATAATTATTATAAGAGTAGAGTTAAAGAACTTGCTCAATTTAAAAAGATAGGTTTAGAAACTTGCCTCGAGCGTAAGCTATAATATTAACTCACGTTCACCTACATATAGGTTTAGAACCATCATCTATTAGATATATTAACATTCACGTTCCAACATAACACGCATTTCTAGTTAGACTTATCATTTTAGCACAAGTCTTAAGATACCATGCACATATCAGAAATTACAAGTGTTAACCTTCACAACACATGTTTACTATTCATCATGCTCACTAAGTTCTAATATATCACGTTCATCAATTACTAATCATTCAAACTTTGAATTTACTAACCACATAGCACGATTCTATTTTAGCTATATTATTACATGTTTATTATACTAACACATCATTAGACTAACGTATGTCGTTATCCCGAAGAATGCAGCATGTGAAGACTCTGCTATGTCTCATATCGATTGTGTGGTATGATTCGCCACACATACAATAATGCTTCCTCATGTGATTCTTGCAAGATTCTTGTGCTTTTTTGCCTTGCACCAAATAATAGCGATTCTTACTTTGAATGTGAGACAGAGCGTAAATGAAGCGGAATGAGCGATGTCAGTTTTAGCCCAACTAACACGAATTTCACCCACCAAACAGTGAAATTAACCCAACCAATTGATATAAACTAATCATAAACATATTTTCTAACATTTACAACCAATTAAAACAATTTAACATCAACTAAAACTAGTTTAATTTCTCAAAATTCATATTTTCGTACTAAAAGTCCATTTTTGACATCTCTTGCAAAAACCATCACTGTAATCTCTATACTTGGCCAAATTGCTTCGCTCAAATTACGTTATGCTCGTTTCTTAATGAACTAACATATACAAGACTCAATTTACAGCTTAACATAAGAATTGACCAACAAAATTGGTACTTACATGAGCCATATAAAAAATACATATACTGACATTATTTTCTTCCTACTGTCAAACGAAATTAGCATACAATTCTGGTTTAACACAAATTCTAATCGTCATAAATACATATAATCACCATTACCAACTGTATACATCCAGAATTCAACAATTAATTTTTACAGAACATAAGAAAATTCTTGCCGTGAAACACATATACGTGTACATACACATATGTATAATACTAAGGTTGTGAACATACCTTCAATTGGTTGAACAATTCTTGCTAAACTCTGAAGTTGCTGGAAATTTCTTAATTTCTCTCTCAATTCTCTCAACTCTCTTGCCAAGCTCTCTTCTCTTCTCTCTTCTCAGTATAGCAAGTATAGAATAACTTAAGCGTAAACTAAAAAACTGATATGGTCTAAATAATCATAATAACTAACATCAGTTACTAAAAGAAACGTATATATTATAAATATATAATATTTATTATTTTAATTTATTTTATTTATTTTATTTAAATTCAAAAATTAGAAATCCAAAAGCCATAAGGCTTTGTTTGGCAAAACCCTTTAAATTTTAAAGACATAATATACTTAAGCCTTGTTTGGGTAAACTCAATTAAAACTACTTTAATTTAATTTAATACTCCTTATAATACAGTTATTTGTCACATTATATTTAATTATGTTTTCAAACTTAATTAATTAATTCAAATAACAATTAATTAAATAAATTATTTAATCACATAACTCAATACACGTAATTAACCATCAAACAAAAATATCAACATAATAATAATTTCCTTAACTCATTAATTACTTATTTAACAAACAATTAACCAAATATTATCAAATCAATTAAACAAATATTTATTCAATGATAAACACATCCATTAAATATATATATAATTCAATAAATATTTAATATTACAACTAAAATTCTGGAATGTTACATCATTCCCTCCTTAAAAGGATTCTGTCCTCAGAATCATAATTCAAACAATCAAATCGTCACATTCTTCCCTACTTACAAAGATTCTATCCCCAAGAATCGAAGTCATAGATTAAACAAATAACTTATGGTAATTCTTCATCATTTCAGCTTCGAGTTCCCACATTGCCTCTTCGATATTGTAGTTTCTCCATATCACCTTCATAGAAGGTATTACTTTATTTCTGAGCACTTGTTCTTTCATGTCGACTATCTGGATAGGAATCTCTTCATAAGACAAATCTTTATCGAATTGCAATGGTTCGTACTCGATCACATGCTTGTAATCGGGTTTATATGGTCGTAACACTTAAATGTGAAAAAAAATATGAATGTTTTCCAACTCTGGGGGTAGAGCTACCTCATAAGACACTTCCCCCACTCTTTGTAGTATTTCGAAAGGTCCAATAAACCTTGGGATGAGCTTTCCTTTCTTGCCAAAATGAATTTTCCCCTTCCAAGGAGAGATTTTTAGGAAAACGAAAGTTCCTACTTCAAATTCATGATTACGCCTATGTTGATCGCAAGATACTTTTTACTCAGATATCTTGGGTCGCTACCAATCTTGTCACGATGAGTTTGACAACCTCGGCAGCTTTTTTTGTACCGATTCTTGTCCTAACAAATTGAGTTCACAGACTTCATCCCAAAGACAGTGGAGTTCTCGCACTTTTTTTTAGTATAATGCCTCGTAAGGCGGCATGCCGATGCTCAGCGTGGTGCTTTGTTGTTGTAGGCAAATTCCACCAACGATAAATGTTCTTCACAGCTTCCTTTGAAATACATGATGCATGCTTTCAGCATATCCTCCAACGTTTGAATTGTTCATTCACTTTGTAGATGGAATGTTGTACTCATTCGCAATTGTGTTCCCATACATTCTTGTAGTCTTTTCTAGAAGGTTAATGTAAATCGAGGATCTCTATCTGACACAATTGATACTGGCACTCCATGCCTCGAAATAATCTCTTTAACGTACAACCTTGCCAACTGATCGAGATTGAACCTAATCTTTATTGGTAAAAAGTGCGCTAATTTTGTCAGTCTGTCCACTATCACCCAAATCGCATCGCATCCTCTCTGAGTAGTTGGAAGACCCACCACAAAATCCATTGTGATGTGCTCCCACTTCCATTCTGGTATTTCTAACGGTTGAAGTAATCCGCTTGGTCTTTGATGCTCGGCCTTGACTCTTTGATATGTCAAGCATTTTGTAACGCATTCTACAACATCTCTTTGTATGTTCGACCACCAAAAATGTCATCATAAATTCTGATACATCTTCGTACTTCCTGGATGAATCGAATATCTTGTGTTGTGTGCTTCGATCAAGATTTTGTCTTTAATCTCTAGTACTGCTGGAACTCAAATTCTTTCCTCGAATTGTAGTAGTCCTTCGATATTGATCTTGTATTTTACATCACTACCCTCAACCACTTTCTCTTTGATCGTTTCGCACTCTTTATCTTGTAGTTGAGCATTTTTCACTTTGTCCACCAAAGTTGGTCTAGCATCTATCTAGTATAATTTTTCATCGATTTCTTTTGGAAATTTGATTTCAAACTCTAGCTTTGTCATTGCTGATATAAGCTCCTCCTGAGTAGTTATCAGCATCAACTTTTCCCAACCTTTGCTACTTAAAGCATCTGCATCCACATTCGCTTTGCCCGGATAATAAAAGATTTCACAATCGTAATCTTTTATCAATTCCATCCATCTTCTTTGACGCATGTTCAGGTCCTTCTGTGTGAAGATATACTTCGGACTTTTATGGTCTATGTAGATCTCACATTTTTCTCCGTAGAGATAGTGTCTCCATATCTTCAGAGCAAATATTACTGCAGCCAATTCCAAATCATGAGTCGGATACCCTTTCTCATAATCCTTCAGTTGTCTTGATGCATACGCAATAACTTTACCGTTCTGCATAAAAACACAACCCAATCCTTTATGTGAAGCATCACTATACACCACAAAGTTACACATACTATCTGGTAATGACAACACAGGTGCCATGCTTAATTTCTTCTTCAAGTCCTGGAAACTTTCTTCACATTTCTCCGTCCAAACAAATTTTACAGTTTTCCTTGTCAAATTTGTTAATGGAGTGGCTATCTTGGAAAAATCCTGAATAAATCGTCTGTAGTAACCGGCCAGTCCCAAGAAACTCCTCGCTTCCGACGGTGTTCTTAGTTGTTCCCAATTGATTACATCTTCCACTTTTGATGGATCCACTGAAATCCCATCTTTGTCAATCACGTGCCCAAGAAATTATACACGATCTAGCCAAAATTCGCACTTAGAGAATTTTGCATACAACTTTTCATTTTATAGTGTTTCCAATGTCAAACGTAAGTGTTCCACGTGTTCTTCTTGAGTTTTGGAATACACCAGAATGTCGTCGATGAATACCACAACAAACTTGTCTAAGAATGGTTTAAATACGTTGTTCATCAAATCCATGAATATAGCAGGTGCATTGGTTAAACCAAAAGACATCACCTGAAACTCGTAATGTCCATATCGAGTTCTGAATGTCGTTCTAGGTATATCCTCCTTCCTTACCTTCAATTGGTGATACCCACTTCTCAAATCTATTTTCGAGAAGTATTTAGCGCCCTTCAACTGATCAAACAAGTCATCTATTCTTGGCAATGGATATTTGTTTTTAATAGTGACTTTGTTCAATTCTCTATAATCAATGCAAAGACGCATTTACCCATCTTTCTTCTTCACGAATAACACCAGCGCTCCCCATGGTGATACGCTTGGTTGAATATACTTCTTATCTAACAGTTCTTGCAATTGCACCATCAGTTCCATCATTTCTACCGGAGCCATTCTGTACGGGACCTTCGATATCGGTGTTGTTCCCAATGCTAAGTCGATCACAAACTCAATCTCTCTGTCAGGCGGAAGTCCTGGCAAATCCTCCGGAAACACATTCTCAAATTCCCTAACCACTGGTATCTCTTCCAGTTTCACATTCTTTTTCTGAGTATCGACTATGTAAGCTAAATAGCCCACACAACCTTGACTCAACAATTTCTTGGCCTGCATCATCGTCAGACATTTCATTTGTCTAGGCGACTTGCTACCATAGAATACTACCTTTAACGGAGTCATAACGTTTACACACTTCTTTTGGCAATCAATTACCGCTCCATATTTGAACAGCCAATCCATTCCCAAAATAACATCAAACTCTCCAAGTCTAATCGGAATCAAATCAACCATCAAGATACTCTCCTTAATGTTCACCCTACAGTTCTTGTATACGAATCTAACAGGGATTACTTCCTTATTCACAATTTCTATGTTCAAAGGGAAATTCAGTTCTTCACTAGGCAATCCTAACCACTTAGCAAATTCATTAGATATAAACAAGCAAGTAGCACCCGAATCAAATAATACATAAGCATCAATATCACTGATTGGGATAATACCTGACACCACATCTTTTGATTGCACAGTTATGTTAAAGGTTCTGGTTGTGGGTTTGTTTGATGTTGTAGGTCCAGCAATGGCCCATGTACCTCAACTGTTACCTCCATTGCTTCTGGTTATCACTCCAGCCTTCTTCTTAGGGCATTCACGAGCAAAGTGATCCTTGGATCCACACATGAAGCACATGTTCTTCTTAGGTTGAGTGCAATTTGGGGCAATGTGACCCTCCTGGCCATAGTTGAAGCATATCTGTTTCCCCATTGTAGACACTCAATTTTTTCTATACAGCTGTCACTAACATTGCAGGAGGGCAAATTCGTCTTTCAGAGATAACCCAGAGGACAGTTCACATCTAGTCCGGATACCACCGGAAGTTCAGTCTCAACCCCGGAACACACACTGGGAGTAACAGTTCCAACCTCGGAGATAACCCCGGGTATGCAGTTCCAATACTGGAAATTCCACTGGAGAAGACCGATTAATATCGTAGATAACCCCGAGGTATCCAGTCTCAGTTCCAACACTAGGAATAGTAGCTGCCTACCTTGGTGATAACCCCAAGGAGTGCAGTTCTGGCGATAACCCCGGAAATGCTTGTTTCAAATACATGCGATCAGCTTCAACCTTGGCACTCACACCGAGGCATTTAGTACAAAGCCTGGATATAACATCGGGAAGACAGGCACACCTCAAAGATGACATTAAGGACCTCCAACATTGGCAGCAGTCCAATCTCAGCAATAACCCTGAGCAACGTCTGTTTTATCAGCCCAAACCGGCAATAAATCCAGTGAGGGGAAAAGTAATCATCTCGCCACTTTAAAGCCACATCACGCCGTCACAACATCTCATACACACATTTCTACACAACAATGTCCCACAAGAATCAAGGAAAACCAATCCCGAATGACTATTGTGCAGGGTAAAGGATAGAATTTAAAGCTTGAAGATCGGAGGGCACCGTCCCATCTTCATGACTTTGTACAACCTCTAATCCCATGCCATTGTACAACTCTCGGCAACGGCGGTCCAAAATAAGTCATACATACCTCAGTCGGATGCCCAGATTGTAATTCTGAAAGTTCGAAAGAGACATTGCAAAGGTTTACGCACGTCTTTGTGAGACGACGCGACCATGAAAACCGGGGCAACCCGGGCAGACCTCAGTACTGCTGGGTCGGGCGCATGTACACCTGCGGCTCCCCCCTCTATAAATAGAGGGCTTGGGGTGGCCATTTTAAAAAAGAAAAAGGCGATGAAGCCCTATCAAATTTGCTCCGTACTTACAATATACTGAGTGCTTTCTCATTTTATACACTTGTGAGCTCACATATAGCTACTCTTGTACCAGCGGGAGCCGAGTTTCATCCACTTTAAAGATATAGAAGTCTTTTTTGGCAGTCCACTGTAAGCCTTCTTACACACTTTAAAGCCTTTCTCTTCATCTTTGCACACACCCTTCTTCACGTTGAGAGTCGTGTTGCATGTGTTTTCCCGGACTTCGGTCCGTGGTTTTATTTCAGTTTGTATATACATATATATTTTTATGTATATATATATTTATATATATGGACTAACATTATCGAGTTATGCCTCGATTGAGCCTAGACTTCAGTCTGGAGCGTTTATTTGCTTTTATATATATATATGAACTATGTGTCGGACTTTGTTCGATGAGCCTAGAAATCAGTCTGGAGCGTTTACTGCTTTAATATATATATATATATATATTAACTGTGTGTCGGACTTTGTTCGATGAGCCTGGATTTTACATCTGGAGCGTTTACTCGCTTATATATATATATATATATATATATATATTAAATCCCACTGGAGTTTACTTACGTGGTGGTTGATCGCTTTTCTGACTTTCTTTACGTTTCATCCGCTTGAGTTTACTTGAGGCGATTGATCGCTTTTACAACTTCCTTTACGTTTCGTCCTGCCTGGAGTTTACTTCAGGGCAATTGATCACTTTTACAGCTTTCTTTATGTTTCGTCTTTCCTGGAGTTTCCTCTATGGCGGTTGATAGCTTTTACAGCTTTGTTTACATTTTCTGATCCCCTATGGAGGTGCTTCGTGGTGGCTGATCATGTTTGTATATATATATTTACAGCTTTTATATATATACATGTTTACTGCTTTCATACAAATTGCGGTATCATGTGAGCCTAGGAATCATGTGATCACAGATTTAGCCTATTGGATCTAAATTCGGTTCCCGTGATGGACATTTTCAGCTGTAAGCAGCTTGTAAATTATTCTGCGGTGTCTGAATTTCCTCAGATGGATTTCATACCAATGGAGAAATCGGCATTATTTTGTACATTATTTTCTTATAGATGGTTCGCATCTCAAAAATAAAATCAATCAAGCCGAACACTTAATAAAATGGTAGTGTAAAAGGTCTCAATTACTATTGAGCATAAGAGTTTGAAAAACCTCTTTTATAAAACATCACTGCCATATCTTGCTAAAATTAAATTTTTACATAAATTCAAACCCTGTGTATATAGGTGCGAACGAGGCCTCGCACCACTTCCAAATAAATAGCACATTGACCCACACACACACACATTCAGATAATAGTTTCTTAAAAAGAGGTGGTCACCGTGGTAACACGGATGTCGGGGGTTTCCTAACACCTTCCCTTCACATAATCAAGTCACCGGACCTTAATGAATCTCGGTTTCACCGACCCGTTTAGCAGTGTCACATCATTGGGTCAATGTGTAAACCTTTTTCGGTTGTGTTGGTACAACCATTTAAAAAACCAACTGGCGACTCTTAACAGTCCATCGTCGAAATTATACATGTCGGACCTTTTTTACTTGTTTTTTCAAATAAATCTCACCTAAAATGAGAACACCAAAGAACAAGTAATGAAAAGGGACAACTAAAAATCCCGACGTCGACAGGTGGCGACTCTGCTGGGGACCTCCGGTAAGAGGACTTAAACCGCTACTTCAAATTTTTTTCAAAAACTATTATCTGCTTGTGTGTGGATGTTGCATTTACATTTATGATGAATGTGTACGAATGCATTTACTTATTGCAGTTAGTGCTTCGCACCATATCTCTGCTAGGATATTAGTGCTTCATGACATGTCATCATTTCCATACCGTGAGACACGATGTATGTGAATGTATGTTGTGTGGTCCCTCCACTGAGAGGCTATCCTATCGGTGTTTTATTCTTTGGACTCGTAGGAAGACTAATTCTCGCGAGGCTTAGGAAAGGCACCACCCAAATTCGCTCCAGTTGAAAGACTGGATTAATTTCCCGTTGAGTAAATTGCGATGATTTGGGAACCTTCATGCTAAAAAGCCGCGAGAGTAACCTAAGATAGGTCAGCCTCTGATAAACCCAATACGAAGGAAAGTCTTTTCATGCTTTCTCATTTTAATTACTTGTAAACACAATTACTTGTAATTTCATTCCATATCTATCTCCATGTAATGAGAAATATGAAGAAATGTGTACACATACATATTTAATTTAACATGTTATCATGTGTTACAAACAGCTGACATCCGTTTTGCAGGATAAAATTCCTAAAACGAAAAACATCACATAGCATGTTATTTTTACACATTCCCTAAAGACTAAACTATGCAAGTCTTTCGCATGGAACCAATCGGACCCACTACCCGGTCAAAATCCAAAAAGGCTGCAAGCCTACAGTCAATCATGTCATCATCTGACCAGATTGACCTTAATTCAGTTTCTCACAAAGAATTCGACGGATTAAGCAAACAAATTACAGATTTAGTTGTTCTGCTTAAAGAACTACACCAGTCTACTCAGGGTCCAAAGATACCCGTACATTCTGAATCCTCTACACAAGGGGGGAACCCAGGTCATTACGATACATGAACTGCAGTTGGATACGACCAAAAAAATTCATGATGCCACCCATCTCACAGGAGATCCAGACACCGGTGACATCAAAAAGAAAGTCCTCCAAATGGAAGAGACCCTTCGTGTTATCAAAGGAATTGGAACACACGGGAGTGTTTCATATACTGACCTATGCATTTTCCCTGGTGTTCATTATCCAAAAAAGTTTAAGACTCCTAACTTCGAAAAATATGATGGGTTAGGAGATCTTTACACACATTTGAATGTGTTTATTGGAGAACTCGGATCTTATGCAGAGGATGAGAAGCTCAGAATGCAGCTGTTCTAGAAAACTCTGACTGGAGAAGCCCGTTTGTGGTATACCAGATTAGACAATTCAAAGATCCATAGCTGGGAAGAGCTAGCACGCCTTCTTACACAATCTGACTTTAAGTCTCGGATGGCTCTGACCCCAGATCAAATTACCAAGGTCAAAAACAGATCTAACGAGTCTTTCAGAGAGTATGCTCAAAGGTGGAGATGCCTGGCTGCCCAAGTTATTCCCTCCATGACAGAATCAGAAATGGTCATGACTTTCATAGACATACAAGAAGCTCCTTTCTATGAAAGAGTTTTAGCCGGCATCGGTAAACCATTTTTTGAAATGGTCAAACATGTGGAGATGGCTGAGATGAGATTGAAGTCCAGAAAAATTCAAGACCTAGTTGCCCTTAAAGCTGTTGCTGAGAACATCCAATCCGAAAATTATGGAAACAACCCCCGGAGGGTCCATAAAAAGAAAGAGGAAGATGTTTCCTTGATACTACAGGGTCAAAAAGGCAATCAGAACATGCCTATTCAAATGAGAAGTTACACTCCCTTTCAAGAACAACCTTCAAACCCTCCAATGCCAAAAGGTGGAGAAGTCAAACGCCCTCGAGTGTTCACACCCTTAGGGGATTCACTCAAGAATATTCTCACTCTTCTGACAACACAGAAGAAAATCACGCATCTTCTTCCACCAGCCAGCCCTAATGGACGGGGTTTCAATGTTGCTCGGAAATGTGCTTATCATGTCGGGGCACTTGGACATGATACTCAGGATTGTTGGGCCTTGAAACACAAGATCCAAGACCTGATAGACAACGGTGAGATCGTGGTCACCAAACCAGATCAACCTCACGTACAAGACAATCCTCTTCCTCAACACAAAGAGGAAGAAGTCAACATGATTAATTGGAGCAATGGAGAGATTTCCAATCTCAATGGAGAATCATCCCAGACCACCAAAGACGGGGTTGACAAATAGGATTATGCCAAGTTCCAGTTCGCGATGGAACATAAGATGAAAGCTCTATACAAACAGATTGAACAATTGGCAAAACTGTTGACCTATCAGCATCACGTGACACGCCAGTTTGTCAGCTAGGAGCATGCTAGTCTCCTTCCTCTTGTACTGAATATTCCCTCGCCACCTTCAGAAAATGAAATGCTGGAGGATAAAGTGATAAGGAGAGCAAACGCCAAAGCCCGTCGGGATTTTGCCAATAAAAGGGAATTTACATACATGGGCCAACCTATGGAGGAAATCCTGCAGATGTTAATCAATGAAGGAAGGATCACTTCCCTGCTTCCTCCAATTAACCCTCGTTCAGGACGGTACAATTCTGATGAAGTATGTCAATATCACTCCCATTCTCACGGTCATAGCACAGAAGAATGTTGGGCACTCCGCCACCTTATCCAGAATTTAATTGGCAGTGGCGTCCTGCAACTAGCAGACAATGATATTGTGCTACGTGAGAGTGAGAATACTTGTCCTACTAAGTGGAAGGGATTGGTAGCAGTTATATCCACTGAGACTGATGGGACTAGCAAATCACTCACAGTACCAACAATTCAACTCAGAGGAAGCAACAGTCCTTTGAAAGTGGCCGTTCTCGAGCCAATCAACTTACTATGTAGAGCACAACATCCTATTGTTAGCTTACATAAAGTTCCGTGTAATTATGGAGAAGGTGAAGGATCCACCTCGCATACAACTGCTGCAGTGTCGAAGGAAAATCCATTGTATCTTCCCCAACGGGTGATGAAGTCTACCATCAAATCAAAGGGGAAAATACCCATGGAGAAGATTGAAAAATTCCTCCGCACTATGGGTCATAACCAAGCTAAGGTGGTTTTAAGCTTAAAAGAAGCTCTACACCAAATCTCAATTTTGGACTTGGTCATAACTTCCGAGGATCACCGGACGATCTTGCTGAAGGTTTTAGAAGAAGCCTACTTACCGACATCAGTGGATACATAAAAATTTCAACACTTGGTTGATCACATTTTTAACAACAATGTGATATCCTTCACTGATGATGACATCCCGCCCGAAGGGACCGGTCATTGCAAGCCGTTGCATATTGCGGTCTTGTCCTCCGAATACATGCTAGCTGGAGTCTTGATAGATGGAGGCTCATCTCTAAATATATGTCCATATGCTACATTGTTGAAGATGAATATCAATCTCAACCGAATCCGGAGCAGCCATACGGTTATCAAAGCTTTTGATGGAGCCCACCGGAATTCGGTCGGAGTAATTAAACTGCTAGTCGAGATTGGTCCCCATACATTCTGCGCATCTTTCCACGTACTCAAGATAGATTCGGGATACAACCTACTCTTGGGAAGACCGTGGATTCATATGGCCGGGGCAGTCCCCTCTACCCTACATCAACAGTTGAAATACATTATCAACAACAGCCTAGTCACAGTCAACGCTGAACCAGAGTGTCCTCCACATAGTGACATACCATACATCAATGTCAATTCAAATGTTGAACCGATTAGTTTTCATGCCTTGGAGGTGAGCAACACTTAATACCATGCTATTGGAACGCCACCTCTCACACCCAAGATTTCTGCCGAAGTGATGGCAGCTACTCAAGAAATGATATCCTTGGGTCATCAGCCAGGACAAGGGCTGGGTAAAGATCATCAAGGCATCAAGTACCCCATCCAAGTTATCAGTCAAACTGGGACAGCTAAGCTAGGCTATTCTTCCAGTTCTAGTAACAGGAATCCACATAAACATCCTCAGATTCCTCCAATTTCAGTTACACGACATTCGTATACACTTACAACTGCTGAGTCCGCACAACCTCTTGTAAAGGTGCCAGCCAACGTGATGGCTATGTTATTTCCCAAGTCGGTACCGATGAAGGCAAAAGAAGTCTTTGTTCCAGATCCCACCGTGGAGGAAGATAAACAAAGAATTAAACAAGACGCCATCCGAATGATGTCAGGCATACTCATCATCGTCCATGATGAACATACAAATAGATACACCCCAGACGATGATTGCAAAGACATAATGGTCATCATTCGGGATAGGGAGGACGATGACAAACCCTCCATCACTGCAGTCCACCCGAACTTTGCCCTTGCCAATTGGAGCAGCACTCCTTTCATTGGTCGATAAGGGACCCTGAATTTAGATGTGCTTGTACTTGCTGATACGGTGCCTCTTCTCCACAAGGATTGTACCTTAGATGTAGAGATGAATTCAGCCTTGATGGAAATACATGAGGACATTGAGGTGCCTCTAGAAATTCAAGAATGGGTCAAAGACAAACCTTAACCCAACGTTCATCAAACCACTTCCTTCAATCTCGGAACCTTAGAAAACCCTAAGTTAATCCAGATTATTTCAGACCTTACCCCAAACCAAAGGAATTACATGGTTACGCTACTAACCCAATTCCAGGATGTGTTTGCATGGTCTCATGAAGACATGGTGGGTTTGTCCACTGACATTGTCCTTCATCACCTTCCCATTAAAGAGGGATTCAAGCCCGTCAAGTAGAAGCTCAGGCGATTGAAACCTGAGTGGAGTTTAAAAGTGAAAGAAAAAATTGTGAAACAATTTCAAGCTGGCATTATCATGGTGTCCACATATCCTAAGTGGATATCCAACATCGTTCCCATGCCTAAACCTGGAGGAAAGGTACGAGTTTACGTGTATTATCGGGACTTGAACAAAGCTTGCCTTAAAGATAGCTTTCCCGTGCCATTTATCCACATTCTCATTGATAACATCTTTTCAATACTACATGTACTCCTTTGTTTGATTGCTTTATGGGGTACCATCAAATCATGGTTGCTGAGGAAGATCGTGAGAAAACTGCTTTCATCACGCCTTGGGGAAATTTTTGCTATAGACGGTTGTCATTCGGCCTCATCAATGCCGGAGCCACCTATCAGTGAGCTATGATGGCTCTCTTCCATGACTTAATGCACAAAGAGATCAAGATCTATATGGATGACATCATTGTTAAATCCTGGAAGGAAGAGGACCACTTAGACCATCTCAGAAAGCTATTCAACAAGTTGCGTAAGTACAACTTGAAGTTGAATCCAGCCAAGTGCGCCTTTGGCGTTAAATCAGGCAAGTTGCTAGGATTTCTAGTCAGCCACAAAGGAATTGAGCTGGATCCTACCAAAATCTAGGCCATTACGGAAATGCCCATTCCTCAAACAGAGAAGGAAATACGGGGTTTTTTGGGAAAAATCAACTTCATTAGCAGGTTCATCTCTCAACTCACAGCAACCTGTGAGCCAATCTTCAAGCTATTAAGAAAGAACTCCTCCATGAAATGGAATGATGAGTGCCAAAATGCCTTCCTCGCAATTAAAGAACAGCTAGTCAAAGCTCCCATTTTGGTACCACCCAGGGATGATGTTCCCATGTTCATGTACATGTCCATAAGTGACAACGCTATGGGCTACATGCTAGGACAGAAAGACGATAGAGGCCAAGAACGAGCTATCTATTACATCAGCAAAAGATTCAGCATCAGTGAACACAAGTACACTCTGATTGAGAAGACTTGTTGTGCTTTAGCATGGGCTTCCATGAGGTTACAACATTACCTCCATGGTCACACAACCCATCACATATCCCGCGTGGATCCTCTCAAGTACGTGTTCAACAAACCTATGTTAAATTTTCGGCTGTCCAGATGGCAGTTGATCCTACAACAATTTGACATCGTCTACGTGACTCAAAAGTCCATCGAAGGTCAAGGAATTGCGGATCAACTAACTATCGCACCCTCAGGGGACTTCAAACCCTTGGAGACATACTTCCCCGATGAATGAGTAATGACAGTTCAACAACACCATCAGTACGATACACGCCAAACATGGAAGATGTATTTTGATGGAGCTGTTAATATGGAAGTTCTGGAGCTAGAGAAATTCTAGTATCCGGTACGGGGGAGCAGTATCCTGTCGCCGTCAAATTGCAGTTTGTCAGCACCAACAACACAATTGAGTATGAAGGCTGTCTCATGGGGCTAAAACTTGTCCGTTCAATGGGCATCAGGCGGTTAACTGTCGTTGGAGATTTATAGTTGGTAATCAGACAATCCACGGGAATCTATCAAACCAAAGAGCTACATTTTCTGCCTTACCATCATCAAGTTTTACAGATGGTTTTGGAGTTTGAAGAAATCTCCTTTCTACACATTCCTCGAAATAGGAATGACTTTGCAGACGCATTAACAACTTTGGCCTCCTTAATTCGCATATCGGACAAGGGACACTTGCCAACCAACAAAATTTCCCTGCACAAGGCCCCAGCCTATGGGAACTACGTTGGAGAAGTATCGAATGAGCTACCTCCCATCCAGCATCCTTGGTATCAACATATCAAGGAGTACCTATGAGATGGATCTACACCCACTGAGGCGATCCCGACTGAGAAAAGGCGGATCCATCGACTTACTATGAAATTCTACCTGAGTGGAGATGCACTCTATAAAAGAGATGCAGGACTAGGTCTCCTCAAATGTTTAGACAAAGATCAAGCTCAAAGGCTTATGGATGAGATCCATGGTGGAGTTTGTGGCCCCCACATGAGTGGCCCCCTCCTTGTCAAGAAAATCCTCAAGACAGGACATTACTGGCTATCTCTCAAAGTTGACTGCAATGACCACGTCAGGAGATGTTATCAGTGCCAGATTCACAGGAATGCTATACACGCCCCTCCACGGGAACTCCATAATATGAGTTCACCTTGGCCCTTCTCAATGTGAATGGACGTTACCGGGCCCATTGAGCCTAAAGCCAATAATGGACATTGATTTATCTTCACCATGATCGACTACTTCATCAAGTGGGTAAAAGCAGCCTCCTTCCCCAGGGTTACCAAAGAAGTCATCATTGCTTTCATCAGAAATAATGTCATTTGTCGATATGGACAACCAGAGGTGAATGTGTCAGACAATGCTAAGAACCTCAACAACAAGATGATGAAGGAATTATGCAGTAAATTCCAAATCAAACATCTTAACTCTGTCATCTATCGTCCAAAGATGAATGGTGTTGTTGAAGTGGCTAACAAAAACATCAATAAGATCATGAAAAATATGTCTGCCAATCACAAAGAATGGTCTAACCTATTGCCTCTTACTCTGTTAGCCTATAGAACATCAATACGCACTTCCACTGGGGCAACCCCATACGCATTAACCTATGGAATGGAAGTAGTGTTCCCCATAGAAGTTGAAATGGAATCCCTCAGAGTGTTGATAGATGCTCAGCTGGATGAAGACCAATGGGTGCAAGGCAGGTATCACCAATTGTCTCTAATAGATGAAAAATGAACTGCGGCTATCTTCCATGGTCAGTTATATCAACAAAGGATCTCCAGATCCTACAACAGAAAAGTCCGACTACGGCAGTTTAAAAAACATGACTTGGTGTTGAAGAAGATCATCGACAACCAAGATCAATCTAAGGGAAAATTTGCTCCTAACTGGGAAGGGACATTTGTTGTCAAGGAAGTATTGACAGGTGGCGCTCTCAGATTTCGAGAAATGGACGGCGATGAATTTCCACAACTCATCAACTCGGATGGCGTGAAACTGTGACGCCCCCAAATCCAGGTTCTCTAACCTCAAATTCAGTGCTCACGATCCTATTATCATCATAAGCATTCTATAACTATTTCGAAATAATAAACATACATTGTTCATTATACAAAAGTCTCAAAACATGGTCCCAAGGTCTCTCTAACCTTAACTTTAAATACACCATTTATAATACAAATAGTTTACTCAAGAAATTCCATTAGATAATAACTAATTTAACATTTATTCTAAAATTACTCCTGGATCTTGCCCTTGCCCTTGTCCTTCGTGATTAGATCCTTCAAAGCTTAATCGAAAATAGAGGTCATGATATAGCAAGAGTAAGCAACTAATTTGCTTCACAAGTTTATAAAGACAAAGGATATATATCATGACTTAGAAAGAAATATTGCCTTCAATGTTCAACAATAATATAAGATTGTGAAGGAACATGAATTAATAATCAACAATTGAATATTCGATAATTGAATAACATGAACTGAGTGGTTTTGAATAACCATGAACATTTGCCAAGGTGCTCAGTGATTTAAACTGGACCTTTTAATAAGTTTTGGTATTCAAGGGGATCAGCCTTTCATACCCCGTGATTTATGCATAAACACTTAATAATCCGACATTGATATCATGCCTTAATCAAATTTGTTCATTTCTCACCAAGAGTTCTTACCATATCAATTAATAAGAACAGGTTATTTAAAATCCATTTGATTTAACAAATTTAGACATGCTTGATCTAATCGATACAATTAGCATAGATCTATCCCATAAACAGTTCATAAATGAAGAACTTTAATTTAATTCACGATTCAATGGCAAGAGAAGCGGAATTCAATTGCACAAAGTGCAAATTTCAATAATCGAATAAAGACGTGAATAATCATCAATAATTATTCACTAATATGCTTTGAAAATAATAACTCAAGTTGAGTTAGGAAACTTACCTCGATCAGAGGTTACAAATCTTAAATAAATTTCTATCCACTATGTAGTTAAATTATCTTCCTTTGAGAGACCTATAATTAGCCTTTCAATTAGTCATTGCATAACATCGATTATGTAATCACATAGATATCATACATTACAATAAGTTCTTATAAATATTATCATGTCTAGATAGTGTTATTAATCTACTACCTTTAATTCACATAATATTATTAACTTAGATAATATTAATTCACCTTCTAGTATTATTGGTTCACTAATAATACTTTAAATCATTTACCAACATTTTATTCACTTACTAATATTATTAATCATTTAATAATATTTTATCCCTTTACTAATACTATTAATCATTTAATAATATTTTATTCACTTACTAATATTATTAATCATTTAATAATATTTTATTTAATCTTAATATTATTATTTAATAATAATACTCTAATCTAATATTTTTATTTACATAACAACATCATATTATAATATTATTAGTATTATAATAATATTCTAATGATTTATTAAATTAATAAACAATTTATTCTAATTGTTCATCCTTTAATAACCTCTTATTTAATATCCATAAAAGGTCATAAGTAATATTTATTATTATAAATTACCAAAATGCCCTAAGATAGTCATGATATAATATATTATGAGCATTCAAGCATAAAAATCATATTTTCTCATTAAAGACATCATTTAACTATTTATTTCCTTTTATTTACAACCTAATCATTTTTAGGAAAAATAGCAAACTGATTCCAAAAATTCTCAGCTTCTGGATTTTAACAGAATATGAACCAACAATGATCCTCTAATTTTTCTAGAATTTTAGAAAATGCTTTACTATTTTTAAAGTGCTCAAAACACTCAGATCTTGCTCTATTTTTAAAAAATTGAGTTTTGCTCAGAAAAATCTGATATTTTCAGGGTATGCTCTCTTAACGTATATGAAGCTACTGTAAAAATTTTGGAATTTTTCCAGTGTATACACAGTGAGATATTTGTAGGATAATATTTATGGAGTCCTTTACGGAAATAGTCATTACGCACAATATATAACTCAAACGTGTCCGTTTTTTTCCCTACGCTGTAGATAACTTCATAAGGTACCTCTGTAATATTTTTCCAGATTTTTACAAGACAAGGAACTAGCCGAAACAGCCTCATGAAAAAACAAGTCAGTAGCTGATTTTGGATTTCAAGGCTTTAGCATATAAAGTGGACTTTTTTAAAAAAAAATCTCAAAGGTTTCAAAACATGCTAGATTTGTGATCTACCACTTGGGTTTACTAGATAACTCATGTATCTAGCCCCCCCCCCCTCGACGGATCATAATTCCAAGTTGTAGAACTTGAGTTACACAAGATTTAGTGGAAGAAAAACAAGAGTTTTCACCCTTGGAGAACATATGCTCATTTTCTTCCTCTAAGTCTTTGATCTAACACTCAAGATACTTAGTTCCATGCATGATGGTATGTATAACTAGTGTATCTTGAGTAGTTGTACATAACCCCATCAAAACTCAAGCTATCAAAACAAGGTAAGAGAAGAAGATGAAGGTACATTATACCTTGACTTAGTGGCTACCTTCTTTGATTTTCCAAAGTAACTAATAAACTTAGGGGGCATAAACCACTAGAACTCCTATAATTCTTCTTCCTACGGCTGAAATTATCTCTTTCTTTTCTCTCTTTGAAGTTGGCTAGCTTGGGAGCAAGAGGTAGAAGAAGAAGATGAAGAAGATGGAGAGAAAATGAAATGTTGGAAGAATGAATTGTGTTTACAAAATGAAATGGCCAATTCATTAATAATTCTCCCACAATTATTTTGTTGCCCATTAGGTAAAAACTTTGTATTATTACTTACCTTAGGTTAAACATGATTAAATGTGCATAATGGAGTGGCAACCAATGGGAGCCTTACCACATTGTCCTTATGTTTATTCATGTCTACTAATGGACAAGCTAGATTAATTATTCCACTTAGGATCCTCATAATATCCACCATTTAGCTTTTATTTTAAATGCCCAATTTTGATTAATCAAATGTCTAGAATACCCCCAATCAAGTGGGCTAAGTATTGGATTACAATTTATTTTCCTTGGGCTTCTCTTTTAATTGATTTGGGCTAGATAAAAACATAGTCCAACAATTTTAATAATGTTACCCAATTTGATAATTTAGGGCTTTCATCTCCAATCATATGAAGTTTAATTACTTATACATATGATTTTATCTCATAACCTAATTAGATTTACAAGAATTAGGTTTAAAATTATTAGTCACTTGAAATACTAAGTTTACCCACTTAAGTTAGTATACGTATAAAATACTAACTTTTTCGTGTTACCATAACCCTTAGGTTATTTAATATCCTTACCTATTGTATAATTAGGTCACAAGGCTTTCATTTTTAATGAAATCCATAAATGTATGTATCCATATATAATACAAAGTTTAAAAAAAATGTACATACATACATGGTGACTTAAGATTCACGGTTATTACAGAAACGGTACTATGTCTGAGGTTTCCATCAAGAAAACATTCTGGTGTTGTATCATCTGATCACCCATCAGTCCGGTTCTTTAACCCTTTACCACATATAACTCTTCCACACTTGGCCCCTCAGGGAAACATACTTTTCAAGCCAGCAACCTGGCTTCTCTGCGTTCCTACGACTTCGGTCATCCCACTACGGATTGAACCTCTCATGTTAGCAGTTTGGCTACCCATACATGGGATCAAACTTTTCGTACATGTCATTTATCCTCAACCTAGGATCAAACTTTCTCTTCTCCGCAGTCTGACCTGCACATGGGATCACTACGCCGACCTGATCTCCTCTTCAATAGGAGTACGTAGGCAACCATTTCATATGGCCCGGTCGCAATAAAACAAAAATAACAAAAACATTTCTACTCCCTTCTCCTTATAAAAACAAAAACAAAATAATTCCTACACCATTCCTGCCACATACAGCGTTGAACCTCTTACACTAGGTTCGAACTACGCAGACCTGATCTCCTCTTCAATAGGAGTACGTAGGCAGCCATTTATTGTTCGGTTTCATCCCCCCTACCAAAACACAAACCCTTGTAAACTGGTACTGGGATCATCCTTCAATCCACTACGTTTCATTTGGCTTCAGACCAAAGGGATGGAATTACCTAAACCCCTCTTAAATAGGAGATTCGGCGACCATCTCAGCTGCGGTTGTGCCTCAAAGAGCAACACTAATCCATAAGAGATGGAATTAACTAGGCTTCTCCTAAATAGAAGTACTGGCGACCATCTGTGGTGTGGTCAATCTTAGAGAGGAAAGCCACACTCCTCTCCACATCTCCATACAGAAACCAGTCCCAAGACACCAAAGATGGTAGGGATACACAAAGGTCAATGATCCATTCTAAACTATCCAGTGATAACTCAATGTCCATCCCTCAAGGAGAAATTTAGAATACATCAAGATCACAAGCCCTGAAGAAACAGGAAAATATCAAGCAAGCCACAGACATATCTAAAAGGGAAGTGATCAAAAATATATTTCCCTGCTATATATAATGCTTTTTGATATACATAATGAAAACTATACAGGACAAAATGGCTATACTAGTCTGTGCAGGAAAATGTGAAGCCCATCTACAAATCAGGATATATGTGAGCTAACAAACCCAATATGGCATCCCTCTCAGAAGAAGGAGGCAAAGTTGTGGTCTCTTATACAAGGGTATCCACACAACCCAACAGATATGCAGCCATCTGCATGGTGACCATGTGCTCATCAATGTAAGTGCTCATCTCTGCGATCATGCTAGTGGTAAGGGACCTCATTGCAGTACTATCTGTGATGGCTACATCCCGGGCAGATATGGCACTATCCTGATCAACTATTACTGCATCTATGGCTGATCTAGCCTCATCTCGCTCGACAACAGCGGCATCTCTGCAAGCCAATGCATCGTCTCTCTCTAACAGATCTACATCTCTCCCCTCAAGGGCAGTCAACATCAAGGATCTAGCCTGGTCTCTCTCGAAGGTCATCAGATGAAGACTCTGCTTGAAGTACTGTGCCGAATGTTGTACAACGACAGTACTAGTACTGGGAGAATCTAAAGGAGATGTTGGCAACCCAGTAGACTGCTCCTCCTCGATGTGGGAATCAATGTCCTCCATGGGCTCTCCATCATCTGAATCACTATCCAGTACTGTGGATAATGCTGCATCCGATGAAATCTCTGTCTCCATCCACGCAGAATACTCTGGCGAACATCCCAGATGGCTAATAGAGAAAATAGCACCTCACGCTGATCCCAACAAGCATACACACGGGATCAATCCTCTGCTGAGAGATAGCGAGAAGCTAAGTGCTGACCTAGCGCCCCCTCAAAAGGATGAAAATCCTGAAATTGGTCAAACTGTGACATCACGGCCATCGGGTGATAGGTAGTCATACCCCTCAAACCAGCCAGAGGGAGATAATCCATGCCCGGAGCATGAGTAATAAAGTTGTAGGGTGAGCTATGCCTTGAGCACGACAATATGATAAACGGATCACTGATATCCGCCATGAACATAGACCAAGACATAGCGTCCGTACACTCTGATGGCTGAAAGGAGTATGACATGGCTATATAATGGGTGAAACAATATCCATGTCGTCTAAAGGTGCTGATCGGTCTCAAGTGTGACATAAACCACACGTACAGCATGACCGAACTGCCTGTGAACACTCCTGTCAGATAAGTGCAGCAGTATGTAGCTGACCGTAGAGTCTCTGCTATAATCATAGGAATGATGGTACGCAACAACTCCTATGTCCAACTCATCCATATACCGTGGCATATATAAATATGACAGTACGCACAATAGCAGTACATCCACCCTGGCAAGATGCCAATGATATTCCGGTGTGGTGAAATCCCCGGAATGTCGTGTATAACTATCCTCAGAGCCAAATTTGTCAAACAGAAAATACTGGGATATAACATGGTCATATGTAAGCTCATCCTGCACCACCCTACGCCTCAATCCAGTGAGGGTCATAAACCATTGACTCATATCCCCCAAAGCCATATACACGCAAGGTCTGTCCAGAGGCAGCATCGTCAACCGTGCATACTCCTCCAGAGTGGGAGTTAACTCCTGGGTCCCAAATCGAAAAACCTGCCTCTCCGATACCCAGTGCACCAGCATGCCATCTACAAATCTTGTAGGAACCTGAAACATCAACAGGGTCATAGTATGCTGCAACAAGTGATCTACGGTCACCCTATCTAATGGTGACATGCTAGCATACCATGATCGCATACCAGATTCCACCAATAATGGTGGGGTATGATCAATACGGCTAACTGTCAAAGAAGACATCTGTACGGGCCGTGTCATAAGACCACCCAGGGGTCAATGCTGAATATCTCTAGAAATACATACATATACATAACATGATACATGCATTACAGGTAATAGATGGCAATATGATATAGGGAATAGAAAACTGTACATGCATTCCTAAGTATATCATCATCTATATACATCATCTCTGTACAACTAAAAATATAGGGAAATGGGGCACTAACGCCCTACTACTAACAGAGGCCTATCAAAAGATATATCGAGAATGGGGCACAGCCACCCAATAGCTAATAGAGGCCTATCAAAAGATATAACAAGAATACACATCAGAAGAAGACAATGGTGTCAATATCTACATCATCAATCATGTCCACCTGATGTAACTCCTCCTGAGTCACTAGATCTCTATCAACAGGGATGTCAGGCCTATACAGAGGAGGATCTGCGCCGGTAAAGCCAAATGGGTCATCTGAGGGGCCAGGAAATGAGCTGGAAGGATCAAACAAATCTGCCTCTGCCGGATCTCTACCCAAATGCCGGATAAAAAAATGTGCATGGTCTAGTCGCCGGGTCAAATCATTAACTCAGGTCACATGAGTCGGATCTCGGACGCAGGCTATCCAATCCGTCATCATCACGGATCCTGGAACCATATCCCCCACGAACTGAGTGGTACGGGACTAGGCTCCAATAGTGCGAGGGAACCACCAACGCTGGAATATCTCCCGAATGAGGGGGGCCTCTGATAATGCAAAGTCGTCAACCCCCAACAAAGGGATATCATTGATGGGTGATCGCGACATGTGCCAATGACGCTCGACAGAGGCAAGATCGAAGACGCTAATCTCCCATGTGGTGATCCTAATAGCACGCTCTCCTAAATAGAGCTCACATCCTCCATCTGTAAAGAAAGGAACTCTCCGGGTAGAAATCACATACTCAATGCCAGTCGGGTAACCATCCTCAAATTCGATGGCCAAATGTTCCTCGGAATATGGAATCCATATGATAATATCAGCTGTCAACAACTCCAGCTGCAAGCGGCAATGAGTGAAGCCCTCAGCTACAGGGACCTCCGCCAGTATGGAATGATGCCATCGTCGTCCTCGAGGATAGGTATCTAAACCTAACATGCTCACAAGATGCAAGCATGGAAGCCTCTCATAGGCTCAAAACTGCCAACATAAAGGCAAACATTTGCGGTCAGTAAACACTCTTAACCTATACATGGGAAACTATAAGAGAAATACTCACCAGCAGAAATGGGTAGAATCCTAACCACGCCTCAGTCAAACCCTGCGAGCGCATACGCATGCCCTTGAGGAAATAGGAAAAGGTATAGGAACCCCAATCATACTCTCTAATACGGTCCACATGACACGTGGCGCTGACCAAAGCGAACGACACCGTAGAAGGGTTATCTGTTATGAAGCATCCTCTAATGATCATCAGGAACAATTGCTGAAGAATGTGATCCCTGACTCTGACATCATCAGGCATGGGCTCACTCAAAAGTCCACTCATAGCATCCACGCTCAAAGGACCTGTACGGACAGTCTTCATTTAAGCGCGTCCGCCGGAACTCCTAGCAAGGACCTGACGACAGTAGGGGTAATATTCGTCATGCAAAGCACTAGCGCCCCTCCAAACTCCATACCTGTGATAAACTGCCAATCCATCGGCGTCATCATCACCTCACAGTCCAACAGATGGAGTGACTGAGTCTGATGAAATCATCACCCAGATAATGCCCTGAGATAACCACAGGGACAACGACGGGGAAGGATGGAAAAAAATGCTCCAAATCCCCAGTCATGCACAATCGCTCTGTAATCAAGATGAAGAGCCTGGTACATGGAGTGTATGCTAAACTAGTTCCCTCGAGGCTGTGTGAAGCTTGGAACCTACATAAAATGCATTAGAAGGATAAAACTCTTGATTGCTGTGTATATATACTATATGCTAATCAGGGTAACTTATGTATGTAGATGTCTGGTGGAAAAGATATGTGGAATAAGAAGGATCAGATCCATACCCCCAAGCTAATATCGAGGCCAACAGCTGAAATAGAAGCTCACCAGGAACCCAAATCGGACGAGGTGGCTATCGTGGAAAACGTAGTATCAGATCCAGAAATGGTGGATTTGACAGATAGTGATTCAGACACTAAAGTTGAAGTTGCTCAAGCATCAACAAAAGTGCAGGATCTGGAGAACAAGGTTTCTTCACTAGAAAGGTTGTGGGAGATAGAAAAGTTGCTTAATATTCAACTGCGAAAAGCATTAAAAGAAACAATGGAAGAGCAAGATAAGCTCAAAATCCAAATTGACCAGATGGGAGCCTCAAGCAACACATCGTGTGCAGCTCCGAGAGGTAAGGAAAAAGAAAGATAGAAGATCCTGACTTAGGAAAACCTGATAAGAAGAAAGGGAAGAAGATATGTTATATTTTATACCGTGAGGGACATACCTCTCCTCGTTGCCCCAACTATAAGAAAGGTGGATGTTTTAATTGTGGAATAGAAGGACATCGAGCGAATGAATGTCCGAGAAGAAAGGCTTGGTAGATAAGTAGTATGGGTTATGTTATGTAATATGTGTGATAAGTAATGAACTATTTTCAACTTTTATGTTGGTCAAGATTTTAAATCCCGACTTTTGAGTCACAAAGGGATAGCAGATGTTTAAAGCAATATGTGTTATGTTAAGTTCTATTAATGTGAGGTGCTATGGTTGGAAGTACCATGAGTGTCACAAGTTGGATTAATGAAGTAAGTTGTTATAAAAGTAGCAGATATTTATCTGAATATTGGTTAATATAGTAAACCAAGTTTCAAAATTTAATATTTTGGAATACATGATTATTTGAGTAGAAAATTTTGTGTTATATGTCGAACGTATACGATGAGGCTTAGAATGTAAGGAAATGAAGAATAATTTATGATTATGCCATAGTAGTGACGAAAACGAAACCACCGTTGTGGAAGATCAACCCAGATAATCAAACGTCGAACGCCAAAGACTTTAAGGCAATCCTATTGCTAGGGTATAGAGGATTAAGTGACTCAAGAGAAGGCGTTTATGATAGTTAGGATAACGGAAAGGAAAAGATAACTTTTATCACATATACGATATAAAAGGAAATGAGATAAAGAGAAAGTTTGTAAAGGTAAGAGACATATCTCTTCCAATTGTCCCAATTCAAGAATGTATAATAATGTTTTATTTGTGAATCAATGGATTATAAGGTGAAAGATTATTCAAGAAGGAGAAGTGAGATAAGGAATGCGAATACGAGAAATGACAAAGAAGATATAAGCGATAAACGAAATAAACCGTAAGTGTCTTCATTATGGTCGTTCAAGATATCGAGCAAGTTGAGGATCTTGTGGCGAAAATTGGAAATGGAACCTGTGTTCTATTCGAATAACTTCAATATTTTATATGATTTTCCGTATAAAATATAGCTATATAGATAGTAAATTATTTCATAAAGAAATTTTGAGGAAGGAATTTGAGTTCTTTAGAAATCAAATTTCGCATTTATCGACAGACAAGCGTTATGGAGAATAGTTAAAGATCGATTCGATCAAGTATGATCGAGATCTACGTGACAATGATTATATGCTATGTACCTTCTGCGATATGAGTTTTTAAAGCGGTGATTCAGGGGACGGAATCCTTATAAGGGAAGGTGAATGTAATAACCCGAGATTTCCTAAATAAAATAAATAAGAAAATTTGCGTATAATTTTTTTTTTTATTTAATGACGAGAATAAGTGAACGATAAATACGAATATATTTATTTCTTTAAAATTAGAAATAATTTTGGAATTATTAATTACTACAAATTATATTTTATGGTAATTAATTTCTGTAAATATTTTTATTAATTATTTTCCATGATAACATGATTGGAAATAATATATGAAGTGATAATTGGAATTATATAATAAATATTTTATTATATGATTTGTTCAGAATAATTAAGTTAACTATTTTAACTTGATTACTGATGTTGTGTAAGAAAGAGAAGTCAGATATGAGATCCAAACCCTGAATTGGGATTGTGATCAAGAGATGAGAATAATAATATTATATTATTGTTATAATGATTTTCTAAAGACAATAATTATGTAACGTGTGTATATGTGACAGATAATATTGAAAGCAATGATACCAATTAGGTCATAGCAAAGCATATTACCCTCTTTGTGAAACCCTAATTATTAAACTCGCCACGAGATATGACCGAGTAGTGATCGTGTATATGAAGGTTCTTGTGTATAAGATGCCGGTAATTGAAGAAAACCCTAATTATCTTGTTGTATGTCGATAATTCAGACAAACCCTAATTATTACAACCCTAATCGGTTGAAGTTAGAGACCGTAACGACTGTGTTAGAACATACACAGATAATTAGAGAACCCTAATGGTCAATTAGAAACCCTAATTGATGGCGTTAAGAAACCCTAATTAGAAAATCCTAATTTTCATAGAAAACCCTAATTTAAAATTATCTAAGTTTAATTACGATGTTAATGTATAAAAGTTTTAATTTACCAAAGGATAGAATTAATTGGTAAATGGTAAGAATTATAATCTAGTGATTAAATACTACATTTAATTGCTATGTACAAAAATGCCCATGAAATTATATGCGAAATTACCAAAATGCCCTTTTTGGCTTATTAGTGTATTATTAGTGTATTATTGGAGGAATCTTGCTAGCAAAGCATGGCAAACATACTTAACCTACCAATTAAGCATCCAAGACTCAATTATGCTGATTCAATCAACCATTGAGTAGCATCCAATGCATCTAACTTGGTTTATATATAGATTGGAGAGAGATAATATATTTTGTACACTAAAATTCATCCAACTCTCATCCTTAAGCTTCTCTCTAAAACCTATGAATTATTGTAGCATATCGGTCCCTAAACAAAGCCCAACCATCACAAACAACAAATCGTAAGCATCAAGAAGCCGTAAATCAAAATCAAGCTTGAAAAGGTAGGAAATCCTAAATTCTAGAAATCCTTCGATTCGATGTTAATTGATGCAATTGATTGTTTAAAGTAGTGTAATAGAGAGTCTATTAATGTTCTGGGTTGTAAAATCATGAACCCATAACATCAAAGTGCACGAATTTGAAGATTTAAACAAGTTGGAAAAATTGAATTCTGTTATTTTTCACCAAATGTCAGAGGCTATAAATCTTTGGTCGATCTCGAGTTTTGTTTTTTAAAAGTTGTTATAGGTAGCCTGATATGTGGTCTTTAAACTCCAAAAGGAATCAGGTCTATATCTATTGTAGATCGGTATTTCTAAGCGGTCAAAATGGGTTGACCCAAGATTGATTGTTTGCATTTTTCAAACCCGAAAATATTCTAAGTGTCCGTAAATATTTTTTTGGCAAATGTCAGGCCTTATATCTCGGTCATATGTAATGTGTTTTGTGTTCTAAAGGTTGATATGTGTAGCTTGTTATGTGGTATTTAACCTCCAAAAATAATCAGGTCCATATATATTACGGATTAAGAGTTATTTAAGGTCAAAGTGGGTTGTAAGGCATTGACCGTAAAAATTTCAGGCGACCGAATTTTCTAAGTGTTAATTTTTCCGACAAGGTTTGACCATACTTTAGATGCTTTATTTCTTGTTTTTATGATGATGTTAAGTGTTAAAGTTGTAGTCCTATATGTTGTCTACACACACTGGAATTGATAGATCACATAAAAGTTACACGATCATCAAGTTATAGAGGTCCAAAGTAGGCACCTCGAATCGTTTCTTCGTGAAGAACGACTTTGGTAGCTACTTTGATGGTGATTTATCCCAGATCGATGTTTGTTTAGAGGTTATGATTGTTGGATCTTGTAGTCTTGTATTTCTCTACAAGACCCAATTTATAGATTGTCCAAATTCGTTAAGATGAGAGAGAGTTATAAGCGGTCAAAGTAGGCCACCTCGGTTACGCCTTATGAAGATCTAGGTAGGCTCAAGAACACCTATAGCGACACTTACATCACTATAGGGGCCTTTATGACAGCTTTTAATTATTTTAATTTTCGATTTTAGAAAAATGATTTAAAAATTAGAAAAATTAGATTTTAATTATTAAAAATACCAAATAAATTATGAAAAAAAATATTTTAAAGTCCGAAAAATAGTTTTTAATTATTTTGAGTATATTTCATAAATATTTAATATTTTGGAATATAAAAGGTATTTATTTATTTAATTATAATATTAAATAAATTATTTAAAAATAGTTTTAATTCATGAAAAATCATGAAAAATTATATTATGGTATAAGAAAATATTTGAAGTTATTTGCCATGACTTTTAATATTTTGTGATGAATTTCATTAATTAATTATATATTAATGATATTAAAGTTATTTAATGATTATATTAAATAATTTAGTTTAAAAATTATTTTAATATTATAAAAATCATTTTAAATAAAATTAAGGTATTTAAAATATTTTAAGTTATAAAATATAACTTTTAATATTTAAAGGATAATTTCATTAATAATTTAATATTAATGATATTAAGATAATATTAATGATATTTAGTTTATTTAATAATTATTATTAAATAAATAGTTTAAAATGGTTTTATTTATTTAAAAAATCATTTAAAGAGGATATTAAGGATTTAAAAATATTTTAAGTTATAATTAATGACTTTTAATATTTGATGAATAGTACATTAATATTTATATATTAATGGTGATTATTTAAAATGATTTTAATTGTTTTAAAAATCATTTAAGGGTAATATAAATGTTTTAAAAATAGTTTGAGTTATTATAAATAACTTTTATATTTTATAATGGTTTCATTAATAATTTAATATTAATTAATTATTAATGATAATAGAATTGTTTGATGTTTATATCATTTAATTATGATTAGATGTTTGAAAGTTATAAATTTTACCAAACTAAATTTGACTTGAGAACCGATTATGAAGTCAGATTTGATGAAGAGCACCCATAGTGTCAGCTTATATCACTATAAGCCCTTGAGTGACTGATTTGATTTATTTTAAATTTTTCAATTTCTGGAAAATTCGAAAATGATTAAAAGTAAAATGTCTGATATTTACAGATGTTGAGGTATAGAATAAGAGTCTTAGACTCAAGATTATTTGCAAATAAAAGTTGTGTCGGTCGACAAATGTCGTAACCTATAATAGAAAGAAAAGGCTCATCGTAAGAACATGGATGAGATATTTGAAAAATGTATAAAAATATTTCAAGTGTAGAATATGAACTAAAAGTATGATCACTGCGATTATGTGATGACGTGATTAGACTATGTGCTGACTGTAATAGACAGTACTATGTGTTATGATATATTGTTCTAATCGAACGAATGATCTGATTCTTGATAGGTTGTGATAAAGAGATAAAACCTAAGTTGAGATTTGTAATCGACCAAATCAAAAGTATCTTACCTTTGCATTTCCTTTATGCAATGGACATGAGTAAGAAGTTTCGTAATTATTCTATTCTGCATATGCATTATATACGCTTTGATTATCAACATGTTAGCTCGGATATATATTACGTTAAGTTGATTTCTAAATGGTTATACAAGTGTCCCCACTTGGATAATCATGGCATTTATTCACATGTTGATATATCTTTGTCAATTACCCGATATACATATATGTTGAATTACATATTATTGTTGAGCAAGATTAAAACCTTCGGGTTTGGAACGTGCATGTATGAACATCCCGATAATGGGAAAATTTTTATGCGCTTCGGCGGACAAAGGGTGAGCGATGAATTTCGTTCAAGTTATGTAGTATTGATCAATACAGGGTACAACGGGGCTGATCACCCTCCGTGCCCGTAAGTTATGACGGTTTGCGGATGAATTTCTGCTAAACCTTTTCGAAAATGAAAAACCATGTTCATAGTATGTTTCTTAAACCCTATTCATGAGTGGAGCCTAATTTCAAGAAATTGAAAGAGAGTTGTTATGTGAATCTTTTATTAGTACAGATTACTTCACAACTTTTGATTCGTTGTAGAAGTGTTATGTAAAGAGAATACTTATATTCTTTCAGCTTATATATAGTTGTTATTATTATCTTTGGGCACTCAAATGCTCATCCTTGCTTAAACTAAATGTTTTCGAGCACGCACGATCGACACGAAGGCTCGTGTACCTAACAAGGGAAAAGAAAAGTTGTTCGAATGAGATTTAGTATGAGTTAATGGTTATAGTTAGTAAGACAAATGGAATCTATTGTCAGGTATTGTAAGGAATGTATTTGAAGGTCACGTACCTAGGGAAGTAAACTTTGATGTATGTAAATTAAGTTCGAATGTATTATTATTTAGTATTATTCAGCTTAAAGAAATGGTATCGTGGAGAACCGAGTTCGGGTTGCAAGTACCCGGATTTGGGGTCGCCACAGAACATGTGCAGTAGGAGCGGGGTCCGCAACCGGAACATCCTCCTCCTCGTCCTCAACATTCGACACATCAACCCGGACTAGACGTATCACCGCCTCCACCAACCGACAAGGCTGTCTGACAGAACGGGGTCGAGGCGCTTCAGAATCCCTCCTCTGTACACTAGAAGTGGTCCTACGGGAACTACTCGGCTAATTCGGATCCATAGTATCTAGACAATAAGTCTCCAAATCACCTCAGAAAGGGTGTGGTACTTCCTGACTTGGAGCTTTTCAAAATGCATTTTATGACTACATGCATTCATGCATTACTTTAACATACGTCTACAATAGAGTTAAAAATCCATGACTAATTAAATGCCTACATTTTAGAAAATTTTGCCATAATCCCCTTTGTAAATCGGACTATCCACATGCACATAGGCATGACTAGGTGGCCATTTAGTAGCACACCTGCCCCAAAGTCATATACATAATATATGCATTAAAAATCAAAAACATCAATTCATAAGGTTAACCTCAATACCAGGAGTACTTTGCCTTTTTACCTTTTGCTCATTTGTCCTCAAATAGGATAAAAACAGCAGAAAAAGGTGCCAATTTGACTGTCTCAAAAGTCAAATTTGTTCACATCATTATGTTCAGCATGGTTTAATACTAACATTTACTATGTTGAATATTTTTTATCAAGTCATTTGAGCATACATAATCACTACTATGTGTTTAGATGAAATTCATATGATAAGTCATTTTCCAACGAATAAAAACTGGAAAAAAATACATGCATACATTACCAGGATAGTGTAGAACACTTGAACGGTGACAGAATTTGCAGAAAGTCGCCCGAACTCAGCAGATCTGAAGAATAGCTCTCGAATTTCCTTCGCGATGCAAGTTGAAAATGACTTATGAAAGCAACCTGCAGGATTATAACATCCACGGTTGGCCGCATGCCCATCTGCGGCTGAAGCAGGTGCACCTGTGACACCCTTATGTGGGTCCCACCCCTCCAGCTCGGTCCAGTTCGAGTTACAAAGGAGTTCTTACATACTAAAAAGGTCAAATTAGGGATAAAAAATGCTACGCGAATGAGCAGAATAGCTTACAAATCCTGGTCTTCTCAGATTGAACCTTGGGTCTACCCATCATTCATTGGTATTCGCCCAAACATAGGGTACACTATACTAATGATCTCAAATGTTACCAGCCCCGCTCGGCAATACTTTGCGCAGGTCCAATGCCGCCAATTCAGGGTCGACACCCTAATTCTCTAACATTCCCTGGCAAGGCTCACAACGCAGTATCAAAAGCAGTCCCCGGCGGGAGTTACAACATGTGTTCATCCGTTGACACACACATCAACGAAGGTCAAACAGCCTTGACATCAGTATGACCATTGACAAGTAAATCCAATGAAGCGTCGGAAGCCATTCGATGATATCAGCCATTGATACTCACATCAACAAGGTTACAATGCATTCCCCGGCGGGGGTCACCACGCGTTATCTTCCATTGGTGTACATATCAATGAAGGTCAAGCAACATTGATGTTATTTCAGCCGATGGCAAGTAAACCCATCGAGGAATCGAAAGTTGTTCGATGATTGCGTACTTTAATATTCATATTCCCCAGTGGATTCCCCGAAGGGGGTCACAACACATACAAGTCGTTGATTCACACGTCAATGAAGGGCAAGCAACCTTGACAGTCTACCCCACATGGTTTTCCATTCATTGATTCACATGTCGATGAAGTACACATCAACAAAGGTCAGGCAACCCTGACAGCATATGCTGTTGGCGGTAAATCCAACAGAACATTGACATATCCCGGCGATACAAACCAGGAAAAAGTCAGTATCATCAAGGAGGATCGATGATGGAATATGTTATACACATCCTCAAATAGACATAGCTTTATCCCCACAGATCTCTTACACCTAAGAGGCACCTCTTTGGAATCAAGTATGTATCAAGGATTAAGAACTTTGTTGACAGCCCCAACGTCAACATCCTAACAGATTCGGATCACACATCCAATCGGGTCATAGTTGTCAATCCTCGGTAAAAGCTACAAGGATTCGGCGATCGTCCCCAGCATGTTGGGCAACAACCCCGCACACATACATCATACATGTGCATCACGTTGCATTTCAAGTGTCTAGGATTCTTTATCCTACCCATGCATTGCATTGCATGAATATGATAAAGAGGGGCATCTGTAGACACTCGAAATTTTCTGTACACCTGTCACTAACATTGCAGGAGGGCAGATTCGTCTTTCAGAGGTAACCCCGAAGGACAGTTCACATCCAGTCCGGGTACCACCGGATGTTTAGTCTCAACCCCGGAACACACACCGAGAGTAACAGTTCTAACCTCGGAGATAACCTTGAGGCATGCAGTTCCAATATCAAAAATTCCACCGGAGAAGATCGATTAATCTCAGAGATAACCCTGAGGTATCCAGTCTCAGTCCCAACACTGGGAATAGCAGCTACCTACCTTGGTGATAACCCCAAGGAGTGCAGTTTTGGTGATAACCCCGGAAATGCTTGTTTCAAATGCATGCGATCAGCTTCAACCTCGGCACTCACATCGAGGCATTCAGTACAAAACCTGGATATAACACTGGGAAGACAGACACACCTCAAAGATGACATTGAGGACCTCCAACATTGGCAGTAGTCCAATCTCAGCAATAACCCTGAGTAACGTCTGCTTTATCATTCCAAACCGGTGATAACTCCGGTGAGGGGAAAAGTAATCATCTCGCCACTTTGAAGCCACATCACGCCATCTCAACATATCATACACACATTTCTACACAACAATGTCCCACAAGAATCAAGGAAAACCAATCCCGAGTGACTATTATGCAAGGTAACGGATAGAATTTGAAGCTTGAAGACCGGAGGGCACCGTCCCATCTTCATGACTTCGTATAACCTCTAATCCCATGCCATTGTACAACTCTCGACAACGGTGGTCCGAAATAGTTCCTACATACCTCAGTCGGATGCCCGAATTGCAATTCTGAAAGTTTGAGCAGACATTGCAAAGGCCTACGCACGCATTTCACGAGACGACAATAGCGACCATGAAACCGGGGCAACCTGGCGACCTCAGTACATTCATGGCTAGCCACAGATACACCTGTGGCTCCCCCCTCTATAAATAGAGGGCTTGGGGTGGCCATTTTAAAAAAGAAAAAGGCGACGAAGCCCTGTCAAATTTGCTCCGTACTTATATTATACTGAGTGCTTTCTCATTTTATACACTTGTGAGCTCACATATAGCTACTCTTGTACCGGCGGGAGCCAAGTTTCATCCACTTTAAAGATATAAAAGTCTTCTTTGGCAATCCACTGTAAGCCTTCTTACACACTTTAAAACCTTCTTACACACTTTAAAGCCTTTCTCTTCATCTTTGCCACACCCTTCTTCACGTTGAGAGTCGTGTTGCATGTGTTTGCCCGGACTTCGGTCCGTGGTTTTATTTCAGTTTGTATATACATATATATTTATATATATTTATATATATGGACTAACATTACCGAGTTATGCCTCGATTGAGCCTAGACTTCGGTCTGGAGTGTTTATTTGCTTATATATATATATATATATATATATATATATATATATATATATGAAGCGTGTGTGGGACTTTGTTTGATGAGCCTAGACTTGATGCAGGAGAGCGTTTATCGCTAATATATATATATATATATATATATATATATATATATATATATATATGTGTGTGTGTGTGTGTGTGTGTTGGGTTTTCGGCACAAAAATGCAACGGAAATTTAAAAATAATCAAAGAAATTCCGAAACCCAAAACAGGATCCAAGCGAAACTTAAATTAATTCAGTGGTTTAGATATTATACCGATTATGAAAAATTTCTGAAATAGCTTCGAATCCTTTACACAATCCAATTAGAACCATGTCTCTATGGTATCCACACGAACTGGTAGCTTTGAATCCTTTACGCAATCCAATTAGAACCACGTCTCTACGGTATCCACATGAACGTCGCACGAACCGTCGAACGATTCTGCAATAAGAGGGACTTGCGGTACTAGCCACCAAAGGAACGATTGTGAAACTATTTTCTCTCTAATCTCTCTCTAAGAGCGGCTAGGGTTTTTCAATTATGATGTAACCCTAAGTAGCTGCTATATATCATATATATATATATAGTAGTTAAAAGGAATTAATAAAATCACCTAATTTCATAACATCCGAATTTATATATATATATATATATCTCTTAATTAAGTCTTAATTAATTAATATACATAAATATAAATTATCCTTTTAATTTAAATTCGTGATTTAAATACTATTAATCATATTAATATATTTAAATCCTTAAAATTTAAATTAATTCCCTTTTAAATTACGTTCTATGTGTGTGACCCTATAGGTTATTATTACGTTGGCAATAATTTTAAAATCATATTATAAAATTATAAACAGTGAGCGGCATCTAGTAATGCATCACTGCTACCCAAGTAATAATAAGATCGATGATTCGATGCAACCTTTTTGTGACCAATGTTTCAATGTAATTTAATCCTTTTAACCTTAATATCCTAGATTAAACTCGAGTCATGGAATGTGTCATACTCTTCATAATTTAATCTGTGTTTTTCTTGATCAATGAGTAGACTATATGAAACAAATCACTATTTAAGCATGGCCATGCATTTCATAGTCCTACTCAATCAAGAGGCCTATGGATATCACCCCTAATATATAGGAGGGTTAAATTCCATCTAGATCACTCATATTCCTCACATGATTCATGATGTACCCAATAATCATCTTTATAGTCCACCCTATTAAAGGTGACATTTGATGATATCAAAGTACATAAATTCTCGTGTAGTAATATATTAATTTCAGGTCGGAGGACCATTACATCATTGTCACTATGAGAATCACTAATGACAATTTGTATAATGTTCCACGTAGAATTCTCATGGTGGGTCTGTCCAGTACATCGTTCTCTAACACATACCTATGCATTGACTTAATATCTCATATATTTATGACCAATGAGATTTGGTCATCAGTCAATCCACATACTAGTCTCAATGCATCATTGTTGTCCTATTAACAATGGTACTCGACTAGGGACATTTAAGAGCAATGATACTAATTGTAATTATATAATCTCATGTTCAAGTCACATACTTAAAACTATATAAATTGTATCACTATTCTAAGGAATTTTATTATGTTAACATTTATATAATGCAGTAAATAAAATCATAATAAAATCATTCATTTATTCAATCAAATATAATATCAAAATATCAAGCAATTATATCAAATAATTGGCCTCTAAGGCATAAACTCTAACAGTCTCCCACTTGCACTAGAGCCAATCACTCATGTATCTAATACCCATGGAACTAGTGTGACCTTCGTTAGCCTCACTGCGACAAAGCCTTGGTCGGTGGATGATGCAACATTATCATCTCATTGGCACTCTTCTTATATGTACATCTCCTCTATCAATGATTTCACGGATGAGATGGTATCGCCTAAGTATATGCTTAGATCGTTGGTGAGATCTGCGTTCCTTAGCATGTACAATGGCTCCATTATTATCACAGTATAGAGCAACCGGAACAACAATGGTTGGAACAACACCAAGTTCAGTGATGAACTTTTTAATCCATACAGCCTCCTTGGATGCACTAGAAGCAGCAATATACTCAGCCTCTGTTGTAGAATTAGCTACTGTCTCTTACTTGAACTTTTCCATTAACAAAGCATTCACCATTAAGGCAAAACACAAAAACCGATCGAGACTTATAGTCATCATTATCACCGAAACTAGCATCTGTGTAACCTTCTTTGCCGCCATTCGTCTTCACCTCCATATACCAAGAATGAATCCTTAGTCCTTTTTAGGTACTTGAGGATATTCTTCGATCACATCCGATGACCTTCACCTTGATTCGACTAGTATCTCTTTAAATCATGCTCAAAGCATCTGAGACATCCGGACGACAAGTACATATCATTGCATACATGATAGATCTAATTACCGAAGCATAAGGAATCTTTCTCACACGCTCTTCATCATCTTGTGATTTAGGACATTGGGCCTTAGAGATCTTTACACCATCTTGTGATTTATATATATATGAACTGTTGTCGAACTATGTTCGATGAGCCTGGATTTTACATCTGGTGCGTTTATCGCTTATATATATATATATATATATATATATATATATATAATCGTCCCACCTGGAGTTTACTTCGTGGTGGTAGATCGCTTTTACAGCTTTCTTAAAGTTTTGTCCTGCTTGGAGTTTACTTCGGGGCAGTTGATCGCTTTTACAACTTCCTTTACGTTTTGTCCTGCCTGGAGTTTACTTCGGGGCAGTTGATCGCTTTTACAGCGTTCTTTACGTTTCGTCCTGCCTGGAGTTTACTTTGGGGCAGTTGATCGCTTTTATTGCTTCCTTTACGTTTCGTCCTGCCTGGAGTTTACTTTGGGGCATTTGATCGCTTTTATAGCTTTCTTTATGTTTCGTCCTGCCTGGAGTTTCCTCCGTGGCGGTTGATAGCTTTTACAGCTTTGTTTACATTTTCTGATCCCCCATGGAGGTGCTTCGTGGTGGCTGATCATGTTTATATATATATATATATTTACAGCTTTTATATATATACTGCTCATTGCTTATATATATATATATATATATATATATATATATATATATATTTGTCCCACCTGGAGTTTACTTTGTGGTGGTTGATCGCTTTTACAGCTTTCTTAAAGTTTCGTCCTGCCTGGAGTTTACTTCGGGGCAATTGATCACTTTTACAGCTTCCTTTACGTTTTGTCCTGCCTGGAGTTTACTTCAGGGCAGTTGATCGCTTTTACAACTTTCTTTACGTTTCGTCCTGCTTGGAGTTTACTTCGGAGCAGTTGACCGCTTTTACAACTTTCTTTATGTTTCGTCCTGTCTGGAGTTTCCTCCGTGGTGGTTGATAGCTTTTACAGCTTTGTTTACATTTTCTGATCCCCCATGGAGGTGCTTCGTGGTGGCTGATCATGTTTGTATATATATATTTACAGCTTTTATATATATATATCTGCTTACTGCTTTCATACAAATTGTGGTATCATGTGATCCTAAGAATCATGTAATCACAGATTCAGCGTATTGGATCTAGATTCGGTTCCCGTGATGGACATTTTCAGCTATAAGCAACTTGTAAATTATTCTGCGGTGTCTAAATTTTCTCAGATGGTTTTCATACCCACGAGGAAATCGGCATTATTTTGTACATTATTTTCTTACAGATGCTCCGCATCTCAAAAATAAAATCAATCAAGCCGAACACTTCATAAAATGAAAGTGTAAAAGGTCTCAATTAATATTGAGCATAATGGTTTGAAAAACCTCTTTTATAAAACATCACTGCCATATCTTGCTAAAATTTAATTTTTATATAAATTCAAACCCTGTGTATATAGATGCGAACGAGACCTCGCACCACTTCCAAATAAACAGCACATTGACCCATACACACACACATTCAGATAATAGTTTCTTGAAAAGAGGTGGTCACCGTGGTAACACGGATGTCGGGGGTGCCTAACACCTTCCCTCTGCATAATCAAGTCCCCGGACCCTAATGAATCTCGGTTTCACCGACCAGTTTAGCAGTGTCACATCAATGGGTTAATGTGCAAACCTTTTCTCAATTGTGTTGGTACAACCATTTAAAAAACCAACTGGCGACTCTTAACAGTCCATCGTCGACATTATACATGTCGGACCTTTTTCACTTGTTTTTTCAAACAAATCTCACCTGAAATGAGAACACCAAAGAATAAGTAACGAAAAGGGACAACTAAAAATCCCATCAAGCACGCACCCTTGTGAAACTTCTCGCATGTAACACATGCTTCAAACTTCTTATTTTGCTGGTTACCCTGCTGGTTAGCAGCACCCACGTTTCCATTCCACTTCATCTTCAAGTTGTTGTTGTTGTTGTTTCCACTACTACCACCCCCATTCTTAATCTCCACCTCATGCTTCTTCTTCTTCTATACTTGATTGAACTTTGTCACTGCCTCGCCTCCACCTTTAGCGAGTATTGTTTTCTCCATCACTGCTGTGAAAGTCTTTAACTGAAACAGGGAAACCTTACTGTACAACCAGGGCTTCAGTCCCTGTTCAAACCTCTTTGCCTTGCATTCGTCCGTGCTGACTTGATATGGTGCAAACCTCACCAACTCATTGAATTTAGCGGCATACTCAAATACCGTCATCGTTCCCTACTTTAGTTCCAAAAACTGCACTTCTAGCTGACTCTTCGAACTCTCTGGGAAATAGGTCTCGAAGAATATTTCCTTAAACCTATCCCAGGTCATCACCCCCGGCCCTTCACGAGTTTTTTATTGGCTTCGCCACCAATAACTAAACGCTTTCAACATGAATGTTGCGAAAGTAGTCTTCTGATCATCTCCTACCCTAGCGACACCAAACACCTTTTCTATCTCCATAATCCAGGTCTGTGCTTCGACTGGATTCATGGACCCATGGAATTCAGGTGGTCCAACCGCCTTGAAATCCTTAAACGTTGTTCCTTGGTTCTGTGGTTGATTCTGCAACGCTCTTGTCAGTAGCGTTACTAGTTGTTGAATAGGGTTAGCATCAACATTGTCGTTATTGTTGGTTTCTTTAGTGGTTCTCTATCGTGGTGGTTGACGTCTGGGAGGTATTTTCTGTTAAAATATACACTCATTAGATTATTATTCAACTCTTTTAAGTAATTTCTACTTAACTTGCCTCCATAAAAGAAATAACCACATAATCACGTAACACTTTGAATAAAATAACAACTTTTATTTATTCATAACCTCTTTGAAAATCTAAAACAATAGCATCACTGCTATTTACATTACTTTCCTGAACTAAAAACGTTTCAGGACAACATCATCATCATATCCCATAGGTTACATAACACTTGGGATTTACAATTTATTTAACAATTTATTAATCGCATAACAACTACGATGTTCTACTAAGATACTGCTTAGCCTTACTACGTTCTTCCTCCATGATCCGGAACATTGTTCTGCGATCTAATACGTATAATGACAGCGTCTCGAACTGAATAGGATATCCCATGACCCAATCTTGAGCTCGATTAATCATGGTGTTGAATACTTTATCCATCTCTTCCATTTTCATCCTCTAATAAGACTATAAGGACTCCACGTACTTAGGGGGATCAATCATTCGTACAATATATTGTGCACAACCATTTCAACGCTAAGCGTAAACCCCTAATAATAGGATTGTTCATCTCAGTATTTAGATTACAAGTCTGCAACAAAGTAAGTTTGGTTTGGATACACTTCAAGGTAATTTGGAATTCAACGAACATCAACTAAGGATTAGTTGAATAAAAGGTAACAATATTATGTTATGGAACATTCATAACTGAATAAACATTGCATTCTAAGTTCATGCTTTAGGAATAATCTAATAGTATAAGTGTTGAATAATTCACATACCTTGCTTTGAACAACACTAACCTAAGGTTAAAATCTTATAATTTAATATTAAGCATGCATAATAAGTAATAACTTGAACGATAAACTTGTTCATCAGAATAAAGGTACTTGTATGCTAAAATAACAAGTTTAGGTTTAGGAAAAACTTGCCCAATTTAATAATAGAACTAACTCAACGAAAATATAAAGTTGGAGGAAATTACGTAATTGTAATTGAATTAGAAACAATAACATTGCTCAATGTTAAGAGACAAGATTTAGAAAAACTTGCATCATTATAAACAATCTAGATACAAGGACTTGTTCAACGAAAGTAATCTTGCTCAATAAGGTATAAAGTTAGGAAACTTGCATAAATATTATAAGAGTAAAGTTAAAGAACTTGCTCAATTTAAAAAGATAGGTTTAGAAACTTGCCTCGAGCGTAAGCTATAATATTAACTCACGTTCACCTACATATAGGTTGAGAACCATCATCTATTAGATATACTAACATTCACATTCCAACATAACACGCATTTCTAGTTAGACTTATCATTTTAGCACAAGTATTAAGATACCATGCACATATCAGAAATTACAAGTGTTAACCTTCACAACACATATTTACTATTAATCATGCTCACTACGTTCTAACATATCACGTTCATCAATTACTAATCATTCAAACTTTGAATTTACTAACCACATAACACGATTCTGTTTTAGCAATATTATTACATGTTTATTATACTAACACATCATTAGACCAACGTATGTCGATATCCCGAAGAATGCGCAGATGATGGCTACTTTCTCATATCGATTATGCAGGTATGGCGAAATTGCCACCTACCCTATTTCAATTCTAGCTTTTTTTTGCCTCAGCTAAAGTAAATTCTTATTGGGTATTACATGTGACAGAGGAAGTAAAACAAAGAAAACAATAGTTATTTTAACCCAACTAACACAAATTTCACCCACCAAACACTGAAATTAACACAACCAATTGATATAAACAAATTATAAACATGTTTGCTAACATTTACAACCAATTAGAATAATTTAACATCAACTAAAACTAGTTTAATTTCTCAAAATTCATATTTTCATACTAAAACTCAAATTTTGACATCTCTTGCAAAAACCATCACTGTAATCTCTATACTTGGCCAATTGCTTCGTTCAAATTACATTATGCTCGTTTCTTAATGAACTAACATATACAAGACTCAATTTACAGCTTAACATATGAATTGACCAACAAAATTAGTACTTACATGAGCCATATGAAAAATATATATACTCACATTATTTTCTTCCTACTGTCAAACGAAATTAGCATACAATTCTGGTTCAACACAAATTCTAATCGTCATAAACACACATAATCACAATTACCAATGGTATACATCCACAATTCAACAATTAATTTTTACAGAACATAAGAAAATTCTAGCTGTGAAACACATATACGTGTATATACACATATGTATAATACTAAGGTTGTGAACATACCTTCAATTGGTCGAACAATTCTTGCTAAACTCTGAAGTTACTGGAAATTTCTTAATTTCTCTCTCAATTCTCTCAACTCTCTCTGCCAAGCTCTCTTCTCTTCTCTCTTCTCAGTATAGCCAGTATAGAATAACTTAAGCGTAAACTAAAAAACTGATGTGAGGGCCCGAATTCGAGGTCCCGAATCACCGTGGATCCGGTTCGATCATTCTAACACTATTATTACTATTTACGGAAGATATAAACATAAATTGTTTATACATTACATTGCACACTATTCCCCAAGGTCGAGTAACCTTAACTTATACATAATTCATAACTTTTCTAACTTATAACAACATTAATATCATACAATACAAATCTAACTGCACACGTCTACTAAAGCTGGAACTGTCTTTGACCTTTCCTTGTATCCGACGTATTCGCATTAATATGCAATGTTTTATCATGATATAGCAAGGGTGAGCATAAGGATTGCCCAGCAAGTTTAAGTTCAATAATATAACGATATATCATGATTGAAAGATTCTGAATAATAAGCTGGCTATAATTAAACAATATAATTGTGAACTAGCAGGAACAAATTTATGACTGAACAAGTATTATACATGAACAAATATATCTGAACCAATTGGTAATGAAGGTGATCAGCCTTTCATACCTGACTTATACATGCAATATGTACAGAGTACAATTCATGGCAACCAGCAATGATTAACCACAAGCTTATCCGAATAAAACAACTCTTAGTAGAGTTAAGTAAAAATAAATTTGCCTGAACCATTGATTACCGTTACGCAATTTATATCGCTTTTATCCAAAGACCTAATATTACTAATATAGATCTCCAATATTAGAATAATATCATCGCAATATAATAATATAGTATATATATACATAGAATAACCTAAACACATAACACATATCCCTATCAGTCTATAACACACATAAGACTCGGTATCAAGTCAAACTATTGCAGTCTATCTTGATTCCGACAAAATTCTAACGTCCCGATGGTCTAGTCGGACTTTTATCGAGTCTAAGTTCAATTAAACTCTGTCAAACACTTAACAATTATCTCAGATAATTTTAATATCAGTCAAAATATTTATCGAAGTCTCGTAAAAAATTTTAAATAATTATTACTATTTATCACGAATTTTCAATCATTAAACACTTATTTAAATAATATAAATATCACTTAATTCTTTTATCATTAATATTCATTTATTATCAAATATTAATGAAATACATGTTATAATATTATAATATATTTATAATATCACAAAGTATTTTTAATACTTTAAAATCACCTTTATATGATTTTTAAATACTTAAATTCATTATCAGATAATTGCTATTAATATTAAAATATTAATATTTTCATGACAAAATATCAAAAGTTATAGTTTATAACTTAAAATATTTTTATAACACTTAAATCATTTTTATATGATTTATAAAACATTAATCCTATTTTTCCATAATTTATTTAATATATTTATTAAATAAACTAATTATCATTAATATTGATTAATTAATGAAATTCATCACAAAATATCAAAAGTCATTGAAAATAACTTAAAATATTTTCTTTTACCATAATATTAGTTTTCATGATTTTTCATGTATTTAAATCATTTTTAAATAATTTATTTAATATTATAATGAAATAAATTAAATACCATTTATATTTCAAAAATATTAAATATTTATGAAATATACTCAAAATAATTAAAAACTATTTTTCAGATTTTAAAATAATTTTTGGAATTTATTTAGTATTTTTAATAATTAAAAACTATTTTTATCTATTTTTAAATAATTTTCAGAAAATCAGAAATTAAATAAATTCAAAACCGTCACTAAAGGCTATTTATAGAAAAATGGAATGCATAGTAACTAACTCATGAACGGTCGAGATTGATTTACTTTAATCTGACGGTCGATATTTAAAGAAAAATTTTTTAAATAAAATATAATATATATAATATATTATATATATATATATATATATATATATATAACACATGTTGTTTGAAAAAAACAACCTCCTCCGTTGAAAAAAATTTCTCAGCTTTTCCCCCAAATTCTACTTCCAACATGTGGGCCCCACCCACATGTCATTATCCATCATATATATATAACATTACCATATATATACGTAACCCCCATTTTCATTTTTTCTTTCCCCTACCCTACACGTCATTTTCACACACATCCTTATCACATACATCCTTATCACACACAGATATTATATATACATACTGAAGCATCTTCTACCAATTATTTTGAAAAATAGGTAAATGAGTGTTTATAAAATAAGCAAAACTGAGTGACTTCTCACATAAGCCTTTAATAATTAACACCGTGTACTACTATGTAACCACGCGTATTACTGTACTTTTACTACCGAGTAGTTCAACAGTATCAACGGTAAAACTTCCGTCGTTATCTCAATAAAATATTTTTGTCGTTTTCTCATTCCGACAATAATTCTGTTGTGGGGTCCACCAATGATTGTGCCGTTGTACGAATATTCTCTGTTAAAACGAATATTCCCCGACCAATCGAATATTATATAACAACTTGCGTACTTTGTAAAATTTATAAATATTACCCACAATTATAATATTATATCAATTTTACTCCATAATATTCAAAATAATATTTATAGAAAATTCATCTTTATTCAAAAAGTTGGGATTTTACAATCTCCCCTTCTTATGAAATTTCGCCCTCGAAATTAGAGTACGTACTTGGTATATTGAAGAGGTAAGGATACCTTGATTTCATTTCAGATTCTAACTCCCAAGTTATTTCCTCAACATCGTGGTTTCTCCACAAAACTTTGACTTGAGGTATAACCTTGGAGCGTAGAATATGTTCCTTCTTATCCAAGATTTGAACAAGAACCTCTTCATACGTCAAATCTTCCGCTATTTCATCCGGTTCTAACTCAATAATGTGATTCGGGTCTTTCACATATTTACGTAGCATGGATATATGAAAAATGTTATGAACACGAGACATACTTGGTGGTAAAGCGAGTCTATAGGCCACAGTTCCTACTCGATCGAGGATTAAAAATGGGCCGATAAATCGAGGATTGAGCTTTCCTCTCTTTCCAAATCGCGTAACCCCTTTCCATGGAGCAACACGTAACAACACATAATCTCCTATATCGAATTCCACGTCCTTTCGATGAAGATCAACATAACTCTTTTGTCGCTTTTGTGAGGTTTTTATACGTTGCCGGATCATTTGAATCTTTTCTGTAGTCATACATACCAACTCCAGTCCCAACAACATTTCTTCACCCACCTCATCCCAGCATACTAGAGAACGACACTTTCTTCCATACAACGCTTCGAATGGAGCCATGCCAATACTTGCTTGATAACTGTTGTTGTAGGAAAACTCTACCAATGGTAAGAACTTGTCCCAATCTCCCTTGAAATCAAGGACACAGAGTCTTAATAGATCTTCAAGAGTTTGAATAGTCCTCTCCGACTATCTCGTCCGTGCGAGGATGATATGCCGAAGCTAAATCAGAATCTGTGCCCATAGCTTTACGCAAACTAACCCAAAATCGTGAAGTGAATCTTGGGTCTCGATCAGAAACTATGGATACTGGCATACCATGCAGTCTTACAATCTCGTTTATGTATATACGAGCAAGACGTTCAAGTGTATAAGTCTCTCGTATCGGTAATAAATGAGCAGACTTGGTCAATCTATCAACAATGACCCAAATCGCATCTATGCATTGAGAAACCTTGGGAAGACCAGTAACGAAATCCATGGTAATGTGCTCCCACTTCCATTACGGAATTTCAAGTGGTTGCAATGGACCTTTTGGTACTTGATGCTCGCTTGACTCGTTGACACGTTAGACACCTTGAGATAAACAGTATTATCTCTCTCTTCATATTGCCCCACCAAAATGTATGTCGAAGATCATGATACATTTTGGTACTCCCGAGATGGATTGCAAAGCGGTGTGTTGTGCGCCTCCATCATGATTTTATACTTTAAATCGGTCGTTAGGAACACAAAGTCCGGAGTTGACTCAAGTATTCCTTCTTCATCGATTCTTTCTTCCAAAGATCGCACCTTTCTTGCACTTTCTTCCTCATACGCATCACTCGAATCAGAACTTGAGCAACTTTAATTTTATCAATTAAAGTCGGTTCTACTCGTATATTTGCCATCATCACGTGGGTCCCTAGAGTCTTTATCTCTATCTCCATCCTTTGCAAGTCATACAAAATAGGCCTTTGCGTTGACAATATTGCACTTTCGTTCGTGATATGATCTTCTACTCAATGCGTCGCCTACCACATGCTCGCTTTTCCAAGATGGTATTGGATGGTATGATCATAATCTTTCAATAGTTCAAGCCAACGTCGTTGTCGCATGTTGAGTTCCTTTTGAGTGAAGAAATATTTGAGGCTTTTATGATCCGTAAAGATCTCCACTTTCTCCCCATACAAGTAATGCCTCCAAATTTTAAGTGCGAAGACAACAGCTGCTAACTCTAGGTCATGAGTAGGATAATTTCTCTCATATTCTTTGAGTTGTCGTGAGGCATAGGCTATGACTTTCCCATGTTGCATGAGAACACATCCTAACCCTTTGTCCGAAGCATCACTGTAGATGACAAATCCCTCCGAACCAGATGGTATTGTCAGAACAGGTGCTGAAATGAGTCTCCTCTTGAGTTCTTGAAAACTCTTCTCACATTCCTCGCTCCAACCGAACTTTGTATCTTTCCGAGTCAGCTGAGTTAGTGGAGTAGCGATTCGAGAAAACCCTTCTACTTAATCTCTCGATAATAACCACTAAACCGAGAAAGCTACGATTTCACTAATTTAGGTTGCTCCCACTTTGAATAGCTTCAATCTTTCTTTGGGTCAGCAGATATTCCATGACTTGATACCACGCGTGCCCAAGGAATGCTACTTCCTCTCGCCGTAACTCGATTTCTTCAACTTGGCATAAAGCTTATATTCACGAAGCTTTTGGAGTATCGACCTCAAGTGTTGCTCATGATCTTCACGGTTTTGGGAATATATGAGGATGTCATCAATAAAGACGACCACAAAGTGATCCAAATATTCCTTGAATACTCGGTTCATCATATCCATGAAGGCAGCAGGAGCATTAGTCAATCCAAAGGACATGACTTGGAATTCATAATGCCTGTACCGAGTTCTGAAAGCCGTCTTTGGAATATCATCGGTTTTAATCTTCAATTGGTGATATCCGGAACGAAGATTAATCTTTGAAAAGAATTTGGCTCCTTGCAACTGGTCAAACAGGTCATCAATACGTGGCAATGGGTACCTATTTTTGATGGTGACATGATTCAACTCCCGATAATCAATACAAAGTCGCATACTCCCATCTTTCTTCTTCACGAATAGAACAGGAGCACCCCAAGGAGAAGTACTAGGACAAATAAAGCCAATGTCTAACAATTCCTGCAGTTGAGTTTTTAACTCCTGAAGTTCAATAGGAGCCATTCGATGTGGGGATTTAGAAATGGGTTTTGTACCATGTTCAAGGTCGATACAAAATTCAATTTCATGCTCTAGGGGTAGGCCAAGAAGTTCTTCAGGGAATACGTCAAAAAATTCATTAACAATAGAAATATTATTCAAAACTGACGTATTTTTGTTTAGATCTGTGACATGAGCTAAGAAAGCTTGACATCCATTTTTCAATAAACGAATAGCTTTATGGCTTCAGATGACAGTGATTGATTTTAATGGTTTGGTTGCTTGAATTCGCATAATAGGTCGATTAGGAATATAAAAGCTAACAACCTTACGAAAATAATCAATTTTTGCATGATGAGTAGTTAACCAATCAATCCCTAGAATTTCATCAAATGCAAGTATTTTTAATGCAATAAGATCAACATGTAATGTGTGGGTACCAACTTGAACCAAACAAGACTTATAAACCGTGGATGTAATGAAGGTTTCTCCCAACGGAGTTTCCACAGATAAGTCAAAGTCTAATTTCTCCTGAGTCAAATTTAATCGTTGAGCGTAAGTAGGAGAAATAAAAGAATGTGTAGAACCAGTATCAAATAAAGTGTAGACTTCGCTAGAGTTTTTGATAAGCTTACCCGTGATGACCTCATTCGGGTTCCTTGCTTTTTGGGAGGTCACAACAAACGCTCTCCCTTGACTTCTGGCTTTGACTTTTTTGGGATGTACTTTGGTGCCTCCATCCTAATTTGAATTTGTCTTTGGTGAACGACAAAATCGGGCTAAGTGACCTTCTCTTCCATAATTATAACATGCTTTTAGACGGCATCGCATAATTTGGTGATGTGTCCCTCCTCCGCATTTGAAGCATATGATAGGTGGTCTTTCTCCTTCCTTAACAACGGTTCTTTGGTCTTTGACGTCTTTCCATCATTGTTGGATCTCTCTTCTTGAAATGTCCATTCTTATTGTTTTATTACGATTACCACCAAGTGGTTACCATTTCTAACCCGTTGATTCCTCCATGCTTGTTGTCACCGCTTCGATGGATCGCTCTCACCGGTATTATCATTTTTGCATTTACCGCTCTCTTTTGGTTGCGTTGACTCGTTATCACGCTCCACCAACTGAGCCCTATTTACAACATCTGAATACAAACACAGTTTATGAGAAATAAGATGTTGACGTATCTCCGGCTTCAACCCTCTTAAAAACATTCGCGCCATTCTCTCTTCATTATCCACCAAGTGGGACGCAAACCGAGATAACTCCGCAAATTTTTCCTCGTATTGCGACACGGTCATATTGTTTTTCTCCAATTTGATAAACTCCACCTCCTTCATGTGACGAATACTTTCGGGAAAGTATTTGTCGTTGAATAGCTCTTGGAACTTCTCCCAAGACATCTTGAAGACGCGGCGAGTTAAAATGCGTTTATCGATTCCCACCAAGAATCGCCTCTCCGCATAACATAAAGCGGTGAAGGGAACTTTGCTCTCTGAGCATCCCAAGACATCAAATATCTTGGTGATCTGCTTTATCCATGCTTCCGCCATAAGTGGTTTTGGTTCTCCCTTAAACTCTGGTGGTCCCAGCTCCTTAAACTGTTTAGCGGTGACCGCCCGAGAGTTTCCAGTGTTTCCACCTACATTTTGGACAGAGTCATTTAGCTTCATTGTTTCATGAATTGCATAAAGCCTCTGAACAATCCATCATTCATTTGGTCAGTGTTGTTGTTTGCATGAAGATTGTCGCCTTCCTGATGCACATTCTCCTGATTATTGATATGTGGAGACTCAACGGTCTCTTGTGCTCCATTGCTATTCTCAACATTTTGGGATGTCATTTTCAGACATCGCCACAAAACAAAGGTTAATTGACATGTAACATAATATCTCTAAACTCTGACCAACCAATTTAAATAAAAATAAATTTAAGTAGGTCCTACTAGCGAAGGAATTCCCCGTTTCTCCCCTCCTAGTTCTAGTCTCACATCTTAGCCAGGATCATATCCCCAAGCTTTGATACCAACCGTGACGCCCCAAAATTAGGTATACATCACCCATCTTGGGTCGCCAGATACATGGTAATGTAATTCAAATACAACTTACTAATATAATCGCAGTGTACAATACGACAAAACATAAACCGTGAGTTTGAATACAAATATTATCTACTAGAGATTATACAAACTCAAAAGGAGTCCTCATTACAATTATTATCACACTATTTCACGTAATAGTGAGGACTACTAATGCTATCCTCCGGACCATCACTCTAGTTCCCGACTCGTCCCAGCTATATTCTCATTTCCTAAAGAGAACAGTGAAAGAAAGGGTGAGCTCAACTAGCCCAGTAAGAAATATTTTGACTAAGATAATGCAGAATAAATTATCCTTAGTCTCCAACAATGTTAAACTGATAAAATATAATAGACATCAAGTTTAACTGCAGCGGAACAAGCAATCCATTAAAAGAGTCAAGTGGAAAATAAAATCTACTATCTTTTATGATTTAAAAGGTTTTTCATCACTGTTATCGCTAGGACTCAGCTTAATAAATATTCCACATCATCGAATCACCCCTGCACTACGGCCAAGGATATTCTTTAGTATCACGACCACAATTATCCATTCAGTACGGGCCAAGAATATTTGTGTATTCATTAATGGTCATGATCATGCCAACTACTGTCCATCAATGCACTACGGGCCAATGAGAACTTTTACCACGTCATTTGTAACATTACGGTCATGATTACACCGAATAAACCCTCGGTCATAATCATACCAAGTCCATCTATGCACCACAAAAGCCATGAGATGACTTTCAACAAAATATAAACATGAGGATGATGACAATGATATAAGAATTCAATAAAACAAGTTCAAGAATTATTTTATCCAGGAATTATTAACGTCCAAATTGTCAACATGATACTGTTTTGTAGAGTAAAATTCAAGAATGATCAGAAGAATATTTCCATGAAAAGATACTGGATGAAGCGCAAATATTAAGGATATTCTACTAATTTCATGGAGTATAGAAGTCAAAACTTTAACCAACTAAGTATAATAAAGAATGGAATAATAAAAGAAATCACCATGCATGTGGTACTTCGCACAGACAGTTTATTCCAACAGAATAATAATAACGGAACCAGGTCAGGCAAAATTTGCAAGCGAGGATGTTCAACAGAATAAAAAAAGACGAAACTAAGTCCAGAATTGTAAAACATATGCATGGATGTTCCAATAGAATAATAATAAGCGGAACCAGTCCGTGTAAAACACATGCATGAGGATGTTCCAGCAGAATAATAATAAAAGCGGAACCAGTCCAGGTGTGTAAAACACATGCACAGGATGTTCCAATGAATAATAGAAGAATGTCACCAAGTATAGGGTAGATGGCGTATACAAAGTTATTCCAACGAGAATAATAAGAAATGGAATAACAACAGTTCTCTTCATGAATAAGAAAGAATAACACCCCTTACGAGTACAACAAATAATATTCCCTACCTTAAGAAGAAGAGTACTTGATATAGAAGTAGTGAAGTAGCAGAATACTTTCTTCTTTCTCTCTATAGTTTATCTCTCTAGAGTTTCAGTGAATTCGTAAGAAAATAATGAATGAATGAGCTTCTATTTATAGAAAAATGGAATACATAGTAACTAACTCATGAACGGTCGAGATTGATTTACTTTAATCTGACGGTCCATATTTAAAGCAAAATCTTTTAAATAAAATATAATATATATAATATATTATATACATATAACACATGTTGTTTGAAAAAAACAACCTCCTCCGTTGAAAAAAAATTCTCAGCTTTTCCCCCAAATTCTTCTTCCAACATGTGGGCCCCACCCACATGTCATTATCCATCATATATATATATATATATATATATATATATATATATATATATATATATATATATATATATATATATAATACTAATAAAGTATATATATATATATATAACATTACCATATATATAAATAACCCCCATTTTCATTTTTTCTTTCCCCCACCCCACACGTCATTTTCACACACATCCTTATCACACACAGATATTATATATACATACTGAAGCATCTTCTACCAATTATTTTGAAAAATAGGTAAATGAGTGTTTATAAAATAAGCAAAACTGAGTGACTTCTCACATAAGCCTTTAATAATTAACATCGTGTGCTACTATGTAACCACGCGTATTACTGTACTTTTACTACCGAGTAGTTCAACAGTATCAACGGTAAAACTTCCGCCGTTATCTCAATAAAATATTTTTGTCGTTTTCTCAATCCGACAATAATTCTGTTGTGGGGTCCACCAATGATTGTGCCGTTGTACGAATATTCCCTGTTAAAACGAATATTCCCCGACCAATCGAATATTATATAACAACTTGCGTACTTTGCAAAATTTATAAATATTACCCACAACTATAACATTATATCAATTTTACTCCATAATATTCAAAAATAATATTTATAGAAAATTCATCTTTATTCAAAAAGTTGGGGTTTTACAATTACAGTGCCCGAGTGCATGTACTACGAGACGACCCGACCCGAGAAACCCGAGCCCACCCGGGTAGCCTCTGGTACACCTGTGGCCCGGCCAAGCAGGTACAGGGCTCACCAGCAGTGCCTGTACTCAACCTCTATAAATAGAGGGCTTGGGGTGGCCATTTTGCTGAGAAAATGGTGAGGAAGCCCTGCCCAATTTGCTCTGCATTCACCCCATACGGTGTACTTTCTCATTTTAAACACTTGTGAGCTCATATATAGCTTCTTTTGTACCTACAAAAGCCAATGTTTACCCACTTTAAAGATATAGAAGTCTTCTTTGGCAGTCAACTGTAAACCTTCTCACACACTTTATAGCCTTTCTTTTCATCTCTGCACACACCCTTCTTCACGTTGAGAGTCGTGTTGCGCGCGTTTGCTCGAACTTCGGTCCGTGGTTTTATTTCAGTATATATATACATATATATTATATATATATATTGACTAACATTATCGAGTTATGCCTCGATTGAGCCTGAACTTGATTCGAGCGTTTATTTGCTTATATATATATATATATATATATATATATATTTAAATGCAAGGTCGAACTTTATTCGATGAGCCTAGACTTTGATGGAGGCGTTATCGCTTTATATATATATATATATATATATATATATATATTAACTGTGTGTCGGACTCGGTTCGATGAACCCGGATTTTACATTCGGTGCGTTTACTTGCTTTTATATATATATATATACTTATATATATGAATTATTGTCGAACTCTGTTTGATGAGCCTGGATTTTACATCCGGTGCGTTTACTCGCTTTTATATATATATATGAACTGTTGTCGAACTCTGTTCGATGAGCCTAGATTTTATATCCGGTGCGTTTATTGCTTTTTATATATATATTCGTCCCACCTGTGGTTCACTTCGTGGTGGTTGATCGCTTTTACAGCTTTCTTTACGTTTTGTCCTACCAGAGTTTTACTGTGGCGAGTTGATCGCTTTGTCTGACTTTCTTTACATTTTGTCGCTTTGGAGTTCCCTCTGTGGTGGTTGATAGCTTTACAGCTTTATTTACGTTTTGTTCCGCCTGGAGTTTCCTCCGTAGCGGTTGATGGCTTTTACAGCTTTATTTACATTTTGAATCCCCCATGGAGGTGCTTCGTGGTTGGTGATCATGTCTGTATATATATATTTACATCTTTTATATATATACCTACTTACTGCTTTCATACAAATTGCGGTATCATGTGCACCTAGGAATCATGTGATCACAGATTCAACCTATTGGATCTAGATTCGGTTCCTGTGATGGACATTTTCAGTTGCAAGCAGCTTGTAAATTATTCTGCGGTGTCTAAATTTCCTCATATGGTTTTCATACCCATGAGGAAGTCGACATTATTTTGTACATCAGGGTTTGAAAAAGGTCTCAATTACTATTGAGCATCAGGGTTTGAAAAACCTCTTTTATAAAACATCACTGCCATATATTCCTTAAAAAATGAATTTTTACATAAATTCAAACCCTGTGTATAGAGGTGCGAACGAGGCCTCGCACTACTTCTAAATAACCGCACATTGACCCACACACACACACATTCAGATAATAGTTTCTTGAAAAGAGGCGGTCACTGTGGTAATACGGATGTCGGGGGGTGCCTAACACCTTCCCTCCGCATAACCAAGTCCCCGGACCCTAATGAATCTTGGTTTCACCAACCCATTTAGCAGTGTCACATCACTGGGTCAATGTGCAAACCTTTTCTCGGTTGTGTTGGTACAACCATTTAAAAAACCAACTGGCGACTCTTAACAGTCCATCGTCGACATTATACATTTTGGACCTTTTTCACTTGTTTTTTCAAACAAATCTCACCTAAAATGAGAACACCAAAGAACAAGTAACGGAAAGGAACATCTAAAAATCCCGACGTCGACAGGTGGCAACTCTGCTGGGGACTTCAATAAGAGGACTTAAGCCGCTATTACAATCTTTTCAAAATTATTATCTGCTTGTGTGTGGATGTTGCATTTACATTTATAATGAATGTGTACGAATGCATTTACTTATTGCACTTAGTGCTTCGCACCATATCTGCTTGTGATATTAGTTCTTCGCACATGTCATCATTTTCATACGGTGAGATGCGATGTATGTGAATGTATGTTGTGTGGTCCCTCCACCAGGAGGCTATCCCGTCGGTGTTTGATTACTGGACTCGTGGGAAGACTAATTCCCCGAGGCTCAGGAAAGGCACCACCCAAATTCGCTCCAGTTGAAAGACCGGATTAATTTCCCGTCAAGTAGATTGCGATGATTTGGGAACCTTTATGCCAAAAAGCCGTGAGAGTAACCTAAGATAGGTCAGCCTCTGATAAACCCAAAATGGAGGAAAGTCTCTTCATGCTTTCATTTTCAATTACTTGTAAACACAATTACTTGTAACATTCCATATATATCTCCATGTAATGAGAAATATGAAGAAATGTGTACACATACATATTTAAATTAAACATGCTACAAAAAGCTAACATCTGTTTTGCAGGATAAAATTCCTAAAATGGACACATCACATAGCCTGTTATTATACACATTCCCTAAGGACTAAACTATGCAAGTCTTTCGCAGGGAACCAATCGGACCTACTACCCGGTCAAAATCCAAAAAGGGTATAGGCCTATAGTCAATCATGTCATCATCCGACCAGACTGAACTTAATCCAGTTTCTCGCAAGGAATTCGACGGATTAAGCAAACAAATTACAGATTTGGTTGTTCTACTCAAAGAACTACACCAGTCCAATCAGGGTCCAAAAATACCCATGTATGCTGAATCCTCCACACAAGGGGGAACCCAGGTCATTACAATACCTAAACTGCAATTGGATACGACCAACAAAACTCATGATGCTGCCTATCCCACTGGAGATCCAGTTACTGGTGACATCAAAAAGAAAGTCCTCTAAATGGAAGAGACCTTTCGTGCTATCAAAGGAATTGGAACACACGGGAGTGTTTCATATGTTGATCTATGCATTTTCCCTGGTGTTCATTATCCAGAAAAGTTTAAAACTCCTTACTTAGAAAAATATGACGGGTTAGGAGATCCTTACACACATTTAAAGGTATTCATTGGAGAACTTGGATTTTATGCAGAGGACGAAAAGCTCAGAATGCAATTGTTCCAGAAAAGTCTAACTGGAGAAGCCCGTTCGTGGTACACAAGATTAGACAACTCAAAGATCCATAACTGGGAAGAGCTAACAAATGCTTTCCTCACTCAATACAACTTTCAATCTCAAATGGCTTCTGATCGGTATCAAATTACCAAGATCAAGAAACAGTCTAACGAGTCTTTCAGAGAGTATGCTCAAAGGTGGAGAAGCTTGGTTGCCCAAGTTAGTCCTTCCATGACAGAATCAGAGATGGTCATGACTTTCTTAGACATACAAGAAGTGCCTTTCTATGAAAGAGTTTTAGCCGGCATCAGCAAACCATTTTTTGAAATGGTCAAACATAGGGAGATGGCTGAGATGGGATTAAAGTCCGGGAAAATTCAAGACCTAGCTGCACTCAAAGTTGTTGTTGATCACATCCAATCCAAAAATTATGGAAACAACCCCCGGAGGGTCCATAAAAAGAAAGAGGAAGATGTTTCCCTGATACTACAGGGTCAAAAAGGCAATCAGAACATGCCTATTCAAAGGAAAAACTACACTCCCTTTCAAGCACGATCCGCAAACCCTCCAATACCAAAAAGTGGAGAAGTCAAGCGCCTCGAGTGTTCACACCCTTAGGGGACACCCTCGAGAACATTCTCAATCTCATCGACAACACGAGAAGAAAATTACGATCTTCTTCCACCAGCAAGCCCTAATGGACGGGGTTTCAATGCTGCTCGGAAATGTGCTTATCATGTCGGGGCACCTGGACATGATACTCAGGATTGTAGGGCCTTGAAACACAAGATCCAAGACCTGATAAAAAATGGTGAGATCGTGGTCAACAAACCAGATCAACCTCACGTTCAAGACAACCCTCTTCCTCAACACAAAGAAGAAGAGGTCAACATGATAAATTGGAGCAACGGACAGAATTCCAATTTCAACTATGAATCCTCCCAAACCCTCAAAGTCGGGGTTGACAAATGGGATTATGCCAAGTTCCAGTTCACAATAGAATGAAAAATGAAGGCTCTATGCAAGCAAATTGAGCAATTGGCGGAACTGGTGACTTATCAGCATCAAGTGACACGTCAATTAATCAGCCAGGAGCATGCCAGTTTCCTAACCCTTGTCATGAATATTTCCTCGTCACTTTCAGAAAATGAAATGCTGGAAGACAAAGTGACAAAGAGAGCAAATGTCAAAGCCCGTCGGGATTTTGCCAACAAAAGGGAATTCACCTATTTACACCAACCTATGGAGGAAATCCTTCAGATGTTGATCAATGAAGGAAGGATCAGTTCCCTTCTACCTCCAATCAACCCCCGTTCAGGACGGTACAATTCTGATGGAGTATGTCAATATCACTCCCATTCTCGCAGTCACAAAGACAAGAAGAATCTCGGGCACTCCGCCACCTTATCCAAAATCTAATTGGCGGTGGTGTGTCACGCACCTAGTGGACGTATGATAATCTTGTGTTATGTGCAAGTGAGAATATAGGTCCTACTAAGTGGAAGAGTGTGGTAGCAGTCATATCCACTGACACTGATGGGGCTAACAAATTACTCACAATGCCAACAATTCAACTCAAGGGAAGCAACAATCCTTTGAAATTGGCCGCTCCCGAGCCAATCAACTTGATGTGCAGAGCACAATATCCTATTGTTAGCTTGCGCAAAGTTCGGTGGAATTATGGAGAAGGTGAAGGATCCACCTCACATACAACTATTGCAGTGTCGAAGGAAAATCCACTGTATCTTCCCCAACTGGTGATGAAGTCTACCATCAAATCAAAGGGAAAAATACCCATGGAGAAGATTGAAAGATTCCTCTGCACAATGGGTCATAACGAAGCCAAGGTGATTTTAAGCTTAAAAGAAGCTCCACAACAAATATCAATTTTGGACTTGGTCCTAACTTCCGAGAATCACAGGAAGGTTTTGTTGAAGGTTTTAGAAGAAGCCTATCTACCGACATCAGTTGATACGGAAAAATTTCAACATTTGGTTGATCACATTTTCAAAAACAATGTAATATCCTTTACTGATGATGACATACCGCCCGAGGGGACCGATCATTGCAAGCCGTTGCACATTGCGGTCTTGTCCTCCGGATACATGCTAGCTGGAGTCTTGATAGATGGAGGTTTATCTCTTAATATTTGTCCATATGCTACCTTGGTGAAGATTAATATTTGCGGTCTTGTCTTTCGGAGTAGCCATACCATCATCAAAGCTTTTGATGGAGCCCGCCGAAATTCGGTCAAAGTAATTGAGCTGCCAATCGAAATTGGTCCTCATAAATTCTGTGTATCTTTCCACGTACTCAAGATAGATTTGGGATACAACCTGCTCTTGGGACGACCTTGGATCCATATGGCTGGGGCAGTCCCCTCCACTCTTCACCAACAGTTGAAATACATTATCAACAATAGCCTGGTCACGGTCAACGCTGAACCAGAGTGTCCTCAACCCGGGGGCATACCTTTCATCAATGCCAACGCAGATGTTCAACCGGTCAGTTTTCATGCCTTAGAAGTAAGCAATACCCAATACCATGCTATTGGAACGCCATTTCCCGAACCCAAGATTTCTGCCAAGGTAATGTCGGCTACTCAAGAAATGATGTCATTGGGTCATAAACCGGGATAAGGGCTGGGTAAAGATTGCCAGGGTATCAAGTACCTAATTCGATTAACCAAGCAAACTGGAACAGCTGGGCTAGGCTATTCTGCCAGTTCTAGTCATAGGAATCCTCATAAGCATCAGCAAATTCCTTCAGCTTCAACCATACGGCGTTTATCTTCGCCTTCAAACTTTGAGTCCGCACAACCTCCTGTAAAGGTGCCGGCCAATGTAATGGCTATGTTATTTCCCAAGCCGGTACCGGTAAAGGAAAAAGAAGTCTTTATTCCAAATCCCGTAGTGGAAGAAGAGGAACAAAGAATCAAGCAAGACATCATCCGAATGATGTCAGGCGTACGCAGCATCGTTCATGATGAACAAACCAATAGATACACCCCAAACGATGATTGCCCAGACATAATTTCCATCATTCGGGACAAGGATGATGATGATAATCCCTCCATCACTGCGGTCCAATCGGACTTTGCCCTTGCCAATTGGAACAGCGCTCCTTGCATTGGTCGTCAAGGGTAAAGCGGGCAGAAACTCCTTCTGCCCTGTAGATATAATAACTGCTTACTTTTTTGTACTGTATTAGCAGTCTATTTTGCCAGTATATGCTAACACTGTGTATGATCAACACATTTCATATATACTAAGTGAAAGCATATTTTGTTTCAGGACTCTGAATTTAGATTTGCCTGTACTTGCTGATACGGTGCCTCTTCTCCACAAGGATTGTACCTTTGATGTAGAGATGAATTCAGCCTTGATGGAAATACGGGATGACATTAAGGTGCCTCTAAAAATTCAAGAATGGGTCAAAGACAAACCTAAACCCAACCTTGATCAAACCACTTCTTTCAATCTCGGAACCTTAGAAAGCCCTAAGTTAATCCAGATTGGTTCAGACCTTACCCCAAACCAAAGGAATGATATGGTTACGTTATTAACCCAATTCCAGGATGTGTTTGCATGGTCTCATGAAGACATGGTGGGTTTGTCCACTGACATTGTCCTTCATCGCCTTCCCATTAAAGAGGGATTTAAGCCAGTCAAACAAAAGCTCAGGCGATTGAAACCTGAGTGGAGTTTAAAGGTGAAAGAAGAAATTGTGAAACAATTTCAAGTTGTCATCATCATGGTGTCTACATATCCTGAGTGGATATCCAACATTGTCCCCGTGCCTAAACCCGAAGGGAAGGTGCGAGTTTGCGTGGATTATCGGGACTTGAAAAAAGCGTGCTTCAAAGATAGCTTTCCCGTGCCATTTATCCACATTCTTATTGACAATACTGCGCAATACGACATGTACTCCTTTGCTGATTGCTTTACAGGGTATCATCAGATCATGGTTGCTGAGAAAGATTGTGAGAAAACTACTTTCATCACTCCTTGGGGAACCTTTTGCTATAGACGGTTGTCATTCAGCCTCATCAATGCCGGAGCCACTTATCAACGAGCTATGATGGCTCATTTCCACGACTTAATGCACAAAGAGATCGAGGTCTATGTGGATGACATCATTGTCAAGTCCCGGAAGGAGGATGACAATCTAGACCATCTCAGAAAGTTGTTCAATAGGTTGCGTAAGTACAACTTGAAGTTGAATCCAGCTAAATGCGCCTTTGGCGTTAAATCAGGCAAGTTGCTAGGATTTCTAGTCAGCCACAAAGGGATTGAGCTGGATCCTGCCAAAATCCAGGCCATCATGAAAATGCTCGTTCCTCAAATAGAAAAGGAAATACGGGAACTTTTGGGAAGAATCAACTTCATTAGCAGGTTTATCTCTCAACTCACAACAACCTGTGAGCCAATCTTCAAGCTATTAAAGAAGAACTCCTCCATGAAATGGAATGATGAGTGTCAAAATGCCTTCCTCACAATCAAAAAACAGTTAGTCAAAGCTCCCGTGTTGGTACCACCCAGGGATGATGTTCCCCTGTTCATGTAGCTGTCCATAAGTGACAATGCCATGGGATGCATGCTGGGACAAAAAGACGATAGAGGCCAAGAACGAGCTATCTATTACCTCAGCAAAAGGTTCAGCAGCAGTGAACACAAGTACACTCTGATCGAAAAGACGTGTTGTGCTTTAGCATGGGCTTCTATGAGGCTACAACATTACCTCCATGGTCACACAACCCATCTCATATCCCGCGTGGATCCTCTCAAATACGTGTTCAATAAACCCATGTTGAATTGCCGGTTGTCCAGATGGCAGTTGATCCTACAACAATTTAACATCGTATATGTGACTCAAAAGTCCATCAAAGGTCAAGGAATTGCAGATCAACTGGCCGCTGCACCTTCAGTACGATACGCGCCAATCAGTAAGATACGCGTCAATCATGGAAGATGTATTTTGATGGAGCTGTTAATCTAGAAGGTTCTGGAGCTAGAGTAGTTCTAGTATCTGGTACGGGGGAGCAGTATCTCGTCGCCGTCAAATTACAGTTTGTCAACACCAACAATACAGCCGAGTATGAAGGCTATCTCATGGGGCTAAAACTTGCCCGTTCAATGGGCATCAAAGGTTAATCGTCTTTGGAGATTGAGTTGGTAATCGAGACAATCCACGTAATCTATCAAACCAAGGAACTACATTTCTTTGCCCTACCATCGACAAGTTTTACAGATGGTCTTGGAGTTCGAAGAAATCTCCTTTCTACACATTCCTCATAATAGGTATGACTTTGCAGACGCATTAGTAACTTTGGCCTCCTTGATTGGCATATCAGCCAAGGAACACTTGCCAATCATCACAATTTCCCTGCATAAGGCCCCAGCCTATGGGAATTACATTGGAGAAGTATCGGATGAGTTACCTCTCATCCAACATCCTTGGTATCAGCATATCAAGGAATATCTAAGATATGGATCTACACCCGCGAAAGCGAGCCCGACTGAGAAAAGGCGGATCCATTGACTTGTTATGAAATTCTATCTGAGTGGAGATGCGCTCTACAAAAGAGATGCAGGACTAGGTCTCCTCAGATGTTTAGACAAAGATCAAGCCCAAAGGCTTATGGATGAAATCCATGGTGGAGTCTATGGCCCCCACATGAGTGGCCCCCTCCTTGTCAAGAAAATCCTCAGGACAGGGCATTATTGGCTATCTCTCAAGGCTGATTGCAATGACCACGTCAGGAGATGCTATCAGTGCCAGATTCATGGGAATGTTATACACGCCCCTCTACGGGAACTCCACAATATGAGTTCACCTTGTCCCTTCTCAATGTGGGGAATGGACGTTATCGGGCCCATTGAGCCTAAAGCCAGTAATGGACATCGATTTATCTTCACCATGATCGACTACTTCACCAAGTGGGTAAGCGGCCTCCTTCCCGGGGTTACTAAAGAAGTCATCATTTCTTTCATCAGAAACAATGTCGTTTGTCGATATGGACAACCAGAGGTGATTGTGTCAGACAATGCTAAGAATCTCAACAACAAAATGATGGAGGAATTATGCAGTAAATTCCATATCAAACATCTTAACTCTATCATCTATCGTCCGAAGATGAATGGTGCTGTTGAAGCAGCTAATAAAAACATCAAGAAGATTATGCAAAAGATGTCCTCCAACCACAAAGATTGGCCTGACCTATTGCGTCTTACTCTGTTAACCTACAGAACCTCAATGCGTACCTCCACTGGGGCAACCCCCTACGCATTAACCTATGGGATGGAAGCAGTGCTACCCATAGAAGTTGAAATAGAATCCCTCAGAGTGTTGATAGACGCTCAGCTAGATGAAGACCAATGGGTACAAGACCGGTATCACAAATTGTCTCAAATAAACGAAAGGCGAACCGCGGCTATCTTCCATGGTCAGTTATATCAACAAAGGATCGCCAGATCCTACAACAAAAAAGTCCAACTAAGGCAGTTTAAACAGCATGACTTGGTTTTGAAAAAGATCCTTGACAACCAAGATCAATCTAAGGGAAAAATCGCTCCTAACTGGGAAGGCCCGTTTGTTGTCAAGGAAATATTTACAAAAGGCGCTCTCAGATTGCAAGAAATGGACGGCGATGAATTTCCACAACTCATTAATTCGGACACCGTGAAATGGTACTATGTCTTAAGTTTCCATCAAGCAAATATCCTGATGTTGGACCATCGAATCACCAGTCATTCCGGTTCTTTAACCCTCTACAACATACAACTCTTCCACACTTTGCCCCTCAGGGAAACATACTTTTTCAAGCCAGCAGCCTGGCTCCTTTGCGTTCCTATGACTTAGGTCATCCCAATACGGATTGAACCTCTTGCGTTTGCAGTTTGGCTACCCATACATGGGATCAAACTTCTCATACCTATAGTTTATCCTCAACCTAGGATTAAACTTTCTCCTCCCCGCACTCTGACCTGTACATGGGATTACGCTTTTCCACTCGCCCTGAGGGGCAAACTACGTCGACCTGATCTCCTCTTCAATAGGAGTACGTAGGCAACCATTTCATATGGCCCGGTCGCAATAAAACAAAAATAACAAAAACATTTCTACCATTTTCTCCTTACAAAAACAACCAAAAACATTCCTACACCATTTCTGCCATATACAGCGTTGAACCTCTTACACCAGGTTCGAACTACGCAAACCTGATCTCCTCTTCAATAGGAGTATGTAGGCAGCCATTCATGGTTCGGTCTCACCTCTACCAAAACACAAACCCTTGTCAGTTGGTACTGGTATCAAACATTAATCCACTACATTTCATTAGCTTTAGACCAAAGGGATGGAATTACCTGAACTCCTCCCAAATAAAAGATTCGGCGACCATCTAAGTTGCGGTCATACCTTGAAGAGCAACACCAATCCATAAGAGATGGAATTAACTAGGCTTCTCGTAAATAGAAGTATTGGCGACCATCTGTGGTGCGGTCAATCTCATAGAGGAAAGCCACACTCCTCTCTACATTTCCATACAGAAACCAGTCCCAAGACACCAAAGATGGTAGGGATACATATAGATCGATGATCCATTCTGAACAATCTAGAGACAACTCAATGTCCATCCACCAAGGAGGAATTCAGAATACATCAAGATCACAAGCCCTGAAGCAGCAGGCAAAATATCAAGCAAGTAGCAAAGCATATCTAAAAGGGAAGTCATCCAAAAATATATTTCCTTGTCATATATATAATATTGTTTGATATATACAATGTAAACTGTACATGACAAAATGGCTAAGCTAGTCTATGCAGGAAAATACAAATACATCTACAAGTCAGGGTATATACGAGCTAATAACCCCAACAAGCGTCCCTCTCAGAAGAAGGAGGCGAAGCTGTGGTCTCCTATACGAGAATATCCACACGACCCAACAGATCTACAGCCATCTGCATGGTGACCATATGATCATCAATGTAAGCGCTCATCTCTGCGATCATACCAGTGGTAAGGGACCTCACTGCAGTACTATCTGTGATGGCTACATCCCGGGCAGATATGGCGCTATCCCACTCAATTATCACTGCATCTCTGGCTAATCTGGCCTCATCCCGCTCAACAACAACGATATCTCTGTGAGTTAATGCATCGTCTCTCTCTAATAGAGATGCGTCTCTCCCATCAAGGGCAGTCAACATTAAGGATCGAGCATGATCTCTCTCGAAGGTCATCAGATGAAGACCCAGCTCAAGGTACTGTGTCGAGTGCTGAATCACAACAGTACTAGTACTGGGAGAATTTAGAGGAAATGCTGGCAACCCAGCAGCAGGTTCCTCCTCGATGTGGGAATCAATGTCCTCCATGGGCTCTACATCATCTGACTCACTATCCGGTACTGTGGATACTCCTGCAACCGATAAAATCTCTGTCTCCATCCATGCGGAATACTCTGCAGAACAACCTGGATGACTGATAGAAAAATTAGCTATCTCACGTTGATCCCAACAAACGTACACCCGGGATCGGTCCTCTGCTGAAAGATATCGAGAAGCTGAACGCTGACCTATCGCCCCCTCGAAAGGATAAAAATCCTGAAACTGGTCAAACTGTGACATCACGGCCAGTGGGTGATAAGTAGTCACACCCCTCAATATGCTGTATGGTGAGCTAAGCCCCGAACACAACAATATGCTGAACGGATCTCTGATATCCGCCAAAAATGTGGACCAAGACAGAGCATCTATACACCTTAATGGCTGAAATGAGTATGCCATGGCTATATCATGGGTAAACCAATACCCATGCCGTCTAAGAGTGACAATCGGTCTCAAGTGTGACATAAACCACACATATAGCATGACCGAGCTACCCGTGAACACTCCTGTCGAATAAGTGCAGCAGTAGGATGCTGACCGCAGGGTCTCTACTACAATCATAGGTATAATGGTGCGACCCTCCCTAAGAGCTCTCACGGCCATGATGACACCTATGTCTATCTCATCCATGTACTGTGGCATATAGACATACGACAGTATGCATAACAGCAGCACATCAACCCTGGCTAAACACCAATGATCCTCCGATGCGGTGAAATCCCCGAAATATCGTGAATAGCTATCCTCAGAGCCAAATCTGTCATACAGAAAACGCTGGGATATCACATGGCCAGATGTCAGCTCATCCTGCACTACTCTACGCCGCAATCCAATGAGAGTCATGAACCGTTTACTCATGTCTCCCAAAGCCATACGCATGCAAGGTCTGCATTTAATGGCGAGATCGTTAATCGTGCATACTCCTCCAGTAGTAGAGTCAACTCATGGGTCCCGAATCGGAAAACACGCTTATCTCTGTACCGAATGCTCTAAAGCATCCCATCCACAAACCTGCGGGAACTTTGAAACATCAATAAGGTCATGGTATGTCGCAAAGAAGCGATCTACGGTCACCTGTTCGATAGTGGCATGCTATCATACCACGATCAAGATACCCAATGCCACCAATGATGGTGGGGTATGATCTATACGACTTAGCGTCGAAGAAGACATCGTATGTAGCGTGTGTCATAAGACCATCCGGGGTTAATCTTTGAATATCTCTGGACATACATACATATGCATAACATAATACATGCATAGCAGATAATAGATGGCAATATGATATAGGGAATGAAAAATTGTGCATACATTCCTAAGTATATCAACATCTAAAACATCATCTATGTACAGCTACAAATACAGGGAAATGGTGCACAGACGCCCTACTACTAACAGAGGCCTATCAAAAGATATAACGAGAATACACATCAGAAGAAGACGATGGTGTCAATATCTACATCATCAATCATGTCCACCTGATGTAACTCCTCCTGAGTCACTAGATCTCTATCAACAGGGATGTCAGACCTATATAGAGGAGGATCTGCACCGGCAATACCTTGTATAGGTCCAATGCCGTCAACACTGGGTCATTACCCTAAAGATCAACTTGATCCCCGACGGGGGTTACAACATAGATCCCCGATGGGGGTTACAACGTGAAGCCCCGGCGAGGGATTACAACGTGAATTCAAGACGTTGACACACATATCAACGAAGGTCAAGCAGCCTTGACGTTATCTCAGCCGGTGGCGATTAAACCTGTCAGAGCTCCAGAGCTATTCGAGGGTTTCATGCTTAATTACTCATATTCCCCAGCGGATCCCCGGTGGGGGTCACAACGCAATGTTCCGTTGATTCACACGTCAGCGAAGGTTAACCAACCTTGACAATCTACCCATAGAGTATTAGCCATTGATTCACACGTCAGCAAAGGTCAAGCAACCTTGACGACCCTATCCCATGAGGTTTTTTCATTAGTTGATTCACTTGTCGATTGAAGTTACGCGTCAACGAGGTCGAGCATCCCCGACGGCATTTGTTGTTGGCGATAAATCCAGCGAGAATCTTGACATGTCTGGCGCGATACTAACCAGGAAAGGTCAATGTTATCAAAGAGGATAGATGATGGAATATGTTATACACATCCTCAAACAGACCAAGCTTTATCCCCACAGATCTCTTACACATAAGAGGTACCTCTTCAGGATCAAGTCGTTATCAAGAACATAGGAATTTGGTGATAACTCCAACATCAACATCCTAACAGATTCGGATTACACATCAAATCTGGTCATCATTTCCAATCCCCAGCTGAAGCAACAGGGAGCCAGCAATCATCCCCAGCATGTTGGGCTACAACCCCATACACATGCATCATACATTTGCATCATGTTGCTACATATAGTACCATATTTGTCTTGTTGCGTTTCAAGTGTCTAGGATTCTTTATCCTACCCATGCATCGCCATGCATGAGTATGAAAAAGAGGGGCACTTGTAGACACTTGAAATTTTATGTAATGTTGTCACTGACATTGCAGGAGGACAGATTCATCTTTTAAGAAGGAACCCTGAAAGACAATCCATATCCATTCCGGATACTACCGGAAGTTCAGAATCAACCCCAGAACACACACTGGGAGTAACAATTCCAACCTCAGATATAACCCCGAGGCGTACAGATCCAATACCGAAACACACACTGGAGAAAACCGATTAATCTCGGAGATAACCCCGAGGTATCCAGTCTCAGTCCCAACCATGGGAATAGCCACCAACCTTGGTGATTACCCCAAGGAATGCAGTTTCAGTGATAACCTCGAAAATGCTTGTTTCAAATGCAACCAGCTTCAATCTCGGCGCTCACAAACGAGATACTTAGTACCAACCCGGAGATAACTCTGGGAGGACAGGCACACCTCAGAGATGACACTGAGGACCTTCAAACAATGGCAACAGTCCAATCTCAGTGAAGCCCTGAGCAACGTCAGCTTTATCAGCCCAAATTGGCGATAACACTGGTGAGGGACAACATCGTCATCTCGCCAACGCGATGCCACGCCACGTCATCTCAATATTTCATACACATCTCTACACAACGATGTCCCACAAAAATCAAGGATAATCAATCCCGAGTGACTATTGTGCAGGGTAACGGAAGGAATTTGAAGCTTGAAGATCGGAGGGCATCGTCCCATCTTCAATGACTTCGTACAAACTCTAATCCCATGCTATTGTACAACTCTTGACAACGACGGTCCGAAATAGGTCCTGTATACCTCAATCGGATGCCCGGATTGCACTTCTGAAAGTTCGAGCGGACATTACAGTGCCCGAGTGCACGTACTACGAAACGACCTAACCTGAGAAACTTGGGCCCACCCGGGTAGCCTTTGGTACACCTGCGGCTCCACCTTCTATAAATAGAGGGCTTGGGGTGGACATTTTACAAGAGAAAACGGTGAGGAAACCCTGCCCAATTTGCTCTGCACTCACCCGATACAGTGTACTTTCTCATTTTAAACACATGTGAGCTCATATATAGCTTCTTTTGTACCTACAAAAGCCAGTGTTTACCCACTTTAAAGATATAGAAGTCTTCTTTGGCAATCAACTGTAAGCCTTCTCACACACTTTAAAGTCGTTCTCTTCATCTCTGCACACACCCTTCTTCACGTTGAGAGTCGTGTTGCGCGCGTTTGCCCGAACTTCGGTCCGTGGTTTTATTTCAGTTTGTATATATATATATATATATTATATATATATATATATATATATTTATATATATTGACTAACATTATCGAGTTATGCCTCGATTGAGCCTGAACTTGATGCGAGGCGTTTATTTGCTTTTTTATATATATATATATGAACTTTGTTTGATGAGCCTAGACTTGATGCCCCGAGCGTTCATCGCTTTAATATATATATATATATATATATATATATATATATATATATACTTATATATATGAATTATTGTCGAACTCATTCGATGAGCCTGGATTTTACATCCTATATGCGTTTACTCGCTATATATATATATATATATATATATATATATATATATATATATATATATATATTCATCCCACAGAGTTCACTTCGTGGTGGTTGATCGCTTTTACTGACTTTCTATACGTTTTGTCTCGCTTGGAGTTTACTTCATGGCGGTTGATCGCTTTATCTGACTTTCTTTACATTTTGGCCCGCCTAGAATTCCCTCTGTGGCGGTTGATAGCTTTACAACTTTATTTACGTTTTGTCCCGCCTGGAGTTTCCTCCGTGGCGGTTGATGGCTTTTACAGCTTTATTTACATTTCGGATCCCCCATGGAGGTGCTTCGTGGTTGGTGATCATGTCCAGATATATATATTTACTGACTTTTATATATATACCGCCATCGCTTTCATACAAATTGCGGTATTACATGCGCTTTAGGAATCATGTGATCACAGATTCAACCTATTGGATCTAGATTCGGTTCCGTGATGGACATTTTCAACCGTAAGCGACTTGTAAATTATTCTGCATGTGTCTGCGAATTTCCTCAAATGGTTTCCATACCCATGAGGAAATCGGCATTATTTTGTACATTATTTTTAAATACGGATGCCTCGTGATCGTAAAATAAAATCAATCAATAGAACACTTAATAAAATGGGAGTGTAAAAGGTCTCAATTACTATTGAGCATCGTGGTTTGAAAAACCTCTTATAAAAAACATCTTTGCCATATCTTGCTTAAAATTGAATTTTTACATAAATTCAAACCACAATATGTGTATATAGGTGCTAACGAGGCCTCGCCTGACTACTTCCAAATAACAAAGACATTGACCCCCACACACACACACATTCATATAATAGTTTCTTGAAAAGAGGCGGTCACCGTGCCACGGATGTCGGGGGGTGCCTAACACCTTTCCTCCGCATAACCAAGTCCTCGGACCCTAATGAATCTCGGTTTCACCGACCCGTTTAGCAGTGTCAAATCACTGGGTCAATGTGCAAACCTTTTCTCGGTTGTGTTGGTACAACCATTTAAAAAATCAACTGGCGACTCTTAGAAGTCCATCGTCGACATTATACATGTCGGACCTTTTTCACTTGTTTTTTCAAACAAATCTCACCTAAAATGAGAACACCAAAGAACAAGTAACGGAAAGGGACATCTAAAAATCCCGACGTCAACAGTCATAATACCACGAACTATGTCCATAGTTATAAGTAATCTTTCAACTTAAACTTTGACAGTCATAAGACTATTGGGACTCCTCGTACTTAGGGGGATCAGCCCTTCGAACAATGTATTGTGCACAAACATTTTAACGCTATGCGTAAATTATCCCCTGTAATAGGGTTGTTCATCTCAACATTTAGAATACAAGTCCGCCCCAAAGTAAGTTTGGTTTGGATACGTTTCAAGGTAATTTGGAATTCAACGAACATCAACTAAGGATTAGTTGAATAAAATACAATAACAATACGATATGGAACAAGTCATAGATGAATACAAAATTTGTAGTTTCGGGTCATGCTTTAGAAATGAACTAAAAGCATAAACATTAAATAACGTAACACACCTTGCTTGGACAAAAATAAGCTTACGTCATAATGTTGTTTAGAATTGAATTATCAAGCATGCATAATAAATAGTGATTTGGAACGATAAACTTGCATGTTAGTAAACAAGTTAAAGTAAAAAATATTCTCAAAGTAAGAGTTAGGTTAAATAGCTTTGCACGAATATACTTATATTATATAAATAGGATTATGAATAACTTACTCAATAATAAACAAGGTAGAATAAAGAAACTTGCACAACCGTAACGAAAGATTTAATGAACTTGCATACTACGAAACAAGTTAAAAGATAAGAAAACTTATTCAATATCAAGAGATAAGATTTAGAAACTTGCTTAACGAAAGTTTAGAGTTAGAAAACTTGCCTTGCGTGTAAGCTAAACCGTAATAATTCGATTCACAATATCCTATACACATATCATTATTACATAATTAGTTACTACATACACTCTATATACAATTAAGTATCTACATAATGTATGGATCGGTTTTTAATCACATATTCAAGACACATTAGTAATGTAATAACAAAACGCGTTAATTGTAAATAATATTTTCATTCTTAGTATAGTAATACCAAAATCACATCCTAACAGTCATACTATTTCACCTTAACAACTTTTTCAGACTTTGTGTAACTTAAACACCTTGTATCGACCATTCTATTTAATCATTACTATGCCATGACTACTAACTTACATCAGAATGACTACACTGGTCTTGTGGCATTATCATGGCCATGGTCTTTGTATTCATATGCACATGCTGAGTCACTGCCTATATTTGGCGACTATGGTATACCGGGCATCATTGCGCTACATGAGACTTGTAATGCGGTCAGCGTCACTGCTATAATTATTAAAGATCCCGCGACCAACTTCGGCAACAACATAAACAAAGCCAATTTGGCCTACAAACTACTTTCTAACAACTAAATTAACACGTAATATATATATATGGACTTCACACAAACATAATTTAATGTCCCTTAACATGATTTTTTCCATATAACAATATAAACATCGAATTTAAGACCTCTAATTTCACTGTTTTTGCGAAAACTTTACTTTTTGACATTCTTAGTAAAAATCATCATTGTGACTTTGTTTTTTAACCAAAACAGTTAATTTAAAATACTTTGTTTTTTTTTCTTCATCTACTTTCAAAATCAATAGTCAATTAATACATTATACAATGAATTAAACATCAATTTTTACTTTAAACTAAGTCATATTCATATATATTCATACCAATTCACTGTAATATGATTTACTTCATAAATAAATATATTACATGAATCAATTTACTATAACTCATCTATAAACTTATGAAAGAAATTTTATATCAACTAACTATCATATATAAAACTATATATAACAAATAATTCAACCCTTACAAAGTTTTACAGAGGGTTTTTTAATAGAATAAAACTACAACTTTTGAAAAATAGAAGAGTAAGATGATACCTTTGTTTTATAAAAGATGATAGCTACCCTTTGACTATCAAGACTCCTTCCCACAATTCCTCTCTCAAAATCTCTCTGGAATTCTCTCAATTCTCTCTCAACCTTTCTCTCTCAACTTTTCTCTGCTAACTTTCTTCTTCTCTTTCTTCTTTTTTCTTCATATGTGTTCTTTCTAACTTACGTACTTAAAATTATAATGTATATAATATAATAGGTATTAATTATATAATATAAATATATGTATAATTGATATCAATTACTTTATTTTTGAAAATCAAAAGTCATAAGGTTTGCTTGGCTAAACTACTTTAAAATTAACAACTTAAAATACTTAGGTCTTGTTTGGTAAAACATATTTAATTAAAAATTTAACATTCATTAAGCCTTATTTGGCAAAACTGAATTAACATCCTTTAACTTATTTTAATAACTCCTTTATAGTATAGTTTATTGTCACACTTTATTTAATTAAGTTTTAATACTTAATTTAATTAATTCTAATAACAATTTATTAAATAAATTTACCACATATATCAATACAACAAAATTAGAATTTTCTTTATAATTATAATTTTATTTAATAAATTAACACATCATTTTAATTACAAAATCAAATTAAAATATCATTATAATAATGCATTTAATCATTATAAACTCTTTAACTTAATTTAAATTAAAATATTATCTCATGATGATCAATTTCCTTAACTCATAAATTATTTATTTAACAAATAAATAATCAAATCAACTCACCTTAAATAAATATTTATTCAACAATAAACACATCAATTAAAATATTTATATACCTCAATAAATATTTTGAATTACAATTTAAAATAAAATTCTAGATTGTTACAATATTCATACAAATACGAAAAATAATATCTCTTCAAAATATGAAATAAATAATATTCATTGCCTTAGAAGAAGACTAGATACTGGAATAGTGAAGTAGCAGACTACTCTTCTTTTTTCTCTCTATAGTTTCTCTCTCTATAGCTTCTCTCTCTATAATTACTCTTGTGAGTCTTAGTGAATTGATGAGAATGAAAGAAGAATGAGCTTCTATTTATAGGAAAACATAGTTTCGATAATTGCACGTTTTAGGGCTCGAAATATTACAGTATAATACCTTCATCTTTTCCTTCATTTTTAATTTAGTCCTGCAAGTATTATCAAATTTGCACCACCTCCCCTAATAGTACATCATTTGAATCAATAGTACATTCATGTGAATCAATAGTTTTATACATGTGAAAAAATAATTACAGTATAGTACCTTTATCTATATCCCCTAATAGTACATACATGTGAATCAATAGTACATGCATGTGAATAAATAGTTATAAACATGTGAATTAGTAGCAATTAATTACTTATTTATCCGATTAATTACCTGATTGGTCAATATAACCTCCAGACATCAATTATTATCGGAATAGATGTCGATTTTCACTAACACTAATAATCCCAACACAATGAAAATATCAATTTCATCTTTAATCAACACGAACTTATTCATCGTTAATATTATAACTCATAATATTTAACAACCAGATCATTCCCAGGAAAGATGGGGCTTTCCGATAAGGATTTCTCCCTATTGGTGCGTAATTAGGTGACCAAATCTCTCCTCGACAGAACTTTCTAGACATCGTCAATATTGCAAATAATAATATGAATAACTTTGTCGTCTCAATTACTGATTTAATAATATAAAATATTATGCAGACGATAGACCTGACAATATAGTTGGTTAACTGTCGGGTCAACCCATATTAACTGGAACCAAATGGGTTGGTTAACTATATTTATTTATATGGGTTGGTTAAAGTTTGGAACCATATTTTAAAAAATAAATATAGTTCCGACCCGGTTAACCATTTTTCGACCCATATTTTATTCCAAATCAAAAGTTTTTTCCACCCATATTTACATATTCAAGAGCTTTCTCAATAATAAACCATCTAGCTCTACGAAAGTGTAGAGTTAGCCACTTGTATAATTGAATTTGAATTAAAAACAATAATGTACTCAACGAAATTGAACTTGCACAATGAAGTTTTAGAGTTAGAAAACTTGCATAAACAACTAACTCAATGAAAGTATGGAGTTAGAAAACTTACTCAAAAGAGTTTAAATATTCGCACAATTATAAAAGTAGAGTTAGAGAACTTGCCTTTAGCACAAGCTAACCCTTACCACTTAAATCTCAATACCCTATATATATGTCATCATGACATAATTAGTCATTACCAACCTTTTATAAACAAATATATACATCATGTAGGTTAAATTACCAATTCACATAATCAAACTATGTTAATACTAGTTAACCCTTGATAACATGCTCATTCATAGTTTAATACTACTGAAATCATCATTTAACATTCCTATTTTTAACACATAACATTTATTTTCAAACTTTGTATAATAAACTAAAATTGTCGAAATATACGCTAACTAACTCATATTCTATTTCCACGATTTACACTATGGTTGGTATTTGTGTATTGGAGTCAATTATATACATGATGAGTCACGAAGTTAACGATCAAGGCCTATGGCGTATGCACCGTGGCTACTGGTGTGTCGGCGCCATTGTGGCTTGAAACTTATCTTCTTTGAGCCACACTGCGGCGCATAAAGTCGAACTTCGGCGACCAAGCTTCAGCAACACAAAGATGAACAAAAAGCCAAATTGGCCTACAAGCTCTAATCTAACAAACTAACTACATGTAATATATACAGAGACTTTCTGTAAACATATTGTAAAGACTCTAGCATGATTATACACATATAAAAACACAATTATCAACTTTACAACACTCAATTTCACTGCTTTTGGCAAAAACTCCATTTTTGACATTTTTAATGAAAATCAACACTGTGATTTTGTTTTTCAATCAAAACAGTAAATTCAAAATACCATGGTTATGATTATACATACTCTATATAATTCAATAGTCAATTTATATATATTAACAATTAATTAAACCTTAATTTCATTTTAAACTAAGTCATACTCATATATTTTCATATAAACACTATAATATGATTTTCTTGACAAATTGCATACATACATGACTTAATTTCTCTATAATCATATAAAAACTCATGAAACAACCTTTTACAAACAATTATAATACAAAACTATATACATATCAACAATTCATCTTTTACAATTATTTTATAGAGAATTTTTGGGAAGAGGAAAACTAAACTTTTAAAGAAAAAGATTGAGCTCCTACCTTTGATTAAGAAGATGATATCCTAGGGTTAGAAGAAGATGGTTATCCTTTTGATTATCAAGCTTCTTTTCCCCCAATTCCTTTCTCAATTTCTCTAGCCTTCCTTCCTCTCTTCTTTTCTCTCTGTAAACTCTTCAACTGAGTCTTCTTCTCTCTTCTAACATACGTACTAATAATATAACGTATATAGTAATAATATATATTAATGATATAATATAAATATAGATATAACTTATATCAGTTATGTTTTATTTGAAAATCAAAAGCCATAAGGCTTATTTGGCTAACCACTAAAATATAATCAATTAATCCTTATGCCTTGTTTGGAAAAACACAATTAGAATAAAGACTTAATAGACATTAGGCTTTTTTTGGCAAAACTAAATTAAACTCCTTTAATTTATTTTAATAACTCCTTTATAGCAAGGTTATTCGTCACACTTCCAATAATTTAAATAATCAATCAATTAAAATATTAATCTATTAAATTACTTTAACATATAAATCATTATCACATAATTATAATTTCCTTTATAATTATAATTTTATTCAACCAACTAACACTTTATTTTAATCACAAATTCCGATTAAAATATTATAATTCATTTAATCATTATTAGCTCTCTAACTTAATTATTAAATTAAATTGGTATATAATCTCATAACAATTAATTTTCTTAACTCCTTAATTATTAACTAAACCACATCAACTTAAATTGAACAATTATTTATTCAACAATAAACATATCCATTAAATACTTATATAAATCAATAAATATTTAATATTATAGTTTAAAATTCTGGAATGTTACATCATTCCCTCCTTACAAGGATTCTGTCCTCAGAATCACAACTCAAACAAATCATTCTTTGCATTCTTCCCTACTTAAAAAGATTTTGTCCCCAGAATCGAAGACACAGATTAAACAAATAACTTAGGGTACTCTTTCAACATTTTCTCTTCGAGTTCCCACGTAGCTTCTTCAGCGTTGTGGTTCCTCCATATCACCTTCACAGAAGGCATAACTTTATTCCTGAGTACCTGTTCTTTCCTGTCAACTAGTTGAATAGAAATCTCTTCATAAGATAAATCTTTCTCGAACTGCAATGGTTCGTACTCGATCACGTGTTTGTAGTCGGGTTTATATGATCGTAACACCGAAATGTGAAAAACATTGTGAATGTTTTCCAACTCTGGAGGTAGAGCTACCTCATAATCCACTTCTCCCACTCTTCGCAGCACTTCAAAGGGTCCAATAAACCTTGGGCTTAGCTTTCCCTTTTTACCGAAATGAATTTTCCCCTTCCAAGGAGAAACTTTTAGGAATACATAACTTCCTGCATCAAATGCACGATCTTGCCTGTGTTGATCAACATACTTCTTATGTCGGTCTTGAGCTGCTACCAATCTTTTCCTGATGAGTTTGACAAAGTCAGCAGTTTGTTGCACTAGTTCCGGTCCTAGCAGTTGATGTTCACCGACTTCATCCCGGCCTGAGTGGAGTTCGCACTTTTCTCGTCAGACAATGCCTCGTAAGGTGGCATACCGATGCTCGCGTGGTAACTGTTGTTGTAAGCAAATTCCACCAACGGTAAATGTTCTTCCCACCTTCCTTTAAAGTCCATGACACATGCTCTTAGCATATCTTCCAATGTCTGAATTGTTCGTTCGCTTTGGCCATCTATTTGTGGATGATAAGCCATACTCATTCGCAACTGTGTCCCCATGCATTCTTGTAGTCTCTTCCAGAAATTTGTCATGAATCGCGGATCTCTATCGGACACAATTGATACTGGCACTCCGTGCCTCGAAACGATCTCTTTAATGTACAATCTTGCCAACTGATCAAGATTGAATCTAATCTTTATTGGTAAAAAGTGCGCTGATTTCATCAATCTGTCCACTATCACCCAAATCGCACCGCATCCTCTCTGAGTAGTTGGAAGACCCACCACAAAATCCATCGTGATGTGTTCCCACTTCCATTCCGGTATTTCCAACGGTTGAAGTAATCCGCTGGGTCTTTGATGTTCGGCTTTTACTCTTTGACATGTCAAGCATTTTGCTACGCATTCTGCAACGTCCCTTTTCATATTCGGCCACCAAAAATGTCTGCGCAAATCTTGATACATTTTCGTGCTTCCTGGATGAATTGAATATCTTGAGCTATGAGCTTCGGTCAAAATTTCTTCTTCGACTCACGGTGTTCTTTGGAACCCAGATTCTTCCCTCAAACCGTAGTAGTCCTTCGGTATCGATCTTGTATTTTACATCACTACCCTCAATCAGATTCTCTTTGATTTTCCCACACTCTTCATCTTGTAGTTGAGCATCCTTCACTTTGTCCACTAAAGTTGGACCAGCTTCTATGTGAAATAGTTGTTCGTTAGATTCGTTTGGAAATTTGATTTCCAAATCTAGTTTTGTCATTACTGAAATGAGCTCCTCCTGAGTTGTTATCAACATCAACTTTTCCCGACCTTTCCTGCTTAAAGCATCTGCAACCACATTCTCTTTGCCCGGATGATAAAAGATCTCACAATCATAATCTTTTATCAATTCCATCCACCTTCTTTGACGCATGTTCAAATCCTTCTGAGTGAAAATATACTTCAAACTTTTGTGGTCTGTGTAGATCTCATATTTCTCTCCATAAAGATAGTATCTCCATATCTTGAGCAAATACAAGCTATGACCTAATTCGTAATCATGAGTGGATATCCTTTCTCATAATCCTTGATTGTCTTGATGCATACGCAATAACTGTAGATTCTGCATAAGAACACAACCCAACCCTTTATGTGAGACATCACTATACACCATAAAATTTCCTGTATTATCTGGTAATGTCAACACAGGTGCCACACTTAGCTTCTTCTTCAAATCTTGGAAACTCTCTTCATATTTCTCCGTCCAAAAGAATTTTACAGCTTTCCTTGTCAAATTTGTTAGCGGAGTGGCTATCTTAGAAAAATATTGAATAAATCTTCTATAATAACCGTCAAGTCCCAAGAAACTCCTCACCTCCGAAGGTGTCCTTGGTTGTTCCCAATTGATTACAGCTTCCTCTTTTGATGGATCCACTGAAATCCCATCCTTGTCAATAACATGACCCAAAAATTGTACACGGTCGAGCCAAAACTTGCACTTAGAGAATTTTGCGTACAACTTTTCCTTTCTTAGTGTCTCCAATGTCAAACGTAAATGTTCCACGTGTTCTTCTTGAGTTTTGGAATACACTAGAATGTCATCAATAAATACCACTACAAACTTGTCTAAGAATGGTTTAAATACCCTATTCATCAAATCCATGAATGTAGCAGGGGCATTAGTTAAACCAAAAGACATCACCAGAAACTCGTAATGTCCATACCGAGTTCTGAATGTCGTTCTAGGTATATCCTCCTTTCTTACCTTCAATTGGTGATACCCACTTCTCAAATCAATTTTCAAGAAATATTTAGCACGCTTCAACTGATCAAACAAGTCATCTATTCTAGGCAACGGATACCTGGTCTTAATAGTGACCTTATTTAACTCACTATAATCAATGCAAAGACGCATTGATCCGTCCTTCTTCTTCACAAATAAAACTGGCACTCCCCACAGCAATACGCTTGGTTGAATATATTTCTTGTCCAACAGCTCTTGCAACTGTACCATCAGTTCCTTCATTTCTACCGGAGCCATTCTGTACGGGGCCTTCGATATTGGTGCTGTTCCCGGTGCCAAGTCGATAACGAACTCTATTTCTCTTTTAGGCGGAAATCCTGGCAAATCCTCTAGAAACACGTCTTCAAATTCCCTCACCACTGGTATCTCTTCTAGTTTCACACCCTTCTTCTGAGTATCGACTATATAAGCTAAATAGCCCACACAACCTTGACTCAACAATTTCTTGGCCTGCATAGTCGTCAGACATTTAATTTGTCTAGGTGACTTGCTACCATAAAATACTACCTTTGACGGAGTCATAAGGTTTACACACTTCTTGTGACAATCAATTACCGCTCCATATTTGAACAGCCAATCCATTCCTAAAATAACATCAAACTCTCCAAGTCTAATCGGAATCAAATCTACCAACAAGTTATTCTCCTTAATATTCACCGTACAGTTCTTGTATACGAATCTAACGGGGATTACTTCCTTAGTCACAATTTCTATGTTCAAAGGAAAATTCAGTTCTTCTCTAGGCAATTCTAACCTCTTAGCAAATTCATCAGATATAAACGAACAAGTAGCACCCGAATCGAATAATACATAAGCATTTATATCATTGATTGGGATAATACCTGACACTACATCTTTTGATTGCACAGTATCTTGCACAGTCATGTTGAAGGTTCTGGCTGTGGGTTTGTTTAATGCTGCAGGTCCTGCAATGGCCCATGTACCTCCATTGTTACCTCCATTGCTTCTGGTAGTCACTCCATCCTTCTTCTTAGGGCATTCACGAGCAAAGTGATCCTTGGATCCGCACGTGAAGCACGCATTCTTCTTTGGTTGAGTGCAATTTGGGGCGATGTGACCCTCCTGGCCACAATTGAAGCAAACTCATTTCTCCATCAAGCACGCACCCTTGTGAAATTTCCCGCATGTCGCACATGCTTCAAACTTTTGTTTTGTTGGTTACCCTTTGGTTTCAAAGACCCATGTTTCCATTCCACTTCTTCTTCAAATTGTTGTTGTTGTTGTTGTTGTTGTTGTTGTTTCCACCGCTACCACCTCCATTCTTAATCTCATTTTCATTCTTCTTCTTCTTTTGTTCCTGATTGAACTTTGTCATTGCCTCACCTCCACCTTGGCCAATCACGCCTTCTCCATCATCTGCTAGAACGTCTTCAATTGGAACAGGAAACCCTACTTATCTGACCCGGGGCTTGGTCCTGTTCAAATCTCTTTCGCTTTACATTCGTCATGCTTTGCGACGATATGGCGCAAACCTCGCCAATTCGTTGAATTTTGAGGCATACTTAGATACCGTCATCGTTCCCTGCTTTAATTCCAAAAACTGCACTTCTAACTGACTCTTCGAACTCTCCAAAAAATAGGTCTCGAAGAACAACTCCTTGAACCTATCCCAGGTCATCACTCCTGGCCCTTCACGAGTTTTATTGGCCTGCCACCAATAACTAGCTTCTGCTTTCAACATAAATGTTGCGAAAGCAGTCTTCTGATCATCCCCTACCCTAGCGACATCAAATACCTTTTCTATCTCCATAATCCAGGTTTGTGCTTCGACTTGATTCATGGACCCACGAAATTCAGGTGGTCCAACCGCCTTGAAATCCTTAAACGTTGTACCATGCTTTTGTGGTTGATTCTGCAACACTCCTCACATCGATAAGCGTCACTAGTTGTTGAGCAGGGGTTACCATCAACATTGTCGTTATTTGGTTCCTTCAGTGGTTCTTTGTCATGGTGGTTAACGTCTGGGAGGCATTTTCTGTTAAAATACATTCATTAGATTATTATTCAACTCTTTTAAGAAATTTCTACTTAACTTGCCTCTAAAAGAAATAACCACATAACACATAACACTTTCAATAAAGTAACAACTTTTATTTATTCATAACCTTTTTAAAACATAAAACAATAGCATCACTGCTATTTACATTACTTTCCTAAACTACAAAAGTTTCAGGACAACATCATAGTCATATCCCATAGATTGCACAACACTTGGGATTTACAATTTATTTAACCTTTCACTCATCGTACAACAACTACGATGTTCTATTAAGATACTTCTTAGCCCTATCACGTTCTTCCTCCATGACCCGAAACATTGTTCTGCGATCTAATACATATGATGGCAGCGTCTCGAACTGAATCGGATATCCCATGACCCGATCTTGAGCTCGATTAATTGCGGTGTTAAATACTTTATCCATCTCTTCCATCTTCATCCTCTTCGCATTTGAGTTCCTTACTGCTCTTCCAGTTCGTTGATAAGCTTCCTCGTATGCATCTTCAGCTCTCGCCCTCTTGGTAGCTTCTTCCTTCAGCTTGTTCTTCAGTTCAGCGACCACCTCGATCAATTGTTCTTTTTCTCCTTGATGCATACTAGTTTCTCCTCAGCGTTTGTCAGTCGTTCCTCAAGATCCTGGATCTAGCCGTCTTTTTGTGTCATTGCAGTCTGTTGTTTAGCTACTATCTCTTGTAACTCCTCAACTGTATCCTGAAGTTCCACGTTACGGTCGTAGACTACATCGTACATACGAGCAGCCCTCGAGGTTAGTGGAGTCTCCTCCTCCTCGTCGTCGTCATCCTCATCCTTCTGTGGTAACTCAATGGGATCCTCCTCATCCGTTTCCACGTCATCATCCTCATCTTCAACTACTGTGACCAACGGGGTTGACTCCCGTGGCAGTAGTTGTTCCCAAACTACCTGAATGTCGCGAGGCTCCTCCTCTATAGGCATTTGAGGTCCCTCCTCCCTAGCCTGACTGGATTCTCCGACATTAGTCATCCTAACAACAAAGTTTTAAAGTTTTAATTATTAATCATTTCTACTCGACACTCACGAGTACATAAACTATAAACACATAAGCATATAAGTGTTTTATTACTTCTTCCTTAAAACTCGATAAGAGTTGTCTCCACTATCTTTTCAAAGGTTACTTCCTAAGGCTTTTCCCCCCACCTAAGGGTCATAACCTAAAGCTTTGATACCAACCTGTGACACCCACAAATCCCGGTACTTCATTTCCTCAAGATTTGGTGTTCACTTAATCAAAACATTCATTTCTAACTATCCAATCATAATAAAATTGAATAATAAAAACCTGCCCGTACAGGATTAAACTTAAATAAAAATCTCCCAGGTTATCTAACCTTTAATTACAATCATTCAAATGAGGAAATTAAGTTATTACATCATTCAAAAGTCTATAACGATAAAATAAAATTACAAGTCTTCATCACTTGTACATTTTTCCCTTTCCTTTGCTAGTAGTAGGTTCATTGACCTTCTCAACCTTAGCTACAATAAGTATTTAATATGCAAGAGTGAGCAAACAAGGCTCACTTGAAATAAGAATGAATAACTTTACAACATTACAACATTTTCCAGAAATAGGCTCAATAGAACTGATCGATAGGTTCTATTAACATTTTTAAACATACTACTGAGGGTCTAATGACCACGAATCATGTGCACAGTTATAAGTAATCTTTTAACTTTAACTTTAACAGTTATAAGACTATAAGGACTCCACGTACTTAGGGGGATCAACTCTTTCGTACAATGTATTGTGCACAACCATTTCAACGCTAAGCGTAAACCTCTAATAAAAGAGTTGTTCATCTCAGTATTTAGAATACAAGTCTGCACCAAAGTAAGTTTGGTTTGGATACATTACAGGGTAATTTAGAATTCAACGGTCATCAACTAAGGATTAGTTGAATACAAAAGAAATAACTGTATGCTATGGAATAATCATAACTGAATCATTATTTGTAAATTAATATCATGCTTTAGGAATAATCTAATAGCATAGACATTGAATAATCATAACATAATTTGCTTTGAACAATATTAAGTCAAAGTTATTGATAATTGGATACCAAGCATGCATAATAAATAGTAATTTGAACGATAAAGTTGTTCAACACTAGAATATTAAAATATAGTGATTTGCATGCTAAATAACAAGTTACATATAAAAGAAACTTGCTCAATACTAAATATACGATTTAGAATACTTGCATCCCTATGAACAATTAGATACAAGAGCTTTCTCAATAAAAAACCATCCAGTTCTACGAAAGTGTAGAGTTAGCCACTTGTATAATTGAATTTGAATTAAAAACAATAATGTACTCAACGAAATTGAACTTGCACAATGAAGTTTTAGAGTTAGAAAACTTGCATAAACAACTAACTCAATGAAAGTATGGAGTTAGAAAACTTGCTCAAAAGAGTTTAAATATTCGCACAATTATAAAAGTAGAGTTAGAGAACTTGCCTTTAGCACAAGCTAACCCTTACCACTTGAATCTCAATACCCTATATATATGTCATCATGACATAATTAGTCATTACCAACCTTTTATAAACAAATATATACATCATATAGGTTAAATTACCAATTCACATAATCAAACTATGTTAATACTAGTTAACCCTTGATAACATGCTCATTCATAGTTTAATACTACTGAAATCATCATTTAACATTCCTATTATTAACACATAACATTTATTTTCAAACTTTGTGTAATAAACTAAAATTGTCAGAACATTACGCTAACTTCGATGTTGCAATATTATACGATTTACATTGTGGTTGCATCTTTGGCAGAGATGGAGTCATGACCTTGAGTCGTGAGCCAACGATTACCATGGCGTATGGCGTCAATGCAATGAGTCTGAAACTTGTCTTCTTTGGGCACATTGCATGACGCCTAAAGTCGAACTTCGGCGACCAAGCTTCTAAGAACAAAGATAAACAAAAAGCCAAATTGGCCTACAAGCTGTAATCTAACAAACTAACTACATTTAATATATACAGAGACTTTCTGTAAACATATTGTAAAGACTAGCATGATTATACATTTATAACAACACAATTATCAACTTTACAATACTCAATTTCACTGCTTTTGGCAAAAACTCCATTTTTGACATTTTTAATGAAAATCAACACTGTGATTTTGTTTTTCAATCAAAACAGTAAATTCAAAATACCATGGTTATGATTATACATACTCTATCAAATTCAATAGTCAATTTATATATATTAACAATTAATCAAACCTTAATTTCATTTTAAACTAAGCCATACTCATATATTTTTATATAAACACTATAATATGATTTTCTTGACAAATTGCATACATACATGACTTAATTTCTCTATAATCACATATAAACTCATGAAACAACCTTTTACAAATAATTATCATACAAAACTATATACATATCAACAATTCATCTTTTACGATTATTTTATAGAGACTTTTTGGGAAGAGGAAAACTAAACTTTTAAAGAAAAAGATTGAGTTTCTACCTTTGATTAAGAAGATGATATCCTAGAGTTAGAAGAAGATGGTTATCCTTTTGATTATCAAGCTTCTTTTCCCCCAATTCCTTTCTCAATTTCTCTAGCCTTCCTTCCTCTCTTCTTTTCTCTCTGTAAACTCTTTAACTGAGTTTTTTTCTCTCTTCTAACATACGTAGTAACAATATAACGTATATAGTAATAATATATATTAATGATATAATATAAATATAGATATAACTTATATTAGTTATGTTTTATTTGAAAATCAAAAGCCATAAGGCTTGTTTGGCTAACCACTAAAATATAATCAATTAATCCTTATGCCTTGTTTGGAAAAACACAATTAGAATAAAGACTTAATAGACATTAGGCTTTGTTTGGAAAAACTGAATTAAACTCCTTTAATTTATTTTAATAACTCCTTTATAGCAAGGTTATTCGTCACACTTCCAATAATTTAAATAATCAATCAATTAAAATATTAATCTATTAAATTACTTTAACACATAAATCATTATCACATAATTATAATTTCCTTTATAATTATAATTTTATTCAACCAACTAACACTTTATTTTAATCACAAATTATAATTAAAATATTATAATTCATTTAATCATTATTAGCTCTCTAACTTAATTATTAAATTAAATTGGTATATAATCTCATAACAATTGATTTTCTTAACTCCTTAATTATTTATACAACAAATAATTAACTAAACCACATCAACTCAAATTGAACAATTATTTATTCAACAATAAATGTATCCATTAAATACTTATATAAATCAATAAATATTTAATATTATAATTTAAAATTCTGGAATGTTACACTCACCCCCACTCTACCCACCCCCACCTCCACCTCCACCAAAAATAATAATATTATGTGATTATGTCTACACCCCACTCCCCACCCCTACCCCCACCCCACACCACCCCACCACTTACCCATACCCCACAACACCACCCACCCCTACCCCTACCCCACCCCACCCATCCCCCACCCACCCACCCACCCCCCCCCCCACTTGCCCACCCCACCCCACCCCATCTCACCCCTCAAAAAAATAATATTATGTGATTATGTATACACCCCTTACCCCCACCCCACCCAAAAAAAATAATATTATGTGATTATGTATATTTCATAGCATTACTTAAGGAGCCTAAATTCCACCCCTTATATTCGTCTCTCTATCTATAGTATATATTAATTTCATTTTTTTAAAAATTTGTTTAAAAGTCAAAACATCTTAAAATGGTTAATATGGTTTTTAACCATAACCATATGGTTCCAACCCACATTATCCATATTAAAAATGGTTAATATGGTTTTAGTTCTTAAATGGTTGGTTAACCATATTTTAAAAACCAAAACCAACTCATAACCATATTTTGCCAAGTCTAGCAGATGATACTGTGAAAATAATTGAATCAATAGTCTAAGAGATATTATGCAGCAATTATTGTAGCAATAATTGAGTATAACTAAGTGACTTCTCACGTAAGCATCAATAATCAATACTATGTGCTACTATGCAACCACGCGTATTACTGTACTTTTATTATCGGGTAGTTCAACAGTTTAACGGTAAAACTTTCGCCAGTTATTTTTAAAAATATTTCATTTAATTTTCTAACTACACGACAAGATACTTAGATTGTGAGGTCCACCAATGATTGTGTCGTCGTACGAATATTCCCTGTTAAAATAGAATATTCCTCGACCAATTGAATATTCTCCGACACAACGAATTTTTTATATCAACTTGCTTACTTTGCAAAATTTTCAAATGTCACCCTTAACTTTTATCAATTTAACCATTTATTAAATAAAATAATTATTATAAGAAAATTGAATACTTTCATTTCATAAAATTCGGGGTCTTACTGGTTACTCAAAACACAACAAACTGATGAATATAATCTAAACCACAAAAAAATAATCTCATAATGATTAAATGTCATAGGACAAACCATAATAAATGTCACACTGGCTCAAACCACAATCTGAAATAACTATTACAAATATAAATAAATCAATATATCATAGCCTAACAAAATATATATAAACCATTGGATAGAAGGGAGCTCTCATCACACTTGCCATTGATCCCCCTGATTACCCGCCGAAAGAAAAACACAGCATAAGTCAAATGCTCGGTACGGATATAGAGTACAAACTAAAGAATTGAGATAACTAACTCAATTTAATGAACTGGACTGTAACGAACAAAACTAATACAACAAAATAATTGGCTGAAGCAAATGGATGGGGTTATCTAATACCAAGCTCAAAACAAAACAGAAATATACATTGCCACAAAGGCAAGTCAAATATTGTCACATAGGCAAATCAAATAATGCCACACAGGCAAGTCACACACATTGGACCGCGAATCCAGATGTATGTAAAATCAGAAGGCGTGTTTGGCACAAACATCATCACTCCGCAGAATAGAACAGAAACTAAGGTCGACCCATACGCCTTCCACAATAAAACACCAAATGGTCAACTCCCACCAGAGCAAAAAACGGAGACGTCGTGGACTGATCACACTGCCACGGAAGGTGTCATGCCTCGGTGCCAAGAGGACATGCATGTAGTACCCCCCACAGGTGGTTATAACTCAGGTATACCCTACGATAAATTCTAACAAAATATCATGTCACAACACATGCGGCACAATATCAACACAAAAGGGTTCTAACATGTACAAGTTAAACTGAAACGAATCATCAATATATACAAAGTCTCCAAAAATATTAACATGTATTTTATACAAAGATCGAAATAAATACTAAACAAGATGGACAAGTTCAAGGAGTACAAATACTAGTTCTAGGTATCAATGCCAAAATAAAACAATTTCACGAATTTGTGAAGGAACAATCATAAGAGACAATAATTAATTTCTAAACGAAAAGCGAAACAACAAATCAAAAGTAAAGGATTATCGCTGAAGGAGTACGAAATCCGTATCCAAGTAATTTAATACCCAAAATTTATATCTCATACACTTTTGTGTGTCATCGCAATTGTGTTTGTGTGTTTGATTTCGCAACATAGAGCACAACACAACATCTTAAATAATTACTAAAGTAGATTCCTTCTTTTTCAAAAGAAGGCATCCGATGCACACAAGATAAAATAGAACACACTAATAATACAGGCACACATCTAAAATTATTAATAGGACAATCAGCTAAAGTAGATTTGTTCTTAAAGAACTCAACATATGCTTGCTTGAGACCTATCTCGAATCCAATACTTTTTTATAGTCGATTGTCAATATTGACAAATGATTAACCTTACAAGTTCTTAAAGTGTATTACACCATAAGAAAACTGGTTATTTTTCATGTAATTTTTTGTCAGAAATAATTCAGTCGCAATTAAGTTCTTTTATATCATTTTCTTTCTAATTGGGCCATTATAACACTAGCGGAAAACTGAATGGCAAATTGGCCACGTAAAGGACTCAATTAAAATTTTTACAATTTAAAGGGTCAAATTGAATTTGGATGACAACTTAGAGGGACACTTTTGCAATTCATGCACATAGAAGAAATAAACAACCTACAAGAAAACTTAATCGATTCACAGTTGAACATTAGGATATGATGTATAAACACAACATACCTATATGCATACATAAATACATACATATATTAAGAGGTTTCAAATTTATTTAAAATATGGTAGAGAAGCATCATTATTTGACCAATATGCATGCCATTAGTTGGCATGATTGACCATAAGGCATGAAACTACATATGCATTTGGAGGAAATCACGAAAGAGAAACCAAAATCTTTTCCACACTTGTTTTAATAGAACAAACATAAAAATAAAGAAGCTGCAGCCAATGAAACACACAGTTATTGTAGCGGAATTGTACGATCCATCCCACATCAATTCATCACCTAGCTGCGCACACCTGTGTAGACGGGCCCAATAAGTATGTTGGACCACCTCCTTACCTAAAAGGTTAACCTATTAGGTTGAGGCTCTACCATACTTATTAACCCATCTACACTCTTGAATTTATCCAATGTGGGATTCATGTGAAATATCCCAAAAATCTCCACCTTTCACTTGAATACCCATCACAAGTATCATACTTGAGTATTCTCATCATTAAGCACCTTCTTTGAATCCTTCAAGAGCTCTCTGCTCGACTCTAATACTACTCCACAACGTCAGCAGCAAACGTGTCTCAGCAGTTTTCCTAGAGCCATCCGAGCCCTGCTCCACCCGATTCAAACACTTCACCTTTGAATCCTTCAAGAGTTTTTCTTGACTCTAATATTACTCCACCAGCCTTCCTAAGCCCGCTCCACCCGACTCAAATCATACCACTACAAAAAAATGGGCCTTTAGCAACGATTTTTCGGGGCAACGACTTTATAAGTCGTTGCTAAAAGTATATGTTTAGCAACGAAAGTTGTCCTTCGTTGCAGATTGTGTCAGGTTTTCACTTTTTGCAACAAAATTCATAAGTCGTTGCAAAATTTCGTTACTAATTCATTGGCGGGAAAAAAGTTCGTTAGAAATTCGTTGCAAAATTTTCGGCCACTTGATTTTATGTCATCGTGGGCAACGAAAGTTTTTTTGTTGCTAAAAATGGGTCTTTAGCAACGATTTTTCAGGCAACGACTTTATAAGTTGTTGCTAAAAGTGTATGTTTAGCAACGAAACTTGTCCTTCGTTGCAGATTCTGTCAGACTTTCACTTTTTGCAACGAAATTCATAAGTCGTTGCAAAATTTGAAAACAAAATTCGTTAGAAATTCGTTGCAAAATTTCTAACCACTTGATTTTTTCTCATCGTAGGCAACGAAAGTTTTTTGTTGCTATATTTTGTTGCCTAATATAGACCACATTCATTGGCAACAATATTTATTTTCGTTGCATATTTTATACAACTTTTTGTAACGACTATTAAAATGTTGCATTCAATTAAGATAATCCCAATAAACATGTTTTTGTAAGACCGTATTCGATATTCGGAGAATTGTCAAAAAATATTCGTATTTAGTATTTAAAAATTATGTCTAAATGCGGAACATATTCGAACCTATGACCTATCATTTGGAACTTTGGTCATTTGACCGCTGGAGCAACACAAGTTATGTGTTAATATCTTGCAAGAATTAATATTTATATCAAAACATGAGATTTCCCTCATATATTCCTTTATTCTCCTTCACTACATACCATTAATATAATCTCAGAAAGTTATATAATAATAATAATAATAATAATAATAATAATAATAATAATAATAATAATAATAATAATAATAATAGTACTAATAACAATAATAATAAAAATAAAAAATGATAATAATAATAATAAATAAAAATAATAACACTATAATTTCTGCTTATATATGTCAAATACTTACAAAATTATGATATTTATCGTACCTATTCTTTAATTTATTTATTTTGCCTTGGAATATAGTATAAGTTATTCTTTTCAATTATCTTCTTCTTTTGCAGCAAATAATTAATGGGCGATCGAACATTTTTTTAATGGAAATTGATAATGAAATAATTAAATGACATATCGATGATCATACATGATCAATATATATAATGTAAATTAATAGCCAAGTTAATTAATTAGTTTTTTAATATTGGACATTTTAAAATAAGGAATAATTAATGCTATTGTTTCCCGAAAATGTACTGCTTTTTTATTTTGTAAAAAAAAAGAATTGATATAATAATTAGCGCTTGTGGAAAAAAGGGGCAAAAAAAGAAGTCAAACAGGTCTTTTCATACTAACGATCTATATATCACAGAATAAAACGACAAATTAGTATGTTATTATTATAAGATAATATATTTGTATTTCATGCATAAATATTTATATGAATACTTGTTTATAAATATTTATATGAATATTTAGAGATAAATTTATAAATATATATATATATGTAAACAAATATTCATATATATATATATATATATATATATATATATATATGTAAACAAATATTCATATTGTGACGCCCCCAAAATAGGTCCATTCCATCCAACCCATTCTGAGTCGCCAAATACATGGTACAGAAACAACTACAACTTCATTAATACAATTGTCGTGCAAAATACGACAACACATAAACTTTGAGTTTAAATACAAATATTGTCTTCTAGACAATATCCACACTCAAATAAGTCCTCATTACAATTATTGATACACTATATTATAAAATGGTGAGGACTACTAAAACAACTGTCTTGAACCATCACTCCACACCCCAACTAGTTCCCGCTATATTCTCGCCTCCTGAGAAAAAAAATAGAACAAAAAGGAAAAAGGTAAGCTCAACTAGCCCAGTAAAGAATATTATGACTAAGATAATGTACAACAAATTATCCTTAGTCTTCAACAGGGAAAAATCGATAGAATACAATGACAATGTGTTTTAGATCAACAACTCATAGTTGGAAATAACAATTCATTAGAAGAGTTAAGTAGAGAATGAAATCTACTATCATCTATGAATTTAAAAGTCCATCATCGATATTTTATCCCCAGTAACATCAATCAATATACATCTTGAATCAAATAGTCATCTTTGCACTATGGGCCAAAGATATTCATCGATTGGTCATGTTCATCTCAACACCTGTTCATCTTTGCACTACGGGCCAAAGATATTCATCAGTTGGTCATGTTCATCTAAACACCTGTTCATCTTTGCACTACGGGCCAAAGATATTCATTATAAAATCATTCATCTTTGCACTATGTGCCAAAGATATTCAATAATATCATCATTTAGACCGAGGATGATGAAAAATATTTTAAAGAAAAGCGAATCCAATTGAAACAAAAGAACAAATATTAAGGATTCGTACTTTAAATAATCCAAGTTCAAAAATACTTCATAAATAAACGAGTGGAGTAAAATTCAGAATGGAGACCAAAACATAGATCCAATCAAAGATAGGAATCATAATGCACAATCTTGGACATAGTAAAAGAAAATTTAATTTTTCTGTGAATAGTGTCGTATTCGTGAATAGTGTCGTATACGTGAATAGTGCCGTATACGTGAATAGTAACTCCGACACTAAAAGATAAAAATTTTACAAAAAATATCATCATGCTTCATGAATAATACTCGTGAATAGTAACTCGTGAATAGTAATTCATATTTAAGTTATATAAATATTCATAGTTACTTTATATATATTTAGTTTAATGTGAAGATTTAAGATGGGTATATATATATAAATGGTAATACAAATTATCTAATACACAAAAAATATAACATAAGAAGCAAAAATATCACAGTAATAATAATAATAGTACTACTACTACTACTACTACTACTACTACTACTACTACTACTACTACTACTAATAATAATAATAATAATAATAATAATAATAATAATAATAATAATAATAAGGAGAAAGTCCAAAATTACCCCTGAAGTTTCACTCATGATGTCACCGAAAGCACCCTATACTCTTTTTTTGTCCAAAATACCCTTAACGTTACACTTTTTGGGTCATCCGTGCCTCGCCGTTAAAAAAAGACAAGCAATCTAGGTTAAATTTTATTTGACGTGGCGAAACATAGAGGCTTAAAGGAGAATGTTCAAATATGCCTCGACACATGTAAATATGTCATTTAATCAAAACAAAAATAAAAAAATCAAAATAAAAAAACATAACATATTTACATCATTTAATCAAAATACTAAAATTCAAATTATTTTGTTAACTAATTAAAACAACTAATTAAATTAATTTTTTTAAAAAGCGTTAATTTTTGATATTAAAAATGTTAATATTTTTTAATATTAATAAACGTTAATATTTTATTAATATTTTTGATATTAAAAACGTTAATATTTTTTAATATTAGGTGATATGTTAAAAACATTAATATTTTTTAATGATGTAATTAGTTGAATTTTAAAAATATTATTTAGTTGAATTTTAAAATATTCAAAAATATAACTAATTCAAAATAATTAACGTTATTTAGTAAAATAATATATAACGTTATTCAAAATAATTAATATTATTCAAAATAATTAACGTTATTTAGTAAAATAATATTATTTTGAATAATATTAATTATTTTGAATAACGTTATTTAGTAAAATAATATTATTTAGTAAAAATATAACTAATTCAAAATAATTTATATTATTCAAAATAATTAATTATTTTATTATTAGTAAAACAATATTACTTTCATTGCCTTTCACTTTAATTGCCAAATAAAAATATTATGTTTTCTCGCATTCTAAAATGCAAAATAAAAAAAAAATACTAGGAAATTATTTTAATGTCAAATTATTATGAATATACTTAATTAATTCTTAGTAATACAACAATACATATTATAAATTATATAAAAAGTATTAGTATTATTTACTAGGACATTTATTGTTCAAAAAATAATAATGTCGGTTTCTAATTTAAAAATGTTTGAAAATAATTTTTTTTAAAAGTCTTTATTAATGCTTATATTTTGAAACGGAAATAATACATACATACCATATATATATATATATATATATATATATATATATATATATATATATATATTATACACAAACTTTCTTAAATTAAATATCCGTCTTTCTCTTTTTCATTTTTGTTTACTAAATGAAATCAATGTCTTTAAAAATATTAACGTTTTTTAATATCAAAAATTCAAATTATTTTGTTAATTAAAAAATACTAAAATACTAAAATTATTTTACTAAATATTAGTATTATATACTTTTTACTTTTTACTAAATATTAGTATAACATATCAAATTTTACTAAATATTTAGTATTATAATTTACTAAATATTTAATTTACTAAAATTTAACAAATTTTTTTCTATTACTAACTTTTTTTTACTAAAATACTTAATATATTTAGTATTATATTTTATTAAAATACAAATTTACTAAAATTTAACGTTAAATTTTTTCAATTACTAATTTTTTTTTTACTAAAATACTTAATATATTTAGTATTATATTTTACTAAAATACTTAATTTACTAAAATTTAACGTTAAATTTTTTCAATTACTAATTTTTTTTTACTAAAATACGAATATATTTAGTATTATATTTTATTAAAATATGAATTTACTAAAATTTAACGTTAAATTTTTTCAATTACTAAATTTTTTTTACTAAAATATGAATATATTTAATATTATATTTTACTAAAATACTAATTTACTAAAATTTAACGTTAAATTGTAAAAAAAATTTAGTAATTAAAAAAATTTAACGTTAAATTTTAGTAAATTTATTTTAGTAAAATATAATACTAAATATATTCGTATTTTAGTAAAAAAAAGTTAGTAATAGAAAAAAAATTTACGTTAAATTTTATTAAATTCATATTTTAGTAAAATATAATACTAAATATTTAGTAAAATTTGATATGTTATACTAATATTTAGTAAAAAGTAAAAAGTATATAATACAAATATTTTAGTATATTTTTAATTAGTATTTAGTATTTTTAATTAGTAATTTTAGTATGTCCATTTGGTCGCGTAATCAATTTGAATGGATGTTAGTCTAATTAGTAGACATTTGTTAACTGAGAAGGCACGAATGACTCAAAATTGTAATGTTAAAGGTATTTTTGGACAAAAAAAAGTATAGGGTGCTCGATAGACATTGGAAAAAATGTCACGGGCATTTTTGGACCTTATCCCAATAATAATAATAATAATAATAATAATAATAATAATAATAATAATAATAATAATAATAATAATAATAGCAACAATAACAGTAATAATAATAATAATAGTACTACTAATAATAATAATAACAATAAAAGTAGTAATAATAATAGTACTAATACTAATAATAATAATAATAATAATAATAATAATAATAATAATAATAATAATAATAATGAGAATAATGAGAATAATAGTACTAATAATAATAATAACAATAACAATAATAATATTATTAGTACTACTACTATTAGTACTACTAATTATTATTATTATAAGAGTAAAATACAGTGACACCCCTTCTAGATAATCATAATAACACTCACCTCTCCTCTAGTTTCTTAAGTAACAGTTAGTACCCCTGCAAGTTTTTATGGTTGACTAAATAGATAAAGTTACATATTTATCCTTGTATTTTATCAAATTTTAATTACTAAATAATATATATATATATATATATATATATATATATATATATATATATATATATACACGTGTGTGTGTGTGTGTGTGTTTAATTATCATTTTTAATAAAATATATTTTAATTATGTTTTATTTGTAATTAAAACTATCTCATTTAAATTGTTGGTAACTTATAAAAACAAATTTAGTTTAATTAACAAATATTTTTGGATAAGTGATACAAATATTAAAAAGATTTAAATTAAATTATTAATGAAGCTATTCTAATTAGAGTGATTGAGTATATTGATAGTTTAGTTTTTGGCGCTTAACAACACAAAATATTATTTGAATTTTTAGTTTCATATTATAATTTTATATGTTAACTTTTATTGAGTATATATAAAAATTGGGATGTTTATGTTTTTATTACATTTTTTTAGTATACTGATTGACGTTGTTTTTATGAAATGTTAAATAAAAAAATATAATTATATTTATTACTACCTCTATCTTGTAAAAAAAATTCTTTTAATATATATTTTTTTGAGTAACAATATTTGTCATTTTATTGTAAATAATTATGTTTAAGTGTGACTTATGTTTAGTTTAATATATGAGAAAAATAATTAATATAATTTTTAATACTTTTTTTTATATGAGTAATAAGATTCGTTTAAATTTTAATAATAAGTTTGTTTTACGTAAATTTTAATATTTAAAAATATTTATTATTATTTTATTACGTTAATTTGTAATTTTTATGGGTATTAACATTATATTTTTAATTACAAAAAAAATTTGAATATATATCACATAAATTTTAATATTTGAAAATTCTAATTAGTAAAAATTGTATGACTTTATTTTTCCGATAAAATAAATATTTATTATTTTTTGACTTTTATGTTATTCATTGCACAATTTCATAATTTAATTAATTAGATAAAGTAAAGTAAAAATTATGATATACACATTTATATTTAGTGGAGAAATTAAACATTATAACTTGAAGGGTGTATTAGACATTATATTAAAAATATTTTTAAATATTATTTGGTCAATCACACTAGGGGTAGTGAATGTTATATATTGTAGACTAGAGGGGTACTGACTGTTACTTAAAAAACTAGAAGGGTGATGAGTGTTATTATGATTATCTACAGGGGGTGTCAGTGTATTTTACTCTTATTATAATAGCACTAATAATAATAATAATAATAATAATAATAATAATAATAATAATAATAATAACAATAACAATATTATTATTATGACTGTTATTATTATTATTATTATTACTACTATTATCAGAGTTTTAGTGATTGATTCAAAATCAGTTCCTTTGATTCCCCTGCAATTGATGGAGCGGCAGACGGAGGAGAACGAGGAGGGAGAAAGTGGCGGTGAAAAAGGTTTTTATGTGCGCCATTGCTTCTTTCTCCGACAATCTGAACTCTCCCACTCCCACCGCTCAAGTCCAGGTACATCCAATCGCTAAAACCCTAGTTTTTTCCCCAATTCTTCTGCTTTATTTGATGGTGTGATGTGAGTAATTAGTTTATTAATTGATTATTTTGTTTTATTTGGTATTTAGGTTTTGAATGTCAATCGGTTCCTGAAGAAACCAGACGGAGATGTCTGAATTGGTGGCCCGCACTGGTCGTCATCAGCAGCGCTATGAGGACGGCTACCGTCTCATCGCCGGGTATTCCCTATTTCTTTCTAAGTTGCTCCAATTTATTATAGAATTGCATCATTTTAAAACGAAGTGAATGTGTTGGAGTTTAGATGAGGGAAACATAGTTCAAATAGAAGAAGTAAGCACAAGAATCCATGTGGAAGACAATTCCAAGATGTTATATGTAGAACATATTTTATCGGTCAATAAAAGAGACGGATAGAATTTGGGTGCATGAATTCAATACTTTTGGTAAGTACCTTTTGGGGGAGGGAATCAATAATATTCTTCAATGTAACATTAGCTGGAAGTGGCTCTGCAATTTTCTTGAAGCCATAACTTTTACATAATTGTCTTCTATATTCTGTGCTGTCTGCTGGAGAAGATGCAGCCGGAACTGCTACAGCTTGAACAAGTTTACTCTTTCTCAAGGGAATTAAATATTTTTGGTGTTGGATTCTTTTCTGGGGTAGACATTCCAACTTCAAGTAATATGTGCCTGTCTATCATCATGAGCATTATAAGGTACTCATATAAACTGATATAACTAGTTACTATTAGAGTTTTGCTTTTAGAGTTCTGCAGGTATGTGGTTGATGCATGAATGGAATAAATATAATTAGTTACAGTTAAAAATATGTAGTTTGTGCCAAAAAAGTAATACTCCCTCCTTCCACAAAAAGAGTTCCACTTACCAAATTTTAAGAAAAAAATTCCACAATTACCCCTAAATTTATGAGTGTTTAGTTTAGTAGTTGTGCCATAGGAATTGAGCACTTGAGAAAAGAAATTGCATAGCTACAAATATTTTACTCAACCAACTAAAGGAGCAGATATAGTGTCTTAAAATCAAGATGCAACTAATTGGTATTCATTGATTGATTGCTTGTTAAGCGGGATTTAGCGAGTGGAGCTTAGTCGAGCTTAAGCCCGCTCGTTTAACTTTTTATTATAAAAATAAGAAAATATAATTAATTAAATGTTACTCAAGCTTACTATAGCCAAACACCATATTGTTCGAGCTTGGCCTGTTTTACTAAACGGGTAAAGGAGTTTGTTCGAGCTCAACTCATTTAACGAGCTCAAGTCGGGCTTAGTGGAGCCAAGCTGGCCTGGGCTCGTGGGCAGCTTTTGAACTTCTTCCGGAAATGTTAGGCTTGCAGTTTTGTAGGATTCTGACATTTTTAAAGGATTGTTACACTTTAGGCCTGTTTGGTATAGATCCACTGCTTCCTTTGTAGCACTAGGATCATGGTTTCGAATATCAGCAGAGGCATTAGTTGCTATCATCAATGGAGACACTTCTGTTTGTGAGTTTTGGGAAGGGAAAGTTCTTCTTTCCAAAATCCCTTCCCATTCCTTCAAATCAAAACTCACAAACACACCCTAATGTGTATTTAGACTGAAATTTGTTCATTTTACTTGATGAAATGTCTAATCTGCCTATTTGCAATTAAAGGTGCACTATTTATAATTTATTGCTTCAATCATACTTTTTAAAGGTTAGTTGAAAATCCGAGCTTTTGTGCACTCCGTTCAGGTCCAAGCTGCAGTTACAGACCTTCGGGAGAGTGCTGCTAGCAGAACAGGCAGATTACAGCAAGAAATGTCAACTATGCAAGATTCAACATCTTCTGTCAAAGTCGAATGGTCTAGTTACATTGACAAAGCTGAAGCACATTATCTTGAGGATTCTGCCGCAGTCGAAAGTGGAAAGAAAGATCTGGAGGGGGTTCTTCAGAATTGGTATGTATCAGCCACTTGTGATGATGATATTTATTTTTGGATAAAGGATGATTATATATAATTATGAACGCATTTTATTCTTATTTCCCCCTTCTTTAATAAACCTTAAATTTATTAGTCAATTATATGCAAATTGGCAGTTTACAAAAGGCAAAAATGGGACAACAGCTGTGGAGCAGTGCTCAAGAATCCTTGCTGAGTCTAGAGAAGAGCAATGCTGCTTCTGTTGATGAAATAATAAGGTTGGCAACTTCTTACAAAAAATAGTATATGTTCTTTGGGGATTACATATATATGCACATTTTTATTAAATGTTCGTCTTTTAGGGGAGGAATGGATGCCAATCAAATATTGCGTTCTTGGTTTTCTTTTGCTGTGTCATCAACTCCTGAAGATGCAGACATCGCAAGCAAGAATCTCCTTTGCTCCATTGATTGTAAGTATCTAGTTTGTGTAAGTGATGAGCCTTATTTGGCATTGAATAATAACTGGTTTTGTTTTTCAAATTCAAATTTAATTAACTGAATAAACCCTTGCAGATTCCTTACAACTTGACCATGATGCATGTGGTAATCTTGATTCTATGATTATTCCTTGTTGTGGAGACTTGAGGGAACTGAAGAGCGGTTATTACCACAAGACTGGAGATCACAGAAGATGCAGGAAAATGCCTCCTAACTGAATACGTGGTAAGAATATGTTTCAGTCTTAGAAAGGAACAGAACAAAGATTTCAGCTACTTCATACATTAGAAATATATTTTTGAAGCCACAAGAAACACAAACTCTTGTTTGGATATAAACTAGGTCAGTTTTATTTACATTCATATTCATTAAATAAAAGGGTTTTCTTTAGAATAAACTGTAATTTTCAATATAGAACCAATTAGCAGTGTTGAGATTGAACTAGTCATTGCGGTTTGTATGTACGTGAATCACAAAATCTATTTAAATTTAACAGTTTTAACCAAAAATAAAATGTCTACAGTAGTCTTGCTTTGTACGTATTATTCAAAGAATAAATTTTCATATTATTCAGCTCAATAATTGTAAATAAATATATGTATGAGATTTATTTAGGTGGGAATATCTCTGCTTCGGGTACTGCTATTTGGATGTTCTGGCTTTCCCGTGATTTCCTTATATTCATGGTTCATTTTAATATGGATAGTTTCGACTTTTGAGCTTCTTGGTATGAAATATGTTTGGAATTATGAGGATTTCTCTCAAAAATGATGAATGTGATCAAGCATTAATACTAATTAGTTACTTCTTTTTGGCAGTTTGATACCAAGTATTACTACAAAGTTGGGATTGGACATTCTCTGCTAATTTTCTGGTTCATCACTCCTCCTATAGTTGGACCTGATGTCCCATATACTTTTGGCCTCATTGGTAAACTGCTCTTCCTATATTAGCATTCCAAAGAAGGGCTAATGAATAGTTTTTACATTTGTTCAATAATCTTCTATCTTGTTGGCGAATTCCAAACTTTTTTACTTTATGCCTTTTAAAGAGTTAAATTGAATAAATGTGAATGTATTGTACTACTTTGGACAACTGGACTTAATAAAGAAGTACCAAAAAAGAAAGAAATTTTAATTAGACTAATTGCTAGAGTTTTTTGCATGTTTAGATGAATCTCAAAAGGGAAAACACAGTTGCGATGTAACATCATCAATCTATATGACATTTTTTGTTGTCTATATACCTTTTATTCTCTTTATTAATAATTTTATTGCAGGGGATCTTGGTCAGAGTTATGATTCGAATCAGACACTTAATCATTATGAACTAAATCCAACAAAAGGAAAAGATGTGTTGTTTGTCGGGGATCTTTCATATGTAGATAACTACCCTAATCATGACAATACAAGGTAACTTTATTTATTTACAATAGTTTTTAATTTCTTGCAGTCTACAATAAATTTTCAGAAGTTTGTTTGTTTCTTAGCATAAATTTATCTTTGTTTAATCTACTACATATGGTAGAGTAAGTCAGTACTTAACATGTGTGCTTGTGCTACATCTATATATTATCTTAAATAAAATTACTAAAAAGTTCCCAAACTTTATTTGAAAATTTCAATTTGTACTTGATTATAGTGTGACAAAGATTACGATGTGGAGTCACGAGGTTGTTTGGTTTGTCTTCACTAAAAGCAGTATATAAATAAAATTATCAACTAAAAATTGATTGCTTCCTGATATATATTAAGGCAGTTGGTGCAAACTCATACACAATTGTATAGCTCGTTATGTTGTAAAAGTATATGTATATTTTAACATTTATAGTCGCACTGAAGGTTCATGAAATGGCCGATTAAGATTCTAATTTTTTCTTGTAACAGAGCAATCATATAGTCGCACTGAAGGTTCATTTTCTATTTGGATTTGTAGCAAATGATATTGTGATTGCCTATTTGTCTTTTTCTGCTTATGAGCAATACGGTATACATTAGTACCACGTAACAACTCTATTGTCTTTGTGTATTGATTTTGGCACTAAGTGCATCTAGTGACCTATTTGCTTCATTTTTTTCGACTTCTTATTATTATTTTTAAATATGCGGGAAGACCGCTTCTACGACACCGCTTGCCTTACAATCTTTGGGTATCAAATTTTCGTGCTACGTTTACGGAAGACAAGAGACAAAATTATGAAGTGCACTCTCTATATATGTAGATATATACTTTGATTGAAGAACTGTGATAGTTTTAGATGGTTAATTGTAAAGATAATGAATGATTATGTAGTGGATGATTTTATTAAGTTAATAATATTTTAGTTTTTTGTATTTTTGTCATTATTTGCTATGGGGACATTGAGCTAGTCAGGTACACAAAAAGAATGTCAAATTTTGATTTGGCTACAATATAATTTGTTACAAAAGCATTGAACAAGTTTTAATATAGCAATAATTTTTTATACATTTAGCAACAAACTTTCGTTGCTAATGGCATTAAAAATATAATATTTAGCAACAAAAAATTAACCTAATAACAACGAAGAGGATATTGTTGCTAGTACTAAAATAAAAGGCAACATTTTTTATCGTTACAAATCATATCAACTTTCGTTGCACATATAAAGAAACGACAATATATAATGTTGTTGCTAATCGACGACTTTTCGTTCTTATTGAAAATAATCAAGAACAAACATTTTCGTTCTTGATTCAAAGATAATGTCGTTGCCAAATAATATAATCAGCAACGAAAATCGTTGCTAAAAAGTTTACATTTTGCAACGAAAGCAAGCTTAGGCAACAATTTTCATAATTTACTGCAACGAAAAATGTAGTTGCAAAATGGTGTCAATTGCAACAAAAATGCATGATCGTTGCAAAAAAAAGAGTTCATTTCATTGCCAATTAGAAGGCTTTTGCAACAAAATGGGTTTTTTAGCAACGAAAGTTTAATTATTCTGCAACAATACATTTTGTTGCTAAAGGATCGATGTCTCTGTACGAAAGTCAAATTTCGTTGCAAAATGTATTACTTTTGGCAACGAAAAAATACGTTCGTTATGGAACAATTATAACGCTCATTCACAGTGTAAAAAGCGAACGACAGTAAAGTTGTTGCCAAAACCCTTTTGCAACGAAAATCGGTTGTTGCTGAAGCCCCATTTTTTTGTAGTGTCCCATGCTCCACCCAAGTCAATTCATCACCTAAAGAATAAGACACTCACAGTAGACGGTAGATAAGTATGTTGGACCACCTCCTTACCTAAAAGGTTAACCTATTAGGTTGAGGCTCTACCATACTTATTAACCCATCTATACTCTTGAATTTATCCGATTTGAGATTTATGTAAAATATCCCAACAGTTGTTGCAAGGCCTAATGAATGCGCTAACACGACATATGTCCCTGTGACGAAAGTGAGCATCATTGCCCCAATCGCTATAATATTGAGCTGTGCAGCATGAGTGTAGATTGTGATAAGTTCTTCAATCTCATCCAAATCGGCAGCAAGAAAGTACATAAGCAAAGAAGCAATTAAACACAGGAGGGCAATTGTATCAGTCACCATAAATTCCATAAAAGCATGCTTTCTTACAAGAATTTCCAACCTTTCGTTTGGTCCTTCATTTCCATCGTAGCCTCCTGGCAAGGTGAATTCAGCTGCGAAGGTTACTGTTGTTACGAGTGCAGCCACAATCATGTGTGTGTCGGCCGTTTTCCTTACTCTTTCTATTTCCTCATTCGACTTAATATGATCATCCATCTTCATTTTTAATTTTTCGTCTCTAATTGCCTTCAATAATCTTTGATTTTACAGCACTAGAGCATTAAACCTCAATTGTTAAACTTTATTCAACATGTACTTATTCTCACGCCGGAACTATCCCGCGATGGACCATGTCGTCAAGTTTCTCCGTGTGACTTCGTTTCTGTGCAGGATTGAACGTGTTATTGATAATTAAGGTATGTGAACAAATCTTAACGTTAACAGTGTCATTAATTTTTGTAGCTCATACAATATGTTTCATCGCATTAATTTTTGTATCTCATACAATGTGTTTCATCGCAATTGTGTTTGTTTGTTTGATTTCGCATCATAGAGCACAAACACAACATCTTACATAATTACTAAAGCAGATTCCTTCTTTTTCAAAAGAAGGCATCCGATTCGCACAAGATAAAACAGAACACACTAATAATACAGGCACACGTCTAAAATTATTAATAGGACAATCAGCTAAAGTAGATTTGTTGTTAAAGAACTCAACATATGCTTGCTTCAGGCCTATCTGGAATCCAATACTTGTTTTGTAGTCAGTGTCAATATTGACAGTCGCATTAACCTTGCAAGTTCTTATAGTGTATTACACCATAAGAAAACTGGTTATTTTTCATGTAATTTTTTGTCAGAAATAATTCTGTCGCAATTAAGTTCTTTTAGATCATTTTCTTTCTAATTGGGCCATTATAACACTAGCGGAAAACTGAATGGCAAATTGGCCACGTAAAGGACTCGATTAAAATTTTTACAATTTAAAGAGTCAAATTGAAATTGGGTGACAACTTAGAGGGACACTTTTGCAATTCATGCTACAACAGACATAGAAGAAATAAACAACCTACAAGAAAACTTAATCGATTCACAGTTGAACATTAGGATATGATGTACAAACACAACATACCTATATGCATACATAAATACATACATATATTAAGAGGTTTCAAATTTATTTAAAATATGGCAGAGAAACATCATTATTTGACCAATATGCATGCCATTAGTTGGCATGATTGACCAGAAGGCATGAAACTACATATGCATTTGGAGGAAATCACGAAAGAGAAACCAAAATCCTTTCCACACTTGTTTTAATAGAACAAACATAAAAATAAAGAAGCTGCAGCCAATGAGACACACAGTTATTGCAAGGCCTAATGAATGCGCTAACACGACATATGTCCCTGTGACGAAAGTGAGCATCATTGCCCCAATCGCTATAATATTGAGCTGTGCAGCATGAGTGTAGATTGTGATAAGTTCTTCAATCTCATCCAAATCGGCTGCAAGGAAGTACATAAGCAAAGAAGCAATTGAACACAGGAGGCCAATTGTATCAGTCACCATAAATGCCATAAAAGCATGCTTTCTTACAAGAATTGCCAACCCTTCGTTTGGTCCTTCATTTCCATCGTAGCCTCCTGGCAAGGTGAATCCAGCTGCGAAGGTTACTGTTGTTACGAGTGCAGCCACAATCATGTGTGTGTCGGCCGTTTTCCTTACTCTTTCTATTTCCTCATTCGACTTGATATGATCATCCACCTTCATTTTTAATTTTTCGTCTCTAATTGCCTTCAAGAATCTTTGGGTTCGATCAGAACCATCATCATTACGTGTTTCTTCAGAGATCAACTGCATGTGTTACTTTTTGATCAATAAATCTAACTCAAATCAATTTTCTTTTGTTAATTACAAAACAAGTTCACAAGTTCACCATCCTATGTGAAGCACAACATGTGCGTATAATAAAGTTTTTTTGATTAATTATTAAGATAATCAATTAAATATACTAGCTTAAATATATATAATCCGAGATAATTATTACATTACTAGATGCTATTTAGGGTAATTGATTGAATTTTACCGTGTAGGTTTTTATCGGTCAATTATTCAAGTTAGCAATTGAATGTAGTGTAGATTTAAGGCAAGTATTTCATAGTGATTAAGAATAGTGTGATGTGATCTATAGGTCTTATGTTCAATTATCATACATGTGTGAGTTTGTTTCTTTATGTGAAGCGTGTTTCTTCATTTATTTGGGGCGTAATCATAAAAGTGTCAACCAATTTCAATTGAACCCTTGGTAAAAATCTGAATTGAGTCTTCTAAGTGGCCACTTTGATTCAATTGAGATTTTTGTCATGAAGAACTCAATTGACTTAAATTGGTCATCAAACGGACTCAATTGGGTGACAACTTAAAATTGGGTGACAATTTAGAGAGTCACACGTGTAATTTAGCATTTATTTAAAGCTTGATTGATTACCGATATTGTAATGGTGATTATGTTCAAGAATACATGATTGTACTTCTCAGAATGGGGATTAAAAAAATTAAGGTAGGTAGTGGAATTATATATTAGTATTTATACTGTATTAGCAATTAATCTATTAGAAATTTGTTTGAAATATAAGTTTCAATTTAACTTAGGAATTCAAGTTTTAATGTATTTTAATTTAACTAGTTTTGATATTAATTTAGTAAGAATCCAATATTAATTACTATTCACAAAATTTATAGCTAATATTAATATATTTAGGTTATGTTTGTTTCCAAGGATTACACTTAGGATATGATTATTAATCCCAAGTATCTTGTTTATTTTTAAATTTGAGATTGGAACTATTAGTCTTGATATTATAAAATAGCTTAAGATGAGGGATTATTTAATTTAATATCATGTTCTACCTGGTATTATAATCCCTACCAGTTAGGATTAAAAATTGCTAGACAAAATTAACTTCAATCTTTTTCTAAAATGACCATCATATCCTATAATTTCTTTTATTATTATTGACAAATTAAAACTTACTGGTACAAATACTAAATATTATTAAAAAAAAAATTTGGGGGGTGGTTGGGCGTGAACAGGTAGAGGTATATACATAATCACTTAATATTATTTTTTTGGAGGAGTGAATGGTGCGGGTGGGGGGTCGGGGATGGAGGATGGGCGAGTGAGGATGTATACATAATTAGTAAAAAAAAATGTGATGGAGGTGTATACATAATTAGTAAATTAAAATGTTTATAACATTATGCTCTATATTCCAAAATTAGAGTCTTAAAAGACATTTGTATAACTACGTTTTTTTTATGTAAAACTTTTATTTTTACAAACATATATTAACATATATTGAATCAAAAGTAATGACATGTTAAAACTTTGTGTCAGTTTATAGATCAAAAAAAGAAATTTACCTCTAATTTTGAGGCCAAAATGATATGCTGTAATTTAGGTTGAAAATAAAAGCTTACTAGTATCCTTACTTGTTTAATTGTATTCCCGCCATCTTTGTTCACCGGAGTGTGGTGGTGGTGGTGGTTCCTGTTGAACTCCTCTTTATCCTCGGTATATTTTCTCATAATTTTGCGCGCATCGGAGTCCAGTTTGTTAAGCAAATGGAGTGGTGTGTTTCCATCAATATCTTTTTGAATCAGAAGGCTACTACCAAATATGTCTGGATATTGCTGTAACACAAATTCAATCGTCCTCGTTCCCGAACAAAACTCCGCCACAAAATGCAACACATTTCTACCGCTTTTATCAATCATACAACAAGAATCTGGACAGGATTCTATTAGTTCTTTCAATGCCGTAAAATTGTTTTGAATTGCTGCTACATGCATAGGAGTTTTGTTACCATATTTTTCTGCTTGGTACGCAACAGATTTGTCCACTTTTAGTAGATCCTCTAGAATTTCAGCACTTGAGTCGGATGCAGCGTAATGAAACGCCGTGCACCCATGTATGTCTGCTTCCTTTATCATAATTGGCTTCCACCATAATAAATATTTTACACATTCTGAAAGAAATATATTTCAAAGCAAGAGTAATAAGCAGTGACAGACCCACGATTTTAAGCGAGTGGGTGGGTCACAAATATTGTTAAAATAAAATAAAAATGTTATATGAACAAAACCCAAACTTACTTCCATATTAATTAACGTGAAAAATACACAAAGTATCCTAAAATAAAATATTTTATAAAAAAACTTAATTAAATTCAAATAAAATGAACATTTACAAAGTTATTTTCCAAGTCTTCATAGATCCCTTCAAAATATTGTATAATCGGTCTCCTTCTCTTTAAACAGCGGATCAAAAATAAATCGATTATAACGACGGTTTTTTTCGTCAGTATAGCATACAAAACTGACGATATAGTTATGGCAACGGTTCGAATCATTATTATAACTCAAAAAACCGTCACTATAGTCGGATCGCTTTTGATTTGCTGTTCAAGGTTTGCTGGAGATGGATACCGATTGTATAATGATATATCATCGTCAACAGAAACAAAAATATATATTTAATATAAGTGAACATACAAGCATTAAGCCAATTGATAACTTATCCATAAAAAAAATTCATTGATGAAATAACCTCTCATTAACGTTAGCAAGTGCTACAGTAGAATTAATGCCAATATAGTGTATTTAGTATTGAACACGCGAAATTGTTGAAATATACATACTTGTATGCAAGTAAACATAATAACATGGCTCGGATATATAGCCTTATTAATTATTGTACTTTTAGATTACAAATTTAAAAACATTTACCAAAACATAAAATTGGCTATAACTTTTTGGATTTGCTATTTTTAGAATTAATAATTAGATTAGTATATTTTTGAAACTATAAAATTAAATTATATGTACTTTCTTATAGCTATAATCTATTAACATATATTTTGTCAAAACTAGTACCAAAATTAGTTTTAAAAATGGTCAACTTGAACATAAAAAAAGCCAAAATCAAACATTTATGTCAAGATGGGAATAGTATTATTTATTTTTTAATATGATTAATTAAGAAATGCTATTACATTTTTAAAGAGAAAGGCAAAAGGGGAATATTGAGCAATAGTAATGTAAGGAATATATATTTGTTCACTTAACCAATAAACCAAACTCTTGTCAACCACTGAGATTTAATTCTTGTCTACGTATAAGAAAAATCCTACATGGAATCTATATATGGCAATATAGTTAGTTAACTATTGGGTCAACCTATATTAATTAGAATCAAATAAGTTGGTTAACTATTTTATTTATTTAAGTTGGTTAAAATTTTGAACCATATTTTTATAAAAAAATATAGGTCCAAAGTTGTTAATCATTTTTCGAACCATATTTCATTCCAAATTAAAATCAAAATTTCTTTACACCCCAGATTCAGAATTTTTTGATTTAAAAAAATAATATTCAGTGATTATGTATACACTCCAACCTCACCCTCACCCTCACTCCCAAAAAAATTCAATTACAACCCCCACCCCAACACCCACCTCACCCCACCCACCCCACCCCACCCCACCCCACCCCACCCCACCCCATAAAAAAATAATATTTCTTGATTATATATATACCCCCACCCCCACCCTAGCACCACGCCGCCCACCCCACCCCCCACCCCCAACCCACAACCCCACCCCTACCCTCTCAAAAAAATAATATTTACTAATTATGTATATATCCCCTCCCCCTCCCCTCTTCTCAAAAAAATAATATTTATTTATTATGTATATACCCCAACCCCACCCCAACCCCAACCCCACCCCCACCCCCACCCCCACCGGCCTCCTCCCCACCCCACCCCACGTACCATCCCCCGCATCCCCCAATCCGAAAAAAAATATTTACTGATTATGTAAACACTCTCATCCCCTCCAAAAAAAATATTTAGTGATTATTATACTCCCACCCCTAAAAAAAAATTAATATTCATTGATTGTGTATACACACCCATTCCTACTCCAAAAAAAAATATTCAGTGATTAAGTATACAACCCCGCTCCCACCCAAAAAATAATAATATTCAGTGATTATGTATATATTTTTCACCCCCATCCCACCCTCCACCCCCAAAAAAAATATTCAGTGATTAATTGATTATGTATACACTCCCGCCTCCCCACCCCCCACCCCCACCCCACCCCCACCCCCACCCCCAAATAAAATAAAATATTTAGTTATTATGTATACATGATATATCTAATTAATAATAATTTATTTAATTGGATCATAATAAATGTAAGTTTAAAATATGGGTCGACCTATTTTTAAACAATAACTATATGGTTCCAACCTACACAACACATATTAAAAATAATTAATATGATTTTAATTCTTAAATGGAACTATAACCATATTTTATAAACTAAAACCAACTCATAACTATATTTTATCGGGTCTAATGGAATCTGCAACTCTTCTAACCGGAAGTGGTTAGTAAAAGTTTATTTTGGGATAAGTTGGTCAATTAACCAATAGAATACTGACACACAGACGAAGTTGTATGTGTGTCAGTATTCTATTGACCAATTGACCAACTTACTAAAACAATAACTATATGCTAACCGGATCCCTTCTAACCACATTATGTACAACGCATTGGACTCTGAGCCAAAAATGAGTTACAGATTTTTGCTTGTGTATTTAGTATTTAATACTTGAAATTCCAACTTTGCCCCTAAATTAGAAAGTAAAAAAAAAGTGACTGCAATTGACCACACAGGATCCACTGTGGGTCGCCCACCGGTAATATGTGCAGTTAAGCTTTCATGTTTAAAGTATTTAGAAAATGATGTGTCTAAGTAAAAAATTATTGTATAGACCATATTACCATATTTTTAATAATATAAAAGACTTCCGCTAAATGTCGGACTAGAAAATGGTGCAACGGCTGCATTTTGTTTTCTTGTGAAAAGTATAAGGTGTATTTAATTTAAAATATAATTTAGAATATAAATTAATTTTAAAATTAAAAATTAAGAAAAAAATTTGGAATTTAACTTATATAATTATTGAATCCATTTATACCAGCTGCATCATCAACTATTCACACACAATTACATTGTTATCCATATTAAAAAAAAAAATCTAGTATTCAACTTGCGCCTAACCACATTGTCAATTTATTAAATCTTAAAATTCAAAATAATCCTAGAAATTTTAAATTTTAGTATACAAACAATTATAATTGTTAATATAAACTAACTAAAGAAAAGTATTAATTGTCTGTGTGTTATTTTCAAACTTAAAACTGATTCATATCTTTTTGAACTTTTAGAATTTTCTCAAATTGATTTTAAAAGAGTAGTACTAATTGTCACATGTTGTTTTCAAAACATAAATTGATTCATATGTACTTAAAACTTTTAGAATTTTTTCAAATTGAAATTAAAAGATCAAAATGTATCTATTTAAGTAGTAAATATTCTACGTACCTTTCTCGTGATTAATAATTGCAGCATGCAATGCTGTTTTGCCATCAGGACCACCATAAGGTGGTGGGATGCGAATGTCACAAATAGCCCTCACCAAGTCAAGATGTCCTCTATAAGCTGCCATATACAGTGGTGTCTCACCAGCCTTATTTGGAGTATGTAGTGAATTCTCGCCGGGATCTTCTTCTAATAACACTTTTACCACGTCAAAATGATTATATCGCACAGCCTCGTGCAACGCGGTGTTTCCTTGCCCATCTGCCGTGGTCAACATCACCTTTACAGACGATGAATCGGGCCCATTTTCGATATCTTTATCAGGGAGAAGCACTTGTGATAGTCTTTTCTCCTTGTCGACGAGTGCTTTAACAACAAGGGAATGTCCTTCCCTTGCTGCGAGGTAAAGCGCAGTTTCACGTCTTGAATTTGTGTTGTACAATAGAGATGGATGCATTAATAGAATTTCTTCCACAAATTCTCTTTTGCCTGATTGGGATGCAACATGAAGGACACTATTTTTGTCTGGGGTTAGTTGATCCACAACAACAAGGGTTCTCTCCTTTTCCCTAAGGACACTAATATTACCCCGAATGGCTGCTCTATACAATTCAATATCCATGTTTTCAATTATTAATGACTTATACTAATTAATTCCTTAATTATCTCTTCATGCATGCATATATATAGTGGAGTGGATGCATCTCTAGCTCTCCCCAATCAAGTCATTGCTGCCTTGTAAGTTGTAACCTTTCAGAAAAGTAAAAAGAGAATAGTAATATATTATTGATCACTTATTCTAATTGTATTATTAATATTCTTATAATTCCCTCTATCTCCCAAAAAAAATGTCTCATTTACAAAAACCTTTTATTATGTAGTAGTATAAAATGGCAAAATGTCATTCTCATGCATGTTTGTTGTCCTAAATTCACTATCACATTAATACCATATATACTAATAAATTATTGTTTTTATGAGTAAATATGGAACAAAAATACACAATATTAATAAATTTTACAAATAACTCTTTCTGTCGAAAGGAAGTAGAATCATTTGGTCAGTTGATAACATCAAGCGTTCTCTCATTTTTTCCAAGGACTAGTCCAAATCTGCTATCACATTTATTGTCTCATCTCGATCACATGAAAGAAATTATTTACATGTATATTTTATTTACATATTTAAAGTTATAAGTATAAATGAAAAAAAAAAAATTGACATTAGTACATAGAATGGGACAACAAAATGAGACTGGTGATTATCTGAATTGACTAACGGCACTAATATCACCCGAAGTAGCAGCCCTATACAAGCCAGTAACCATATTTGAATATTTATGTATTGTACTTCTTACTTCCTCATGAATGCAGGGATTATATTATTGCTATATATGTAGTGGAACTGTGGAAGTACCTGATGCCAAATTCAAGAAGGCCAAATCTATTCTCCAACTTATTCTTTTATATTAATTTTGTCCCAGTTCATATATTATTGCCATGTATCAGTTATTTATTTTTTACAGTTACTTTTATAAATACAGATAAATAAGAATTAAGTGGCATTCAATTTGTGAGATTGGACATAAAATTATACAAAATTTGAGACAATTGATCTGAATTTAATTTCAAGTCATTCTTGCCGTGTAACTCTGCCTGAAAGGGAAAAGAGAAAAACAAAATTGAAAATACTTGGCTTGTTCTACTAATGTTCTTGTTCTCTTCTAGCGTCTCATATAATTTCCCACATATAGTTGGACAGGGTTGGACTATGCCAACTTTAAAATTAATAGCAAAAAAAAAAGAGTTAATTATTCTTGACTTGTTATAATTGTTCTACTAATGTTCTTGTTCTCTTCCAGCGTCGTAGACAATTACTTCCACATAGTTGGAAAAAGAGAAGACTAACTTAAGAGAAAAACAAAGTGTCATACAAGGGAACAATATTAAATCACATTAAATAAGAAAAATAAAAATTAAAAAAAGATCTAGGGGCCGGGAGGGTTTTTCCAAAAATGAAAAGGAATGTAACACCCTCAAAATCGGGTCCCTTAAACCTCGGTCTGGTGTGTGACAGTATTTCACATTTATAAGTTCTAACTAATTATATTTAATTTAATAACGATAATTAAATATAATCATTACAATATATACTTACATTTCCTCAAGTAATTAACCTTTGAATAAGTACAAACAATATTTTTGATTAAAACTTACAACTTTACTCTATTCCAGAGTCACAATTTTTATACATTACCTTACAACTCATGATCATATACATAATGATCTATTTTATTACATTAATGATATGTACCAACCTCTCACTCATATACCTAAATGATTAGCACATTATAGTGGTACCTATCGGTTAAATTGGTATTCTAACATTGTTGGAAATGAGATTTGAAATATTAAATATTAGAGCATTTTGATGCTCAATTAAATGAGGGACCCACATTCCGAAAATGTCGGGTCTTTGCACCAATGTGTTCTCCTTCATGAGGAGTATAACTTGGTATATTTATATGTTCAAATCCATTAAGAATTGAATGAGAAAATTGACTCCAAAGTCACCTACTTGAAATTGTAAATTGCATAAGTCCCACATAGGGCATTAGAGGAAAAAAGGAAGAACATATATATGGGATGTTTGCTCAATTGGAAGTGCCCCAAGGGCCACCCCACTTTTATGTAAGGGAGAGGACCTAGCCAAGGCATGATTGAAACCCACACACGCACGCTGTCGTCCGGTTGGGCCAGGCTTGGGGTCGCAGGTCATGATATATATATTTTTTAGACAAAATTTATTTAATGTTTTATCAAATTTTGTTAAAATAATTATCACGATACTACGTAGTTTTGCCTATTTGCCGCGCCAACGGAAATAAACTGCACCAACGGGAATATACCAACCGTGGATATTTTCTATAAATAATCGATGTGGGCGCCTAAAACAGATATAAAAATTTTTTCTCTGTTCTGCACATAATTTTTTCCCGGTCCTTCCCTTCTACAGAAATTCCGTTATGTTCTGCTCCTTTCCGTTGCAGTATACTTCCCGTCCCGTTCCTGTTCTTTTTCTGTTCCTGTTGCTGTAATAAATTGTGTTTCCCGTTTCTGAAACATAATTGTGCAGTAAGTTCTTTGTGTTTTCTGCATACATGCATTATTAGTTAATACAGTTCAGTACATAACATAAAGTTGTGTTCGTAGTGTTCTTAATTTTGAAGTGCTTCTAATTAAGAACTGGAAATCCGTTTTATCTTGGAAAGCAATTATTCATTTAATCCTTTAGCACCAGTGAGGGAATAAATTTGCTTTAAGGAGACTTTGTGAATTCAAAGGACTCAAATTTATTTGTTAATATTTGACACTTTATAATTCTGTTTTATTATATATATATATATATATATATATATTTTAAATAATACTATATATATTAGGGAATACAAACATTTCATTACAACCTATACCATTTGGTAACATTGTTTACCCCCCCCAAAAAAAAAGGATTTATTAGGATATTTATGAATCATGTGATATTCAATAAGCATTCCCTATTCCTTGATCTTTATCGGGACTCAGATGTCTCGCATATAGTTGAAAACATTTATTTAAGCAAGAGTGAGCACGACGGCAACAAGTTTAACAGTTAGCGTATAACATATAGTTCACATTTTTCATACATATTCTATATTATATCCATGTATCACAGTTACAGTTATATGCAAATTGGATATTTAGTACATGCATCATATAATTCGTATGTAATACATGTTTCACCTACCAGACATGATTCACTTTATCATACTTTTTATTTCACTGTATAAAGCTCAAGACGGACGATTCAACTGAATATAACAGTTAACAACAGTTTATAACATATTATAGCATAACAACACATTAGCACATAGCCACATTTCACACATAAGAGCAAGTTCTGAAAAATTTGTCTATATCGGGGTTTTACCATTACATTAACTTCTGCGTTCACTGTATGTGAGATCAACAATGCACATTATCAATCAAAACTTCACTCTAACTGTTAATCTTACTTTAAAACCTTATCTTAACTTATTATTTCTTGTACTGTCTTTATAGACATCTGACTATGTTATCTAAATAACTCAGTTCTATATCCAACTTCGTCACCACACGAGCTTGATAACTTATATATCACACCATATAACTTACCACACTTGGTTAACTACCTACCATCTAGGTTTATAGAATTTAGATTAGGTCCATAACTTTTTATTCAATTATTTGTTCATACACAGTCATTTATTTAGTTAACATAATTATGACTTCAAGTTATAATGTTAAAATTCACAATTTAATAATAACCATAACTTTTATTTAATTTCTTTTTCAAGCATATATATTGTATTAGTTTCAATACTCCAATACACTACCTTATGTATAATCATACATGACACATATCACAATTAGTTATTCATAACAATATAACTACGCTCCTACAATCTTTGATTCACGTACACAATTAGTTATTCATAACAATATAATTACGCTCCTACAATCTTTGATTCACGTACATTGATGTTTTATTAAACTAACTTTTCTTTTTAAACTTGGGGTTTAATCTACTTTACCCCAATATTTGATTGAATCATTACCTTGGTGGTCAATTACTACACCATTAGGATTACATAACAGTTACAACGTCAACACATACATCATAAATAACCAAACTGAAAATCTTCCCATTTGAAAATTTTAGTTTTTTCTAACTTCTTAATTTTCAAGGCCACTTTGGGGTTTTTATAATTTTCTACATTGCCTCATTTGATTCCAAGTTTGGACAGAGATTTAGACCATATGACATAGTATTTAATACATCCTTTAGTTTGCTGAAAACCTTACGTTAAGGTTCCCAAAACAGTTGCTCAAAAAGCTAGCTCGGAGCAGTTACGTTGCTGCAGAAAATGTAGCAACCGTGATTTTTTGGGCTCGTTTGGGGATTTTTAAGTTGTTCGTTATAACCCCGATTGCTATCCTCCTTGACCTAAATGTAGTCCTTACTACATAGTATTTTACAAAAATAAAGCCTGTATCAAAACAATTTATTAAGACCCAATTACACAGCCTTGAATTTGTCTGTTCATACTAATTTTCAGACTTAAATTTTTTTTCTTCTAGATTCTGCAGAATTTCTGATTTTGATTTACATAATCCTTACATTTACATACGCCGCATAACCTATGTAATATAAATAGAATTTATTACATAGTTTAACACATAATGTGATCCATGAATTTCAACCGAAATTTATATATTCCAATATTCACAACTTAATGTTAAGTTATTAACCATGTTGGTTTTCATGTTCTAATTATAGATTTATCATACATTATAATATATATATATATATATATATATATATATATATATATATATATATATTTACTAAATTTAATTATTTAAATACTCAAAGTCAAAAATATGAATCAAAACGAAAGTCGGTGTTACGATTGGAACTAAAAATGAAACGCCGCACGCAGCTGGGCAGCCAGCACGCGACTGCGCCTAGTGTGTCCAGATTTGCAGCCACAACTTATTTTCTCGCGTACTTTACAATTTCATAACCTAAAATATATATGCCCAATTGAATCCAACTTTTAATATGTTCTAAATGGTACGTCATAGTATTTTATTAAAATACTACTTGATTAAAACAAGTATTCTAAGGCATTGATTTAGAGGCTCAAAATGCCTAGAAATCTGTAGATTTTGCCCAGAAATCTGCAGTTTTTGCTTAGCTTCGTGCCTACTTTGGAATTTTGTAACTTGCAATATACATATTTGATTGCTCTCAAATTTTAATATGTTATACTTGGTACTACATATTATTTTATAAAAATATATCACAGCTAAAAAGAACATTTTAAACTGTGTTTGCAAGGGCTTGAAACTGCCCTGCTGTAACAGTTTTCTAGTCGTGCCTACTTGGTTCAATCTTCACAAATTCGTTTTTAAACCCACTTTGACTTACCCAAGCAGATAGGTTTACTTTATATAATATATATAAACACTTCCTTTTTCACAACCTTGACCAATTCTTAATTTTTAAGCTTGACAGCCTCTGAGAAGCATAATATCGAACATGCTCTTTGCGTTGCTTAAAAAGACAGATTTCATAGACATTTAAGTGGAGTCTGGCCCAGAAATTCCACCATTATCACTCCACATAGAGTACACAACATCCCACTTTATCAATTCACAACCCAACATAGCAGTTATATATCAATAAACACATATGTATTTACTTACTTTCTCTAGCTCATGCTTGGCTTAGCTCTCTCTCACTCATTACATCAGTTGATGACCCCTATATGCCCCCCCCCTCCCCTACACAGCCCCTATCAAACCCCTATACGGCCCCTAACTGAAGCCTTCTATTATCAGCCTAGCTACTCATAATTAATTAAGCCAACTAGGCAACTATGAAATCACTCGGGTCATCCCTCCCCCTTTAGGCTGCCGGCATGGCTGATTAACAAGGCTGAGAATTTGGCTTTTGTTTGGGTCTTAGGCAACAGCTTGGGCTCATAAGCGTACATGGAGCGGTTGGTTTAATTAAAACATAGGCTTGCATTTCACATATGGCTTATTTAATATTAGTATTCTTTTATAATACGTTATCGGCACGAATTACTCTTCACTTTCGTCTTGAAGATAATCATATTTAGTTTGAAGGAGAAAGTATATAATATATATATATATATATATATATATATATATATATATATATATATATATATATATATATGGATACATGCTTTTTTTTTAGCATAACATACTGTATGATATTCTAAATTAGAGTTTGTTGTACTTATCGGAAATATATGCACATAATAAATATCTATCCAATAAAACTACTATTCTAGTTTAGGTGATGATTACAATCTAATGTTGCTGGTTAGCAACTTTGCGAATATCATATCACTTGGATGATTATTCAACTGTTGGGATGTTTTTTTTTTGGCATGGAAGCATATTTGAAAATTATATTTTAATATTTTGAGTCTATTTAAATGCTATAACATGCACACACATATATTGTTCTCTCATTTCCGTTATTCAACATCATTCTTTATATTATATGACTAAATATATATTGTATGCTTGTATAATTTTTATAAACAGATGTTCATGCACATGTGGATAATTATAATAAACTAAATTTCTAATGATTTTTGATATTTTTTGTATGAAGTTACAATGACAAATCTTGTCAAACTTGAGTTCGTGGCACGTAATATTATGGGTAAGAATTATTTGTCATGAATCCTTGATGCTGAAATTCATCTTGATGCCATGGGTCTTGGAGACACCATTAAAGATGGTAATGAAACATCTAGCCAAAACAAGGCAAAGGCAATGATTTTCTTACGACATCATCTCTATGAGGAGTTGAAGTTAAAGTATCTCACAATAAAAGATCATCTTATTCTTTGAATTTTTTTGAAAAAAAGATATGACCGTCATAAGACAGTTATTCTTCCAAAAGCTCGCAATGATTGGATATATTTACGATTGCACGAATTTAAATCACTAAGTGAATATAATTCTACAATGTTTAAAATCAGTTTTAAATTGAAATTATATGTAGATAATATCATCGAAAAAGATATGTTAGAAAAAACATTTTTACTTTTCATGCCTTGAATGTGCTCCTGCAGCAGCAATATAGAGAACAAGGTTTTAAGAAATACTCTGAACTGATTTCATGTCTCCTTGTGGCTGAACAAAATAATGAGCTTTTAATGAAAAATCATGAATCACGACCGACTGGTTCAGCTCCATTCCTTGAAGTGAATGTTATAAGAATGGACAAGGACAGTTTAATTACCGCAACTATGATGGTCGTAATTTGTCAAATTCTAACAGACCTTCAAAGAATGAGGAGAAACAAGAAAGGGGGAAGAATATAAATAACAGAGATACCAAGAAGGAAGAAATATATGTTATCGGTGTGGCATGAAAGGACATTGGTTTCGTACCTGTCGTACTGCCAAACATCTTGTTGATTTATATCAATCCTCACTAAAAGGAAAAGAGAAGAACATAGAAATAAATTTTTCTCACCCACATCAAGATAATGATGATATTTATTTTGATCCTTTGGATACGACACACCTTGACGTTGCATATTTCTTTGAGCAAGTTAATAATTAATTCAGAATTATGTTGATGTATTTTGTTTTCTTCCTTTCATGTTGTTTTATTTAATGTAATGGATTTTGCTATTAATATTATGTCTTATTATGAAATTATTATATATTTATTTATTTTCATGAAGAAAATATAGATTTGAGTCATGCTATAAAGGAGCCTAATATCAGTAGTGGAGATATATGCTTAGCAGATAGTGCAATGACACATACCATTCTTAGACATAAGCAATATTTTTTAAATCTAAGAATGATGAAAGCAAAAGTGAATACAATATCAGGTTCAGTAGACTTGATTGAAGGCTCTGGAAGAGCCAATATAATGCTTCCTAGTGGAATAAAATTTATTGTTGATAATGCTTTGTTTCCACTAAATCAATGAGGAATCTGCTAAGTTTTAAAGATATACGACTTAACGGGTACCATATTGAGACAACCAATGACAATGGTATAGAATATCTTTACATCGTATCAAATGTCTCTACCGGGAAAAAAATATTGGAAAAATTACCAGTTTGTACTACACAAGTATTAGTACAATTGAAGTCAATGTAATAACGAACCAGAAGTTCAATGAACCAAATAATTTTATTATTTGGCATGACCGATTGGGCCATCCTGGATCAATAATGATACGAAGAATTATTGAGAATTCACATGGTCATCCATTAAAGAACCAGAAGATTCTTCAATTTAAGGAATTCTCGTGTGCTGCTTGTTCTCAAGGAAAATTGGTCATTAGACCATTACCAACTAAAGTTCGGATTGAATCCCCAAGATTTCTAGAACATATTCAAGGGAATATTTGTGGGCCTATTCACCCACCAAGTGGATCATTTAGATATTTTATGATTTTAATAGATGCATCTACAAGATGGTCACATGCGTGTTTATTATCAACTCACAACTTGGCGTTTGCGAGATTACTTGCTCAAATTATTAGATTACGAGCACAATTTCCGGATCATACAATCAAGACTATTAGTCTTGACAATGCTAGTGAATTCACATCCCAAACATTTAAAGATTATTACATGTCACTTGGGATAAACAATGAACATCATGTTACCCATGTTCATACTCAGAATGGTCTTGCTGAATCATTTATTAAACGCCTCCAGTTAATTGCAAGACCATTGCTCATGAGAAAAAAACTTCCTATCTCTGTTTGGGGGTACGCTATTTTACATGCAGCAACACTTATTCGCATTAGGCCACCATCATATCACAAATTCTCCCAATTACAATTCGTTTTTGATCATGAGCCAAATATTTCCCATCTAAGAATATTTGGTTGTGCGGTATATGGTCCAATTTATCCGCCAAAATGTGCAAAGATGGGTCCTCAAAGGAGGCTGAGAATATATATTGGGTTTGAGTCCCCATCAATAATTAAATATCTTGAACCCTTAATAGGTGATTCATTTAAGACACGATTTGACGACTGTCATTTTGATGAGACTATGTTCCCAACATTAGGGGGAGAAATTAAACATCTGGATAAAGATATTACATGGAATGCATTGTCATTATCTAATTTTGATCCCCGTACAAAACAATGAGAATAAGAAGTTAGAAAGATACTTCGTTTGCAAGATATTGCAAATCAGCTACCGAATGCATTCACTGACTTAAAAGGAGTAACCAAATCTCATATACTAGCTATAAATGCTCCAGGTCGGATTAAAGTCCCAGTAGGACAATCTGCAAAAATTATAGCAAAGATTCTAAGGCACGCCAGAAACGTGGTAGACCAATCGGTTCAAAAGACAAAAATCCTTGAAAAAGAAAAGAAGTAAATAAACAAGTTGGCAATATTGAGGAGGAAAATATTCATGAGAATATAGACATAACTAATCATAAAACCCTAGAAGAGGTTCAGGTACCTGAAAACAGTAAAGATGGGGAGATCTCGATAAGTTATGTCTCTACAAATAAAAGATGGAACCGAAGTGAGATAGTTGTTGACAATATTGTTTCATATAATATATCTCTTGATATCATTAATGAAAACGAGGATCTTGAGCCTAATTATATCGAAGAATGTAGACGCAGAAATGTTGGCCAAAATGGAAAGAAGCAATCCAGGCAGAATTAAATTCACTTGCAAAACGTGAAGTTTTTGGACCTGTAGTCTAAACACCTGAAGAAATAAAGCTAGTTGGATACAAATGAGTCTTTGTATGAAAAATAAATGAGAAAAATGAAATCGTAAGATATAAGGCACTATTTGTGCCACAAGGGTTTTCACAAAGACCTGCCATTGATTACGATGAAATATATTCTCTTGTGGTAAATGTAATTACATTGTGGTATCTTATTAGCCTAGTAAGTCATGAAAAAATCGACATGTGTCTAATGGATGTTGTTACAGCCTATTTATATGGGTCAATTGATAATTATTTTTATATGAAAATCCCTGAAGGATTTTAAATGCCTGATGCATATAATTCAAATCCCCGGGAAGTTTACTCAATCAAGTTACAAAGGTCCCTATATGGGTTAAAGCAATCAGGACACATGTGGTATAATCGTTTTAGTGAATATTTATTAAAGAAAAGGTATAATAATAACCCTATATGCCCATGTGTTTTTATAAAGAAGTCGGAATCTGGTTTTGCTATCATTGCTATGTATGTTGATGATTTAAATATTATTGGAACTCATAGAGAAATACCAAAGACAATGAATTATTTAAAGAAGGAATTTGAGATGAAAGATTTGGGAAAAATAAAATTGTGTCTTGGCTTGCAGATCGAGCATTTAACAAATGGAATTCTTATTCATCATTCAACTTACGCAGAGAAGGTCCTTAAAAGATTTATATGGATAAAGCACATCCATTGAGTACCCCAATGGTTGTTAGATCACTTGATGTGAAAAAGGACCATTTTAAAACTCATGAGGATAATGAAGAATTACTTTGTCCTGAAGTACCATACCCCAGTGCAATTGGTGTGCTAATGTATCTTGTTAATAATATATGACCTGATATAGCATTCTCTGTGAATTTGCTAGCAAGATATAGTTCTTCTCCTACCCGTAGACATTGGAATGGGGTTAAACATATTTTTTGTTACCTACGAGGAACTATGGATATGGGCTTATTTTATTCAAATAATGATAATCATTAGTTAGTTAGATATGTTGATGCAAGATATTTATCTGATCCACATAAAGGTTGATCTCAAATAAGTTATCTCTTTATGTGTGGTGATACTGCTATATCATGGAGATCTACAAAGAAAAAATTAGTTGCCATTTCATCTAATCATGCTGAAATACTTGGAATTCATGAAGCAAGTCGAGAATGTGTGTGGCAGAGATCAATGACTCAACATATTCGTGAAACATGCAGTTTATCATCTAGCAAAGGAACTCCAACCATTCTATATGAAGACAATGTTGCATATATAGCTCAATTAAAAGGAGGATACATCAAAAGAGATAAAACAAAACACATCTCACCGAAATTCTTTTTCACATACGACCTTGATAAGTGTGGTGACATTAATGTTCAGCGAATTCGCTCAAAAGATAATCTATGTGACACCCCCAAAATAGGTCCAATCCACCCAATCTATTCTGAGTCGCCAATAATATGGTACAGAAACAACTACAACTTTATTACTACAATTGTCGTGCAAAATACAACAACACATATACTGTGAATTTTAATACAAATATTGTAACGTATATAATACGACAATATTCATACTCAAATTTTGTTCTCTTCTTTTTAATGCGGTGCACTTTTGACGCTTCTAGGTTGAGTTCGCCTCACCCTAATGTTGTTCACCAAAATCAATTATTAAGTGACGTATAAAATACGACACACACATCTTAGGTCCTCAATACAATTATATATTGCAGGTCATGCCATTTTATAACGTATTGAGAAACTTGGATAGTCTCGGACCATTACACTATTCCTCATTATCACTTTCGACCAATTTACACTTTTTTTTACCCGAAAGGAATTGTGAAACAAAAGGGTGAGCTTAACTAACTTGATAAAGAATATCATGACTAAAGATAATTACATTACCAATAGACTTCATCAGTAATAAATCAGAGATTTAGAACATATGGTAGATGATAAAATTTTTAACCATAGTTGCAGAGGAACGAGCAATCCATTTGAAGAGTCAAATAGACCATAAAGTCTATTATCTTCTCCACATTAAAGTCCACCAATCATGTTTTATCCCTGTAACATCAATCAGCAGTTCCTTTCCACAATCAAATGAATAACTCATAATCATAATTGTGATTCTAAATTCCTCTTCGCATCCAAGACGAAGATAATTTTCATCACCTGTCTTTACCTGAAACATCAAAGATCATGGTTATACCAAATCACAGTTCCTGTTCATAATCATACTAATAAAATAATCTTTGCACAAAGGCCAAAGATATTCATCAACAGTTCATCTTTGCACTACATGCCAAAGATATTCAACAAAAAGTCATCTTTGCACTACGGGCCAAAGATATTCAACAACAGGTCATCTTTGCACTACGGACCAAAGATATTCATCAATAATTGATCTTTGCACTACATGCCAAAGATATTCATATCTCAAAGAAATACATAATCATTTCAGAATTTATATAAAGCATAATTATAACCATATGTGTTGATCAATTCACCTTTGCACTTAAGCTAAAGATATTCAATTATAAATTCAATGGTTATTATCATACCAGTCAACAATTCAACTTTGCACTACTGGCCAAAGAGAACCTATAGTCATAATCATACCAATAATCTACTCATCTTTACACTCAAGTCAAAGAGAAATATCATCATTAGGGTTATAAGAATGTTATATATGATAATAAAAACAATATAATCACATATAGATTTAATCTCAAGAGTAAGATTCATAAATTAATGATCTCATAACACCTTAATCAAAATGTTATAAATCACTTAATAATCTCATAATCTAATATTATTAATATTACCACAATATTTTAATCATTTCTTAAACTTATAAATAATTTATTTTAATTGTTTACACTTTACTAATAAATGCATTTAATCATCTTAAAATGTCAAACTCATAAGATTTCATCACCAATAACCAAAACTCTCATAAAAAATCTGCATATACCTTATATAGGATTCTCAAGCCATAAAATCCTATTTTCCAATTTTCTTACTTCATATAACATATTTAATTCATTTACTCATAACTAGACCATTTTCATGAAAAATACCAAATCAGTCCCAAAAATATTTCTTTTCTGGGATTTAGCATAATATTTTCCCATATTGAACATATATTTTTCTCGGAATTTTAAAAATTCATTTACTATTTTTCATATGGCCAAAACCGTAGAATATTTAAACATTTATCATAAATTGTACTTTTATCCAAAAATTTCGAAATTCACAGGGTATACTGATATTATATAGATGTACTCCCAATAAAAATTTCATCAATTTTGGAGTTAACCACAAGGAGTTATAAGGGTTTACTTTTAAAATAGTATTTTCTCATAAAATCCATAACTCCTAATCTATACATCCAAAAATTGCCATTTTTGGACACAATCTACAAAACTCATCAAATTATCATTTCAAATTTTTCCAGAATTTTTAAAGGTTCAGAAAAATTTCGAAATTAAAAAACATAATAACATTTACATACTAACGACAATATCCCTTACTATCCCTTACCTCAAAAAGCGTGACTTACATCGAAATAACTTATTTGAAACGAACTTGCACCGTATAACAATACACAAGATATCAAAATACTCAAAAGAATACACTCGATAATATAGAGAGAGAAGTAGAGAGAAAATTTCAGTTTCTGGTGTGATTTTCAATTCTAACCTAAGCACCCTATTTATAGGAAAATACTTAGAACACCAAAGTAGAAAATTGAATATAATAACATATTTATAACCAAATTTTCCTTAGCCCACCACATCAAAAACACATTTTCCACACAAATACACCAAAAATGCAAAACATGTTTTAAACAATTTTTGTAACAAAAATCAATTCAGACTCAATAATACGGAACTTCAATAATTCATAATAAATAGACCTTTTATCAGAAAAATTCAAACCTTATGTCCATTCCATAGGAAATTTCATTCTCTACAACTTTGCAGAAGAAAGTTTTCCAAATTCCAAATGTAAATTGACCAAGAAATCCACAAACGGACGATTTTACAGGCTATAATCAAATTTCAGTCAAAATTTGTGTCCACCAACATGTTTAACATGTGTTAAACATTTTTTGTAACACACAAAACATGTGTTTAGCATTTATAGTAACAAAAATACTCTTCCTCCTCATTTATTCATATATCACACATTCATTGTAAAAATATCACCATTATTATATCACTGTAATATAATAATATATTTTATCAGAAAAGATAAAATATCAATTTTCAACAATTGTCACATTAAAAATTTTCTCCATCTATAACCACATAAAATGAATATTTTCCTTATCATATAAATCAATAATTAATTATTCACAAATAATATTACAAAATTACAATACTGACAACCAGTTAGTTCTCAAGAAAGATGGGGCTTTCCAATAAGGATTTCTCCTTACTGACGCGCAATTAGATGACCAAACCTTTCCTTAGACAGAACTTTCTAGACATTGCCAATAATGTTATGTAATAATATTATTCGGATAATATGAATTATTGCTCCAATAATAGAAAATATTGTGCAGTGACAATTAAAACAACAATAATATAAACTATCAACGCAGCAATTATTGAATCAATAAAATAAAATATTGAATAGTAATTTCTGTAACAATTATTGAGTAATGCCTTCTTACGAATTTTTTTTTATCATGTTTCGTAAATAGTATTCGTGAATAGTAACTCGTGAATAGTAACTCCTGAATAGTAACTCGTGAATAGTAACTATAAAAAAAATTGAATACTTTTATTTCATAAAAATCGGGGTCTTACAATCTCCCCTCCTTATGAAATTTCGTCCCTGAAATTTACGTACCTAGTATTTCAAAGAGTTGAGAATATCTTGCCTTCATTTTAGATTCCATCTTCCCTGTCATCATGATTTCTCCAATGCTCATCTCTTGTATTTTAGATATCATTCTAGAATACAGCTTCAAAATAAAGGTTAATTGACATATCACAATTTGTCAACTTAAGTAAGAAAATTCAGCTTAGGTAGGACACACTAGCGAAGGATTTACTCATCTCTCCCCTCCTAGTTCTAATCCTGGATCTCCGCCAGAGATCATATCCCTATGCTCTGATACCAACTGCGACGCCCCCAAAAAAGGTCCAATCCACCCAACCTATTCTAAGTCGCCAATAACATGGCACAGAAACAACTACAACTTTATTACTACAATTGTCGTGCAAAATACAACAACACATATACTGTGAGTTTTAATACAAATATTGTAACGTATATAATACGACAATATTCATACTCAAATTATTACATGCCATATAAAGTACATCAGCAAATATTTCAAGTCTCTAAAGGGACACGAGAAGAATTTTGTTCTCTTCTTTTTAATGCGGTGCACTTTTGACGCTTCTAGGTTGAGTTCGCCTCACCCTAATGTTGTTCACCAAAATCAATTATTAAGTGACGTATAAAATACGACACACACATCTTAGGTCCTCAATACAATTATATATTGCAGGTCATGCCATTTTATAACGTATTGAGAAACTTGGATAGTCTCGGACCATTACACTATTCCCCTGTAATCCCCGCTCGACCCAGCTACACTTTTTTTTACCTGAAAGGAATTGTGAAACAAAAGGGTGATCACAACTAGCCTAGTAAAGAATATCATGACTAAAGATAATTACATTATCAATAGACTTCATCAGTAATAAATCAGAGATTTAGAACATATGGTAGATGATAAAATTTTTAACCATAGTTGCAGCGGAACGAGCAATCCATTTGAAGAGTCAAATAGACCATAAAGTCTATTATCTTCTCCACATTAAAAGTCCACCAATAATGTTTTATCCCTGTAACATCAATCAACAGTTCCTTTCCACAATCAAATGAATAACTCATAATCATAATTGTGATTCTAAATTCCTCTTCGCATCCAAGACGAAGATAATTTTCATCACCTGTCTTTACCTGAAACATCAAAGATCATGGTTATACCAAATCACAGTTCCTATTCATAATCATACTAATAAAATAATCTTTGCACAAAGGCCAAAGATATTCATCAACAGTTCATCTTTGCACTACATGCCAAAGATATTCAACAAAAAGTCATCTTTGCACTACGGGCCAAAGATATTCAACAACAAAAGTCATCTTGCTTTACTACGGACCAAAGATATTCATCAATAATTGATCTTTGCACTACATGCCAAAGATATTCATATCTCAAAGAAATACATAATCATTTCAGAATTTATATAAAGCATAATTATAACCATATGTGTTGATCAATTCACATTTGCACTTAAGCTAAAGATATTCAATTATAAATTCAATGGTCATTATCATACCAGTCAACAATTCAACTTTGCACCATCGCCAAAGAGAAACTATAGTCATAATCATACCAATAATCTACCCATCTTTACACTCAAGTCAAAGAGAAATATCATCATTAGGGTTATAAGAATGTTATATATGATAATAAAAACAATATAATCACATATAGATTTAATCTCAAGAGTAAGATTCATAAATTAATGATCTCATAACACCTTAATCAAAATGTTATAAATCACTTAATAATCTCATAATCTAATATTATTAATATTACCACAATATTTTAATCATTTCTTAAACTTATAAATAATTTATTTTAATTGTTTACACTTTACTAATAAATGCATTTAATCATCTTAAAATGTCAAACTCATAAGATTTCATCACCAATAACCAAAACTCTCATATAAAAATCAGATATACCTTATATAGGATTCTCAAGCCATAAAATCCTATTTTCCAATTTTCTTACTTCATATAACATATTTAATTCATTTACTCATAACTAGACCATTTTCATGAAAAATACCAAATCAGTCCCAAAAATATTTCTTTTACGGGATTTAGCATAATATTTTCCCATATTGAACATATATATTTTCTTGGAATTTTAAAAATTCATTTACTATTTTTCATATGGCCAAAACTTAGTCGAATATTTAAACATTTATCATAAATTGTAATTTTATCCAAAATTTGAAATTCACAGGGGTATCTTGATATTATATAGATGTACTCCCAATAAAAATTTCATCGATTTTGGAGTTAACCACAAGGAGTTATAAGGGTTTACTTTTAAAATAATATTTTCTCATAAAATCCATAACTCCTAATCTATACATCCAAAAATCGCCATTTTTGGACACAATCTACAAAACTCATCAAATTATCATTTCAAATTTTTCCAGAATTTTTAAAGGTTCAGAAAAATTTCGAAATTAAAAAACATAATAACATTTACATACTAACGACAATATCCCTTACTATCCCTTACCTCAAAAGAGCAGTACTTCTGATGAAATAACGCTGAACGAACTTGCACCGTATAGCAATACACAAGATATCAAAATACTCAAAAGAATACACTCGATAATATAGAGAGAGAAGTAGAGAGAAAACTTCAGTTTCTGGTGTGATTTTCAATTCTAACCTAAGCACCCTATTTATAGGAAAATACTTAGAACACCAAAGTAGAAAATTGAATATAATAACATATTTATAACCAAATTTTCCTTAGCCCACCACATCAAAAACACATTTTCCACACAAATACACTAAAAATGCAAAACATGTTTTAAACAATTTTTGTAACAAAAATCAATTCAGACTCAATAATACGGAACTTCAATAATTCATAATAAATAGCTCTTTTATCAGAAAAATTCAAACCGTATGTCCATTCCATAGGAAATTTCATTCTCTACAACTTTGCAGAAGAAAGTTTTTCCAAATTCCAAACAGAAATTGACCGAAATCCACAAACGGACGATTTTACAGGCTATAATCAAATTTCAGTCAAAATTTGTGTCCACCAACATGTTTAACATGTGTTAAATATTTTCTGTAACACAAAAAACATGTGCTTAGCATTTATAGTAACAAAAATACCCTTCCTCCTCATTTATTCATATATCACACATTCATTGTAAAAATATCACCATTATTATATCACTGTAATATAATAATATATTTTATCAGAAAAGATAAAATATCAATTTTCAACAATTGTCACATTAAAAATTTTCTCCATCTATAACCACATAAAATGAATATTTTCCTTATCATATAAATCAATAATTAATTATTCACAAATAATATTACAAAATTACAAATCGACAACCCAGATAGCTTCTCGAGAAGAGGGGCTTTCAATAAGGATTTCTCCTTATCGACGCAATAATTAGATGACCAAACCTCTCCTTAGACAGAACTTTCTAGACATTGCCAATAATGTTATCTAATAATATTATTTGGATAATATGAATTATTGCTCAATAATAGAAAATATTGTGCGTTGACAATTAAAACAACAATAATATAAACTATCAACGCAAAGAATTATTGAATCAATAAAATAAAATATTGAGCGATAATTTACGTAACAATTATTGAGTAATGCCTTCTTACGAATTTTTTTTTATCATGTTTCGTAAATAGTATTCGTGAATAGTAACTCGTGAATAGTAACTATAAAAAAAATTGAATACTATTATTTCATAAAATTCGAGGTCTTACAATCTCCCCTCCTTATGAAATTTCGTCCCCGAAATTTACGTACCTAGTATTTCAAAGAGTTGAGAATACCTTGCCTTCATTTCAGATTCCATCTTCCCTGTCATCATGATTTCTCCAATGCTCATCTCTTGTATTTCAGATATCATTCTAGAATACAGCAATTATTGAATCAATAAAATAAAATATTGAACAGTAATTACTGTAACAATTATTGAGTAATGCCTTCTTACGAAAAAAAAAATTATCATGCTTCGTAAATAGTATTCGTGAATAGTAACTCGTGAATAGTAACTCATGAATAGTAAATCGTGAATAGTAACTCGTGAATAGTAACTCGTGAATAGTAACAACTGAATAGTAACTCATGAATACTAACTATAAAAAAAATTGAATACTTTTATTTCATAAAATTCGGGGTCTTACAATCTAACAGATTTTTTTCACCAAAGCATTACCAACTACAACGTTTGAAGGATTGCGTCACAATATTAGAATGTGATAGCTGAAGGACTTAAGGATACATTGTGACACCCCAAATCTGGGTACTCCATTCCCACAAGATTTGGTGTTTACTATCTAAAACAATCACATCCAACTACCCTTAATCTAGGATAAAGACATAAATTAAATATCTTAAACAATAATCCTCCCCATTAAATGGTTACATCACTTAAAACAAATCCCAAATAATCTTACATTAAATTATTACACAAGTCTGCGGAATACATCATATAATTAAATAAGTCTCATAACAAAGATTCCATTAAATAAAATCAAACAAATCTTCATCATTTGGACATCTTGCTCCTGCGCTTGATAGTAGACGGCTCGTCAACTTTCTTAACTATGGCTGCAAGGTTATAAGCAAGAGTGAGCAAACAATTGCTCACAAATATAATGATGACAATTGCAATATCATAGGAGTAAACAATAAATACTGAATAATAAAGAACTTGTTCTTTGAATCAAGATTAGAAAACAAGTTCGAGAGTTATATCTGAGGGTCTTAGGACTATGAACTATGTCCCAGGTTACTAAGTATTTCTACTTCAACCTTTAACAGTCGTTAGACTATACGGACCTTTCCTTTCGTACTCAGGGGGATCTGTAAAGCCCCCAAATTCAGGTACTTGAAACCCGAATTCAGTGCTTCACGATACCATTTCTATGAGCGGAATAATACTAATAATAATAACAATAATATAAATATTAAACTTAATTTACATAACTATCAAAGTCTAGCTCCCAAGTACTTAACCTTTAATCATTCCTTACAGTACATGATAATAAATATATAACATTGTCTTAATAATATTAAACTATTACATAAGATAACATTGAAATCATTCAGCAACCTTTCCCTTTCCCTTATTTCTAGCAGAGCCTTCAGAATGCTCGCACTTAGCTGAAAACATTTAAATTAAGCAAGGATGAACATTTGAGTGCCCAGCAAGTAATAACAATAATATATATATATATATATATATAAGCTGAAAGAATTTAAATATTTTCTTTATACTACTCTTCTACAACAAATCAATAGTTGTGAAGTAATCAGGCAAATAATAATAACACAACAACCCTCTTTCAAATTTTTAAAACTACGTCATCGACTATAAATAGGGTTAAGGAGACATACTATGAACATTGTTTTCATTTTCAAAAGGTTAAGCAGAACTTCATCGTAAAATAGTCCTAACTTTACGGCACGCGGGGTGATCAACCCGTTGTACCATCAGATTGATCAACTTTGCATGCAAAACATCGCATGCAAGAACGATAGGATCGTTCACTCTGTCCGCCTTGGACTCATAAAAGTTTTCCCGTGTAAGGGATGTTCATACTTGTCAGGGTTCCAAACCAAAGAAATTCGGTTGGATAACAATAAGGTTTTATCTTGTTCAAAAATAATCTATAATTCAACATATATGTATACGGGTAATTAACAAAGGTGTATCAACATGTGATTAAATGCAATGATTATCCAAGTGGGGACACTTGTATAACCATTTATAAAAATTAACGAACAGAATATATATCTGAATTACCATATACTAACATGTTGATAATCAATGAGCGTATATAATATAGGGTTAATAATCTGTACAGTAATAATATAATTCTGAAACATTCTTACTCATGTCCATTGCATAAAGAAAATGCAAAGGGAGGATACTTGCCTGATGCGCTGCTTACGATACGCAACTTAATTTAATCTTTTATATCACGACCTATCATTAATCAGATCATTTGTTCGATTAGAACAATATACTATAACATATAGTACTGCATTTCACAGTTAGCACATAATCTAATCACATTATCACACATGTTCAACAGTCATTGCATCACAAACAAACATTAGTACAATCAAAATATCTAAATCCAGATCAATTTACGAAATATGCCGATTGTAAAAGCGACTTTATCGGTAATTATCGAGTCTAAGACTCTATTCAACGTTCAATATCCGTAAGTATCAGTCATATTATTTTAAATGACTTAATAAATATTTATTAATTTATCATGAATTTTTAAACAACGAAATCATTATTAAATGATTTAAATATCAAATAATTCTATTATCATTTAATTATTATTAAAATATTAATAATACTTTTATTCATTTACCAATAGTATTAATATTTTATTCATTTACTAATATTATTAATCTTGATATTATTTAATTCACCTCTTAGTATTATTAGTTTGCTAATAATACTTTTATTCGCTACTAATATTATTAACATCTTAATAATATGTTAATACTTTACTAATATTATTAATCCTCTTAATAATATTTTAATCATACATTAATATTATTACTTTAATAATATCTTACTTATAATACTTTTATTCATTTACCAATAGTATTAATATTATTAATCATTTTATAATATTTTATTCATTTACTAATGTTATTACATTTTAATAACATTTTATTTAATCTCGAATATTATTATTTACTTAATAATATTTTAATAAATCCAATAATACTTTAATTTAATATTATTAATCTTTTAATAATATTTTAATCTAAGATTAATATTTTAACCATTTAATAATACTTTAATCATTTATTAATATTTTAAATCAAATATGATTAACCATTTAATAATATTTTGATAAAGTTTTAATCTTAATATTTTTATTTACTTAACAATATCATATTCTAATATTATTAATATCATAATAACATTTTAATAATTTATTAGATCAATAAAAATTTATTTTAATTGTTTACCCTTTATAAAACAATTTATTTAATATCCATAAAATGTCATAAATAATATTTCTTATTATAAATTACCAAAATGCCCTAAAATAGTCATAATATTATATATTAGGAGTATAAAAGCATAAAAATCACATTGTTCTTATTAAAGACATCATTAACTATTTATTTCCTTTTATTCATAACTTAATTATTTTTAGGAAAAATAGCAAACTGATTCCAAAAATTCTCATCTTCTGAATTTTGACAGAATATGAACCCACAAGGATCCCCAAAGTTTTCTGGAATTTTAGAAAATGATTTACTAATTTTAAAGTGCCCAAAACACTCGGATCTTGTTTCATTTTTCATAAATTAAGTTTTACTCGAAACATCTGAAATTTTCAGGGTATGCTCTCCTGACATATATGAAACTCTTTGTAAAAATGTCGGAATTTTCCGGTGTATATATATACGGTGAGATATTGAAGGTAAATATTTAGGATTCCTTTACGGAAATAGCCATTACGCACAACCTATAAATCAAACGCAGCGTCCAGTTCTTTTCCTACTACGTAGATAGCTTCTTAAGGTACCTCTCATTAGTTTTCCCAGTTTTTAAGAGACATGAAAGCTGTCAAAATAGTCCCAAGAAAAATGGGACGGAAAATTTATTTTAAGGTTTTGAACCCTTAACATTCCAAGTAATTTTTTTTTGGGGAAATCAGATCCAAAGGATTCAAAACTTGCTAGATTTGTGTTCTATCACTTGGGTTTACAAGATAACTCATGTATCTAGCAGCCCCCCTTCGATGGATCACAAATCCAAGTTGTAAAACTTGAGTTATACAAGATTTAGTGGAAGAAAACAAGAGTTTTCACCCTTGGAGAACATATGCTCATATTCTTCCTCTAAGCCTTTGATCTAACACTCAAGATACTTAGTTCCATACATGATGATATGTAGGACTAGGGTATCTTGAGTATTTGTTCATAACCCCAACAAAACTCAAGCAAAAAAAATAAAGTATAAGATGAAGATGAAGGTTAGGTTATACCTTGATTTAATGGCAACCTTCCTTGATCTACCAAAGTAAGTGATTAACTTAGGATGCATGAACAAACTAGCACTCCTCTCTCTCTCTCTCTATATGGCCGAACCTCTCTCTCTTTTCTCTCTTGAAGTTGCTAGCTTGGGAGAAAAATTAGAAGAAGAAGAATGAGAGAAATGCAAAATGATCTAGCAAATGAATGGGGTGATTAACTATTATCCCCCATACTTTTATTGTCCCTTGGATAAAAGACTTCACCTTATCTCTTCCAAATGAGCCTAATCATGTGATTAAAGGTGCTTAATAGATTTGCAACCAATGAGAGCTTGACAACCATGTACTTGTGTGTATGAGTTACTAATTATGGACATTGTTGAGCTTAATTAATTTGCTTTAAAAGGCCTAATAGGATGACTATATAAATGCCCACTAATTCCTTCATTTAGCTTTTATTTTAATGCATAAAGATAAATCAAAGGTCTAAAATACCCTTAATCAAGTGGACTAAGTTTGGGCTTGTATTTTATTTCTTTTGGGCTTCTCCTTTAATTGTTTTGGGCCATGTAATAAACATAGCCTAACAATTTTAATATATGCTACCCAAATTGTTTATTTAGGGTTTCCATTCCCAATCTTATGAAATTTAATTACTTATACATGTGACTTTAGCTCATAACCTAATTAGGTTTACTAAAAATATGTTTAAAATTATTAGTCACTTGAAATAACGAGATTATCCACATAAGTTAGTATACATATTAAATACTAACCTTTCCTTATTACCATAACCCTTAGGTTATTTAATTGTCTCACCTAATGTATAATTAGGTTACGAAGCTTTCATTTATGGTTTAAAATAAAATAAAATAAAATTAGTTCCTAAAATTTGTAATTAGGGTTTCACGAAGAATACTGAGGGTTTGTCACATACACATAATTATTGACCCTTATTGGTCCACATATCTGATACATATTTATAGCATTGAAAAATCAAAATATAATTATTATAATAATTCTAAAAATCATTTCATATATTATATAAATAATATATGATTATATTTTCATGGAAAATAATTAATAAAAATATTTCTACTATAAAATTAAATATTATAATAATATAATTTATAAAAATCAATAATTCTTAAATAAAATTATTTAAATCATTCATGTAATAAATATATCACATAAATACAAACACACATTATCTTGGCACATATTCCCCATAGTTATTTTAATAAATACAAAAGAAAATTTATACGCAAAATTTCTAATTTATTTGTATAGAAAATATCGGGTTGTTACAGGATCAACCCTTCGTACCATGTATTGTGCAAAAACATCTAAATGCTAACGCATACATAATCCCCTATATTAGGGTTATTCATCTCAGTTTAACTTAGGAATTCCGCACTAAAAAGAGTTTAGTTTGGATTAGCTTAACAATGGTTCTAGAATTTTAGGACTCTCAACAACTATAGTTTAGTCAATTCAATAGAGGTTTACTAGTCATTCGAAGTTCGATACAACAATTAGATATTGAGTAACAATATTTAAAATCAAGAATGGAATCACAACAATATATAGTTGAATAGAACATTGTATATCCAATAGTATATCTTCAAAGGAATTAGATAGTCTCGTTTGGAATAATAAACATTTCAAACTTTGAATTAATAAGAAACAATGATTAGAAACTTGCTTAATATGAATAAACAACTTGAGCCATCCCAATCACACAATATCAAGTTCAAGATTAGGAAATTTGCTTAGTGAAACATAAGATTTAGATACTTGTATAACAATAATAAACAAGATAGGATAAAGATCTTGCTTTACATAAAGAAATAAGGTTTAGGAGCTTGCCTTGTTCGTAAACTACACAATTATAACATATGTTTGCCAAATACCCTACATATACCATTGAAATTGCAATCTGGATTATTTAAGCTAACATTAACCCTATAGGTTTAATCCTTACTCGAGGTTCATCTCGTTATTCTATCTCATAGTCCAATCATTGACACCATTTCCAGGTCTGAAAATGTAACGACCCCAAAAATTCATACAACTCAACTCTCGACCTTGGTCGTTATCGATACATCTGTAGTCTAACGTTACATCATTAAACGATGTTAAACTTAATAAAATGCGAAATAATTTAAACTTTCCTATCTTCTTCTTTTATTTTCCCTAAATCACAACCTTTATCATCTATATGTCTTTGAATCTTATACAATCCATGATTCACTTTATCATAGTTAATATATATATACTTACATCTCAAATCGATATCCTTTATATATCGAATAGCTCAAACTTTAACTTTATAACTCAACAATTATTAAACATCATAAACCATCAAGTACATATCTCAAAACCTTAAACATGGATTAAAAGAATAACAACTATAGCTAAAGTATTTAATCTTCATGCATTGCATCTGATCCATATCATTCAAGTAGCACATAGCATTACCTTGAAACCTTAAGCTATAAAAATGGTTATTTGCAAGGTTGAGCTCGACAACCTAGCAAATTTAACAGTTTTCATGCAACACATAGCACATAAATAACATGTTCACCTTATACATCATAAACATTTGTCTAAACACATTATACATGTTGTACATCACATATCAAATAAAGATTAAGTTCCATAACCCAATCAGCATTCCTTACTCAACCAATGTAATCATAAATTGACTTTAACATTTGATACTTACAACATAAATCATATAACATGTTTTCTTTTTGCAATACAGATTTAAAAAAATTCATCATCAAGTTTACATAACAATTAGGAACTGAAAGACTTGCCTTGATCGTTGTTTACCAATAACAGTTTAACAACTTACAGCTATCTGTATTTTACGTGCCCTACACAATTATATAATCATGCACATCAACTATTAGTCACATAGCAATGCATAGTAGTTGTAATATAAACTTTACTCTACAACCCATAACCCTTCCTATTAATCAATACATAATGTTCAATTTGATTATGTTAACTTTCGACTTATATCTCACTATATTTCTTCTTAGGTCATACCCGAAATTCATTCAAATGTTCAAGTCTTGCTAGGACTCCTTATTGGTTTTATATTAACCACATTCCATATCTTATAATGTTCACTTAAATTGAATTAAAACACTTTTTAAGTTCATTAACACTTTTCGCGGCGTTTTGACATTCATTCATCACACGTCCGATTCGTCTCTCCTACTTATGCTTAGTATGCTTATACAACTTATCTAATACATTATTTATTAATGTTAGGCATCATTATATTTACTAATATTCATATTTTATAACTTAGAACAACATATTTTATCATCAGAAGCACTACACTTGCATATGTACATGTCCGACGCCCTAGGATTGCCTCCGAATACACATCAGTCCGAAAGATGACCATTTTGACCCATTTTAATGACCTAAAATTGAAACACTTAGAGAACAAACGTTGTAGGTCTATTCGTCCTCATTCTGGATCATCTTGAATCACCTTAATCGGAGTCCGTATGATAATGTTATGGCCATTTTACTACAGGATGTCAAAATAATCCAACTTGACAACTGTTCTAGAGCTACAGCGCCACAAATAGGCTTGGGGGCAGCGCAACAGTGTCCCCCTAGCAGAAAAGTGAGCAATTGTTTTCTAGTTTTACTGTTCTTGCAAATTTTTATCTCTTTTTCCTTCCAACCTTCATAACTCGAGTTATACACATCCAATTGAGTATATTTTCGACTCTATTGACTCGTAATTCATAGAACTACAACATACCAAAGAATCAAAAATTTAAAGAAACTTTAACTAACCCAAAACTCATGTTCATACTAACTTTGCAGAAGAAAGTTTTTCCAAATTCCAAACAGAAATTGACCGAAATCCACAAACGGACGATTTTACAGGCTATAATCAAATTTCAGTCAAAATTTGTGTCCACCAACATGTTTAACATGTGTTAAACATTTTTGTGACACACAAAACATGTGTTTAGCATTTATAGTAACAAAAATACTCTTCCTCCTCATTTATTCATATATCACACATTCATTGTAAAAATATCACCATTATTATATCACTGTAATATAATAATATATTTTATCAGAAAAGATAAAATATCAATTTTCAACAATTGTCACATTAAAAATTTTCTCCATTTATAACCACATAAAATGAATATTTTCCTTATCATATAAATCAATAATTAATTATTCACAAATAATATTACAAAATTACAATACTGACAACCAGACAGTTCTCAAGAAAGAGGGGGCTTTCCAATAAGGATTTCTCCTTACTGACGCGTAATTAGATGACCAAACCTCTCCTTAGACAGATCTTTCTATACATTGCCAATAATGTTATCTAATAATATTATTCAGATAATATGAATTATTGCTCCAATAATAGAAAATATTGTGCAGTGACAATTAAAACAACAATAATATAAACTATCAATGCAGCAATTATTGAATCAATAAAATAAAATATTGAATAGTAATTTCTGTAACAATTATTGAGTAATGCCTTCTTACGAATTTTTTTTTTATCATGTTTCGTAAATAGTATTCGTGAATAGTAACTCGTGAATAGTAACTCGTAAATAGTAACTCCTGAATAGTAACTCGTGAATAGTAACTATAAAAAAATTGAATACTTTTATTTCATAAAATTCGGGGTTTTACAATCTCCCCTCCTTATGAAATTTCGTCCCCGAAATTTACGTACCTAGTATTTCAAAGAGTTGAGAATACCTTGCCTTCATTTCAGATTCCATCTTCCACATCATCATGATTTCTCAATGCTCATCTCTTGTATTTCAGATATCATTCTAGAATACAGCAATTATTGAATCAATAAAATAAAATATTGAACAGTAATTACTGTAACAATTATTGAGTAATGCCTTCTTACAAATTTTTTTTTATCATGCTTCGTAAATAGTATTTGTGAATAGTAACTAGTGAATAGTAAATCGTGAATAGTAACTCATGAATAGTAACTCATGAATACTAACTATAAAAAAAATTGAATACTTTTATTTCATAAAATTCGGGGTCTTACAATCTAACAGATTTTTTTCACCAAAGCATTACCAACTACAATGTTTGAAGGATTGCGTCACAATATTAGAATGTGATAGCTGAAGGACTTAAGGATACATTGTGACACCCCAAATCTGGGTACTCCATTCCCACAAGATTTGGTGTTTACTATCCAAAACAATCACATCCAACTACCCTTAATCTAGGATAAAGACATAAATTAAATATCTTAAACAATAATCCTGCCCATTAAAGGGTTACATCACTTAAAACAAATCCCAAATAATCTAACATTAAATTATTACACAAGTCTGCGGAATACATCATATAATTAAATAAGTCTCATAACAAAGATTCCATTAAATAAAATCAAACAAATCTTCATCATTTGGACATCTTGCTCTTGCGCTTGATAGTAGACGGCTCGTCAACTTTCTCAACTATGGCTGCAAGGTTATATGTAAGAGTGAACAAACAATTGCTCACAAATATAATGATGGCAATTGCAATATCATAGGAGTAAACAATGAATACTGAATAATAAAAAACTTGTTCTTTGAATCAAGATTAGAAAACAAGTTCGAGAGTTATATCTGAGGGTCTTAGGACTATGAACTATGTCCCAGGTTACTAAGTATTTCTACTTCAACCTTTAACAGTCGTTAGACTATACGGACCTTTCCTTTCGTACTTAGGGGGATCTGTAAAGCCCCCAAATTCAGGTACTTGAAACCCGAATTCAGTGCTTCACGATACCATTTCTATGAGCGGAATAATACTAATAATAATAACAATAATATAAATATTAAACTTAATTTACATAACTATCAAAGTCTAGCTCCCAAGTACTTAACCTTTAATCATTCCTTACAGTACATGATAATAAATATATAACATTGTCTTAATAATATTAAACTATTACATAAGATAACATTGAAATCATTCAGCAACCTTTCCCTTTCCCTTATTTCTAGCAGAGCCTTCAGAATGCTCGCACTTAGCTGAAAACATTTAAATTAAGCAAGGATGAACATTTGAGTGCCCCAAGATAATAATAATATATATATATATATATATATATATAATTTGAAAGAATTTAAATGTTTTTTCTTTATACTACTCTTCTACAACAAATCAAGTAGTTGTGAAGTAATGCGAGCCGATAATAATAACACAACAACCCTCTTTCAAATTTTTGAAACTACGTCTTGACTATAAATAGGGTTAAGGAGACATACTATGAACATTATTTTCATTTTGAAAAGGTTAAAGCAGAACTTCATCATGGCAGTAGCATAACTTACAGACGCGGGGTGATCAACCCGTTGTACCTGTATTGATCAACCTCGCATGCAAGAAGCGATAGGATCGTTCACTCTGTCACTTGGACTCATAAAAGTTTTCCGTGTAAGGGATGTTCATACTTGTCGGGGTTCAAGGCAAGCAATTCGGTTGGATAATAATAAGGTTTTATCTTGTTCATCAATAATCTATAATTCAACATATATGTATATGGGTAATTAACAAAGGTGTATCAACATGTGATTAAATGCAATGATTATCCAAGTGGGGACACTTGTATAACCATTTATAGAAATTAATGAACAAAATATATATCTGAATTACCATATACTAACATGTTGATAATCAATGAGCGTATATAATATAGGGTTAATAATCTGTACAGTAATAATATAATTTTGAAACATTCTTACTCATGTCCATTGCATAAAGAAAATGTAAAGGTAGGATACTTGACTGATGCGCTGCTTACAATACACAACTTAATTTAATCTTTTATATCACGACCTATCATTAATCAGATCATTTGTTCGATTAGAACAATATACTATAACATATAGTACTGCATTTCACAGTTAGCATATAATCTAATCACATTATCACACATGTTCAACAGTCATTGCATCACAAACAAACATTAGTACAATCAAAATATCTAAGTCCAGATCAATTTCTGAAATATGTCGGTGTACCGACAGCTTTATCGGGTAATCATCGAGTCTAAGACTCTATTCCAACGTTCAATATCCGTAAGTATCAGTCATATTATTTTAAATGACTTAATAAATATTTATTAATTTATCATGAATTTTTAAACACCGAAATCATTATTAAATTATTCAAATATCAAATAATTCTATTATCATTTAATTATTATTAAAATATTAATAATACTTTTATTCATTTACCAATAGTATTAATATTTTATTCATTTACTAATATTATTAATCTTGATATTATTTAATCCACCTCTTAGTATTATTAGTTTGCTTTAATAATACTTTTATTCGCTCTTAATATTATTAACATCTTAATAATATGTTAATACTTTACTAATATTATTAATCCTCTTAATAATATTTTAATCATGCATTAATATTATTACTTTAATAATATCTTACTTATAATACTTTTATTCATTTACCAATAGTATTAATATTTTATTCATTTATTAATATTATTAATCATTTAATAATATTTTATTCATTTACTAATGTTATTACATTTTAATAACATTTTATTTAATCTCAAATATTATTATTTACTTAATAATATTTTAATAAATCAATAACATTTTAATTTAATATTATTAATCTTTTAATAATATTTTAATCTAAGATTAATATTTTAACCATTTAATAATACTTTAATCATTTATTAATATTTTAAATCAAATATGATTAACCATTTAATAATATTTTGATAAATTTTTAATCTTAATATTTTTATTTACTTAACAATATCATATTCTAATATTATTAATATCATAATAACATTTTAATAATTTATTAGATCAATAAACAATTTATTTTAATTGTTTACCCTTTATAAAACAATTTATTTAATATCCATAAAATGTCATAAATAATATTTCTTATTATAAATTACCAAAATGCCCTAAAATAGTCATAATATTATATATTAGGAGTATAAAAGCATAAAAATCACATTGTTCTTATTAAAGACATCATTTAACTATTTATTTCATTTTATTCATAACTTAATCATTTTTAGGAAAAATAGCAAACTGATTCCAAAAATTCTCATCTTCTGAATTTGACAGAATATGAACCCACAAGGATCCCCAAAGTTTTCTGGAATTTTAGAAAATGATTTACTAATTTTAAAGTGCCCAAAACACTCGGATCTTGCTTCATTTTTCATAAATTGAGTTTTACTCAGAAACATCTGAAATTTTCAGGGTATGCTCTCCTGACATATATGAAGCTACTGTAAAAATGTCGGAATTTTCCAGTGTATATACACAGTGAGATATTCAAAGGTAAATATTTAGGATTCCTTTACGGAAATAGCCATTACGCACAACCTATAAATCGAAACGCGTCCGTTCTTTTTCCTACACGTATATAGCTTCTTAAGGTACCTCTGTGAGTTTTCCCAGATTTTTAAGAGACATGAAACTATCCGAAATAGTCCCAAGAAAAACGGGACAGAAGCTATTTTAAGATTTTTGAACCCTTAACATTCCAAGTGGGCTGTTTTGGGGAAATCAGATCCAAAGGATTCAAAACTTGCTAGATTTGTGTTCTATCACTTGGGTTTACTAGATAACTCATGTATCTAGCAGCCCCCCTTCGACGGATCATAAATCCAAGTTGTAAAACTTGAGTTATACAAGATTTAGTGGAAGAAAACAAGAGTTTTCACCCTTGGAGAACATATGCTCATATTCTTCCTCTAAGCCTTTGATCTAACACTCAAGATACTTAGTTCCATACATGATGATATGTAGGACTAGGGTATCTTGAGTATTTGTTCATAACCCCAACAAAACTCAAGCAAAAAAAAACAAAGTAGAAGATGAAGATGAAGGTTAGGTTATACCTTGATTTAATGGCAACCTTCCTTGATCTACCAAAGTAAGTGATTAACTTAGGATGCATGAACAAACTAGCACTCCTCTCTCTCTCTCTATATGGCCGAACCTCTCTCTCTTTTCTCTCTTTTGAAGTTGCTAGCTTGGGAGAAAAATTAGAAGAAGAAGAATGAGAGAAATGCAAAATGATCTAGCAAATGAATGGGGTGATTAACTATTATCCCCCATACTTTTATTGTCCCTTGGATAAAAGACTTCACCTTATCTCTTCCAAATGAGCCTAATCATGTGATTAAAGGTGCTTAATAGATTTGCAACCAATGAGAGCTTGACAACCATGTACTTGTGTGTATGAGTTACTAATTATGGACATTGTTGAGCTTAATTAGTTGCCTTAAAAGGCCTAATAGGGCCAGCTATATAAATGCCCACTAATTCCTTCATTTAGCTTTTATTTTAATGCATAAATTAGATAAATCAAAGGTCTAAAATACCCTTAATCAAGTGGACTAAGTTTGGGCTTGTATTTTATTTCTTTTGGGCTTCTCCTTTAATTGTTTTGGGCCATGTAATAAACATAGCCTAACAATTTTAATATATGCTACCCAAATTGTTTATTTAGGGTTTCCATTCCCAATCTTATGAAATTTAATTACTTATACATGTGACTTTAGCTCATAACATAATTAGGTTTACTAAAAATATGTTTAAAATTATTAGTCACTTGAAATAACGAGATTATCCACATAAGTTAGTATACATATTAAATACTAACCTTTCCTTATTACCATAACCCTTAGGTTATTTAATTGTCTCACCTAATGTATAATTAGGTTACAAAGCTTTCATTTATGGTTTAAAATAAAATAAAATTAGTTCCTAAAATTTGTAATTAGGGTTTCACACAGTAATACAAGGGTTTGTCACATACACCATAATTGACCAACCCTTATTGGTCCACATATACAGTACATATTTATAGCACTGAAAAATTAAAATATAATTATTATAATAATTCTAAAAATCATTTCATATATTATATAAATAATATATGATTATATTTTCATGGAAAATAATTAATAAAAATATTTCTACTATAAAATTAAATATTATAATAATATAATTTATAACAATCAATAATTCTTAAATAAAATTATTTAAAATCATTCATGTAATAAATATATCACATAAATACAAACACACATTATCTTGGCACATATTCCCCATAGTTATTTTAATAAATACAAAAAAAAATTTATACGCAAAATTTCTAATTTATTTGTATAGAAAATATCGGGTTGTTATAGGATCAACCCTTCGTACCATGTATTGTGCAAAAATATCTAAATGCTAACGCATACATAATCCCCTATATTAGGGTTATTCATCTCAGTTTAACTTAGGAATTCCACACTAAAAAGAGTTTAGTTTGGATTAGCTTAACAATGGTTCTAGAATTTTAGGACTCTCAACAACTATAGTTTAGTCAATTCAATAGAGGTTTACTAGTCATTCGAAGTTCGATACAACAATTAGATATTGAGTAACAATATTTAAAATCAAGAATGGAATCACAACAATATATAGTTGAATAGAACATTGTATATCCAATAGTATATCTTCAAAGGAATTAGATAGTCTCGTTTGGAATAATAAACATTTCAAACTTTGAATTAATAAGAAATAATGATTAGAAACTTGCTTAATATGAATAAACAACTTGAGCCATCCCAATCACATAATATCAAGTTCAAGATTAGGAAATTTGCTTAGTGAAACATAAGATTTAGATACTTGTATAACAATAATAAACAAGATAGGATAAAGATCTTGCTTTACATAAAGAAATAAGGTTTAGGAGCTTGCCTTGTTCGTAAACTACACAATTATAACATATGTTTGCCAAATACCCTACATATACCATTGAAATTGCAATACCGATTATTTAAGCTAACATTAACCCTATAGGTTTAATCCTTACTCAGGTTCATCTCGTTATTCTATCTCATAGTCCAATCATTGACACCATTTCCAGGTCTGAAATTGTAACGACCCAAAAAATTCATACAACTCAACTCTCGACCTTGGTCGTTATCGATACATCTGTAGTCTAACGTTACATCATTAAACGATGTTAAACTTAATAAAATGCGAAATAATTTAAACTTTCCTATCTTCTTCTTTTATTTTCCCTAAATCACAACCTTTATCATCTATATGTCTTTGAATCTTATACAATCCATGATTCACTTTATCATAGTTAATATATATATACTTACATCTCAAATCGATATCCTTTATATATCGGATAGCTCAAACTTTAACTTTATAACTCAACAATTATTAAACATCATAAACCATCAAGTACATATCTCAAAACCTTAAACATGGATTAAAAGAATAACAACTATAGCTAAAGTATTTAATCTTCATGCATTGCATCTGATCCATATCATTCAAGTAGCACATAGCATTACCTTGAAACTTTAAGCTATAAAAATGGTTATTTACAAGGTTGAGCTTGACAACCTAGCAAATTTAACAGTTTTCATGCAACACATAGCACATAAATAACATGTTCATCTTATACATCATAAACATTTGTCTAAACACATTATACATGTTGTACATCAAATATCAAATAAAGATTAAGTTCCATAACCCAATCAGCATTCCTTACTCAACCAATGTAATCATAAATTGACTTTAACATTTGATACTTACAACATAAATCATATATCATGTTTTCTTTTTACAATACAGATTTAAAAAAATTCATCATCAAGTTTACATAACAATTAGGAACTGAAAGGCTTGCCTTGATCGTTGTTTACCAATAACAGTTTAACAACTTACAGCTATCTGCATTTTACGTGCCCTACACAATTATATAATCATGCACATCAACTATTAGTCACATAGCAATGCATAGTAGTTGTAATATAAACTTTACTCTACAACCCATAACCCTTCCTATTAATCACTACATAGTGTTCAATTTGATTGTGTTAACTTTCGACTTATATCTCACTATATTTCTTCTTAGGTCATACCCGAAATTCATTCAAATGTTCAAGTCTTGCTAGGACTCCTTATTGGTTTTATATTAACCACATTCCATATCTTATAATGTTCACTTAAATTGAATTAAAACACTTTTAAGTTCATTAACACTTTTTGGCGTTTTGACATTCATTCATCTCTCACTTGGATTCGTCTCTCCTACGTATGCTTAGTATGCTTATACAACTTATCTAATACATCATTTATTAATGTTAGGCATCATTATATTTACTAATATTCATATTTTATAACTTAGAACAACATATTTTATCATCAGAAGCACTACACTTGCATATGTACATGCCCGGCGCCCTACGATTGCCTCTGAATACACATCAGTCCCAAAGATGACCATTTTGACCCATTTTAATGACCTAAAATTGAAACACTTAGAGAACAAACGTTGTAGTTCTATTCGTCCTCGTTCTGGATCATCTTGAATCACCTTAATCGGAGTCCGTATAAAAACGTTATGGCCATTTTACTACAGGATGTCAAAATAATCCAACTTGACAACTGTTCTAGAGCTGCAGCGCCCCAAATAGGCTTGGGGGTAGCGCTGCAGTGTCCCCCTAGCAGAAAGGTGAGCAATTGTTTTCTAGTTTTACTGTTCCTGCAAATTTTTATCTCTTTCTCCTTCCAACCTTCATAACTCGAGTTATACACATCCAATTGAGTATATTTTCGACTCTATGGACTCGTAATTCATAGAACTACAACATACCAAAGAATCAAAAATTTAAAGAAACTTTAACTAACCCAAAACTCACGTTCATACTAATTTTACATGTTTTAACATGTTTAGCGTAATCATTCACCACAAATTCGATTCCTAACCAAATCAATCCGTTTAACCTTCATTGTTTTCATTTTTCAACGTATTAACAACATTTACCATCAATTTAAAGTTTCCATCATGAATTCATCATCAATTTTAGTCTCAAAATAGACCAAAACATATATATTACAACAAAACTCTAATTCCTCCTCTTTCACATGTTTTTTTGATTTTGATTACTCTAAAACCATTCATAGAGGTTGTATATCATATTATACATATCCAAACACATATGTATACAACATCTTTTTACATCATCCAACCGAAATAGCTTTTTATGTGAAAAACTTAAAACTATAAATTATAGCTTTAGAACTAGAGTATACCTTTGATTCTTCCTAATCTTAGTTAGATAATGAAGAATATATGTTTAATCCCATCCTTGCTTTTCCTTGATTCCTCAGTTTTCTTCTCAATTTCCACATAGAACATCTTTCTTTCCCTTACCCTCTATAAACTTAATTTTTCTAAAACTGAAAAGTAAGGCTTATGAGTTTTAACGTAACATTTATTTGGCTTAATAAAACATTAAGAGAAAAGTTTCCAACAGTATTGGTTTCTCAAAGGTCACTAGGCCATGTTTTGGCCAATTCCAAATAGGCTCCAATCCATTTATTTTCATGACTCCCTTATTATATGATCCATTTATCACACCCATTAACCAATTCTCATACTTTAAACTAAACTAAATTAAATCTTACTCTTTACTTAGCCCACACAATATTTACCTAGCTAATAAAATAATTTTATTTAATAAATCATTAATTCTCTAATTTAATTATTTAATTAAATTAGAATACTTCCATTTATCCAATATAACAAATTACTAAATCTCTAATTTAATTATTTATTTAAATTAGAATATTCTCATTCCATCAATATTATCACACTTTCATTAAATTATTCCACTTTACACAACAAGCCATTAATCCACTAATTTAATTATTTAATTAAATTAGAATATTACTGTGACGCCCCCAAAATAGGTATACATCACCCATCTTGTGTCGCCAAATACATGGTACAAAATTAAAATACAACTTAATTATACAACAGTCGTGTAAAGTACGACAAGACATATGCTGGGAGTTTCAACACGAATATTGTCTTCTAGACAATATACAAACTCAAATTCAATATTATTACATTTATTATCACACTATTTCACAGAATAGTGAGGACTACTAAAGTCATTTATCCTGGACCATCACTCAGGTCCCCAGACTTCGTCCCATTACGTTCTCATTTCCTGAAGAGAACAATGAAAGAAAGGGTGAGCTCAACTAACCCAGTAAGAAATATTATGACTAAAATAATGCAGAATAAATTATCGTTAGCCTTCAACAGTGTTAAACTGATACAATATAACAAACATCAAGTTTAAGCTGCGGTGAACAAGCAATCCATTAGAAGAGTCAAGTAGAGAATAAAATCTACTATCTTCTATGATTTAAAAGGTTTTCATCACTTTTATTCTTTGAGACTCGACAATAAATAATCCACATCATCAAATCATCCCTGCGCACTATAGGCTAAGGATATTCGTTAGTATCACGACCACAAATTATTCATTCACTACTACCCCAAAGATAATCGTGTGTTTTCATCAACGGTCCTGATCATGCCATAAAATAATTCATCTTTGCACCCTTGGCCGAAGAGAATCCATAGCCATAATCATACCAAAAAATATCCATCAATGCATTACGGGCCAATGAAGATTTTTTTCACATCATTTGTAACATTACGGTCATGTGATTACAAGAATAATCCCCAGTCATAATCATACCAAGTCCATCTATGCACTACAGGCCACAGATGACTTTTAACATAATATAAACATGAGGATGATGACAATGACATAATAATTCAATAAAACAAGTTCAAGAATTAATTTATCCAGGAACCAATAACGTCCAAATTGTAAACATGATACTTCTGTGTAGAGTAAAATTCAAGAATGCTCAGAAGAATATTTCCATGAAAAGATCTTTGGATAAAGCGCAAATATCGAGGATATTCTACTAATTTCATGGAGTATAGAAGTCAAAACTTTAACGGTTTGAATATAATAAAGAATGGAATAACAAAAGAAATCACCGGGCATGCGATAGGCCGCAGACGAGTTATTCCAGCGAGAATAATGAATAACGGAACCCGGTCGTGCGTAAGCGCGCATGAGATGATGTTCTAATAGAATGATAAATAATGGAACCGGTCATGCGTAAAAGCACGCAGACGGGATGTTCTAATGAGAATAATAAAGAAGCGGAACCGGTCATTCGTAAAAGCACAGACGGGATGTTCCAGCGAGAATGATAAAGAACGGAATAATAATAGAAATCACCGGGCATGCGGTACTTCACATGAGGCGGAGTTATTCAACATAATAATAAAGAATGGAATAACGGAAGAATTTCACCAAGTATAGGATAGCAGCGTATCTGAGTTATTCAACGAGAATAATAAAGAATAAAATAATGAAGTTCTCTTCATGAATAAGAAAGAAAGAATACCCCTTACGAGTACAACAAATAATATCCCTTACCTTAGAAAGAAAGTCTTTGGATATAGAAGTAGTGAAATAGCGAGAACACTTTTCTTCTTTCTCTCTATAGTTTCTCTCTCTAGAGTTTGGTGAATTTGTAAGAAATAATGAAGGAATGAGCTCTATTTATAGAAGAATGGACCGCATAGTAACTAATTCATGAGCGGTCGATTTAAAACAAAATCTTTTAAATAAAATATAATATATTCTATTTATAATCTAATAAAACGAATAACTTTATAAAAGTATTTTGTTTTATATAAAAAGATTTTACTATGCAAAATACTATCACGGGCACTATACAACACTATGCATAATAAAATATAATATATTCTAATTATTGTATAATAAAACAAATAACTTTATAAAAGTATTACATTTTATATAAAAAATATTACTATGCAAAATACTATGTATAATAGAATATAATATATTCTATTTATAGTCTAATAAAATGAATAACTTTATAAAAGTATTACATTTTATATAAAAACTTTTCATTTTTTATTACATTAATAATACTAATAAACAAAAGCTGAGTGACTTATCACGTAAGCATCAATAATCAATATGCAACCACGCCTATTCTTTGTACTTTTTTACTACCGAGTAGTTCAGCGGTGATTAACGGTAAAACTTTCATAGTTATTTTCATAAAATATTTTTGTCATTTTCTCAATCAAACAATAATTTCGTTGTGGGGTCCTTAATGATTGTAGTCAATACGAATATTCTCAGATAAAAGAATATTCCCCGACCAATCGAATATTATACAACAACTTGCATACTTTGCAAAATTTATAAATATTACCCCCAACTATAACATTATATCAAATCTACAACATAATATTCAAAAAAATATTTCGAGAAATTTAAATCTTTATTCATAAAATTTGGGGTCTCACAATCTCCCCTCCTTATGAAATTTCGCCCTCGAAATTTACATACGTACCTGGTATGATGAAGATACCTTGACTTCATTTCAGATTCTAACTCTTGAGGTATAACCTTTGAGTGTTGAATATAATCCTTCTTATCTAAGATTTTAACACGTATCTCCTCATACGTTAAATCGTCTGCTATCTCGTCCGGTTCTAAATTACTAATGTGGTTCGGGTCGTCCCCATATTTACGTAACGTTGATACATTTAAAACATTATGAACACACGACATACTTGGCGGTAAAACGAGTCTATAAGCCACAGTTCCTATTTCATCGAGGATTTCAAATGGGCCAATTAAATCGAGGGTTGAGATTTCCTCTCTTCGTCGATTCTTGCTTCTAGAATAACGCCCTCTTGAACCTTCTTCTTGATATTCATCAGCTCCGGGTGTGTAGCTTGAGCGGCTTTAACTTTATCGATTAAAGTCGATTCTACTCATATATTCGTTATCTTCACGTGGGTTCGTATATTCGTACTTGTAACCGCATATGATCTTCTACTCAACGCGTTAGCTACCATGTTTGCTTTTCCTACGATGGTATTGAATGGTACGATCGTAATCTTCAACAGCTCGAGTCAACGTCTTTGGCGCATGTTACGTTCATTTTAGTTGAAGAAATATTTGAGGGTTTAAGAAATGGGTTTTGTCAAAGGGGTCGATACAAAATTCGATTTCATGCTCTAGGGGTAGGCTAAGAAGTCTTCAAGAATACGTCAGGAAATTCATTAACAATAGAAATATCATTCAAAACTGTGACCCTCATCCATGACTTGGATAGTACGTCACATTGATACCTATCAACTTGACATCGTCATTCAAGGCGTCGCCTCTGAGAAAGTCGGCCCGGTGCATTCCACACAAAGGAAGTCAACAACGAAAAGGAATGAGGCTCTTTACTTATGGCTTGATATGACAATGATTGACTTTAGTGGTTTGGTTGCTTGAAATCGCATAATAGGTTGGTTAGGAATATGAAAGCTAACAACCTTAAGAAAAGCATGATGAGTAGTTAACCAATCAATTCCTAAAATCGCATCAAAGGCAAGTATTTTCAAAGAGATAAGATTGATAGGTAACGTGAAAGTGTCAATTTGAATTAAACAAGATTTATAAATAGTGGATGTAACGAAGGTTTCTCCCAACTAAGTTTAAACAGATATATCAAAGTCTAACTTCTCTAGAGTTAACTTCAAACATTGAACACAACTAGGTGAAATAAAAGAGTGAGTAGAACCGGTATCTAACACGGTATAGACTTCGCAAGAGTTTATGATTAACTTACCTGTGATAATTTTATTCAGGTTCCTCGTCAAAAAAAAAAATGCTCTCTCTTAAACTACCGACTTTGGCTTGTCTGGGACATCCTTTAGCATTACTATCCCAGTTGGACTTGACTTCACCATACGACAAAATCGAGCTAGGTGACCTTCTCTTCCGCAATTAAAACACGCTTTGGATTGCTGCGTACAGTTTAGACGGATGTGTCCCTCCTGTCCCCATTTGAAACATACGACCGGTGGTCGTTCTTCTTCCTTTGAAATGGGTGCTGGTGCTGCTGTCTTTCCATCATTATTAAATCTTATCTTCTTGAAATTTCCACTCCTATTATCTTGCCATGATTACCACCGAAGTGGTTACCATTCTTGCCTCTTGGCATGATAATTTCCCCCACGATGGTTATCATTGTTCCGATGGCCGTTGCCATCGATATGATTATTATCGTGTTGTTGCTCGTTACCTTTTGGTTGTGTTGACTCATTATCGCGCTCCAATAACTGAGCCTTATTCACAACATCTGAATATAAACAAAGTTTGTGAGAAATGAGGTATTGACGTATATCGGGTTTCAAACCTCTCAGAAACATTCGCGTCATTCGCTCCTCATTATCGACCAAATGGGATGCAAACCGGGATAACTCCGCAAATTTAGCCTCATATTGCGACACGGTCATATTGTTTTGCTCCAACTTGATGAACTCCACCTCCTTCATGTGACGAATACTTTTGGGATAATACTTGTCGTTGAACAATTCTTTCTCCCAAGACATCTTGAGTGCATCAGGCTAGGTACGTTTTACAGATTCCCACCAGTAATCTGCCTCTTCACTCAACATAAAGGTGGCAAAGGGAACCTTTTGCTCCTCGGAGCATCCCAAGACATCAAATATCTTGGTGATCTGCTTTAACCACGTCTACGCCTTAAGTGGCTCACGGCTTTCCAAAAACTCGGTGGTCCCAGCTCCTTAAAGCGCTTAGCGGTGACCGGTAGTAGGTTGCCATCGTTTCCACTGCATTTTGAATAGGAACCGCTCTCTACTTTGATGTTGAATGAATTGCATAAAGCCTCACGAACATCCCATCATTCACCATTTCGCCGGTGTTATTGTTTACCTAAGGATTATTGTCTTCTGTTGCACCTTATCACAGGTATTGATCGTTGGTGACTCAGCGGTCTCACGTGCTTCATTCTTGATCTCAACATTTTTAGATGCCATTTTCAAACACTTTGTCACAAAATAAGGGTTAATTAACATATCACATATTATCCCTATACTACGACCGACCAATTAAATACCAAATAAACTTAGGTAGGTCATACTAGCGAAGGAATTCCCGTCTCTCCCCTCCTAGTTCTTGTCTCACATCTCGGTAGGGATCATATCCCTAAGCTTTGATACCAAGCTTGTGGCGCCCCCAAAATAGGTATACATCACCCATCTTGAGTCGCCAAATACATGATACAAAATTCAAATACAACTTAATTATACAACTGTCGTGTAAAGTACGACAAGATATATGTTGGGAGTTTAAACACGAATATTGTCTTCTAGACAATATACAAACTCAAATTCAATATTATTACATTTATTATCACACTATTTCACAGAATAGTGAGGACTACTAAAGTCATTTATCCTGGACCATCACTCCAGTCCATGACTCGTCCCAGCTACGTTCTCATTTTCTGAAGAGAACAATGAAAGAAAAGGTGAGCTCAACTGACCCAGTAAGAAATATTATGACTAAGATAATGCAAAATAAATTATCGTTAGCCTTCAATAGTGTTAAACTGATACAATATAACAAACATCAAGTTTAACTGCAGTGGAACAAGCAATCCATTAGAAGAGTCAAGTAGAGAATAAAATCTACTATCTTCTATGATTTAAAAGGTTTTTCATCACTTTTATTGCTGAGACTCAGCTTAATAAATAATCCACATCATCAAATCATCCCTGCACTATAGGCTAAGGATATTCGTTAGTATCACGACCACAAATTATTCATGCACTACGGGCCAAAGATAATCGTGTTTTCATCAACGGTCCTGATCATGCCATAAAACAATTCATCTTTGCACCCTTGGCCGAAGAGAATCCATAGCCATAATCATACCAAAAAATATCCATCAATGCATTACGGGCCAATGAGGATTTTTTTCACATCATTTGTAACATTACGGTCATGATTACACCGAATAATCCCTGGTCATAATCATACCAAGTCCATCTATGCACTACAGGCCACAGATGACTTTTAACATAATATAAACATGAGGATGATGACAATGACATAATAATTCAATAAAACAAGTTCAAGAATTAATTTATCCAGGAACCAATAACGTCCAAATTGTAAACATGATACTTCTGTGTAGAGTAAAATTCAAGAATGCTCAGAAGAATATTTCCATGAAAAGATACTGGATGAAGCGCAAATATCAAGGATATTCTACTAATTTCATGGAGTATAGAAGTCAAAACTTTAACCAACTGAATATAATAAAGAATGGAATAACAAAAGAAATCACCGGGCATGCGATAGACGCGCGCAGACGAGTTATTCCAGCGAGAATAATGAATAACGGAACCGGTCATGCGTAGCGCGCGCACGCACGGGATTTTCTAATAGAATGATAAATAATGGAACCGGTCATGCGTAAAAGCACGCAGACGGGATGTTCTAATGAGAATAATAAAGAAGCGGAACGGGTCATTCGTAAAAGCCGCAGACGAGGATGTTCCAACAGAATGATAAAGAACGGAATAATAATAGAAATCACCAGGCATGCGGTACTTCACATAGACAGGTTATTCCAACATTATAATAAAGAATGGAATAACAGAAGAATTTCACCAAGTATAGGGTAGCCCGCGTATGCAGGTTATTCCAACAGAATAATAAAGAATAAAATAACAGAAGTTCTCTTCATGAATAAGAAAGAAAGAATACCCCTTACGAGTACAACAAATAATATCCCTTACCTTAGAAAGAAGAGTACTGGATATAGAAGTAGTGAAGTAGCAGAACACTTTTCTTCTTTCTCTCTATAGTTTCTCTCTCTAGAGTTTCAGTGAATTCGTAAGAAATAATGAAGTAATGAGCTTCTATTTATAGAAGAATGGACTGCATAGTAACTAATTCATGAACGGTCCAGATTGATTTACTTTAAACAGACGGTCCAGATTTAAAATAAAATCTTTTAAATAAAATATAATATATTCTATTTATAATCTAATAAAACGAATAACTTTATAAAAGTATTACATTTTATATAAAAAGATTTTACTATGCAAAACACTATCACGAGCAATTTATGCAATACTATGCATAATAAAATATAATATATTCTAATTATTGTCTAATAAACCAAATAATTTTATAAAAGTATTCTGTTTTATATAAACAAATATTACTATGCATAATAGAATATAATATATTCTATTTATAGTCTAATAAAACGAATAACTTTATAAAAGTATTCTGTTTTATATAAAAAGTTTTTCTGTTTTATTACATTAATAGTACTAATAAAACAAAACTGAGTGACTTATCACGTAAGCATCAATAATCAATATGCAACCACAGCAGTATTCTTTGTACTTTTACTACTAGAGTAGTTCAACAAAGATAACAGTAAAACTTTCGTCGTTATTTTCATAAAATATTTTTTGTCATTTTCTCAATCCGATAATAATTCCGTTGTGGGGTCCACCAATGATTGTACCGTCATACGAATATTCCCCGACCAATCGAATAGTATACAACAACTTGCATACTTTGCAAAATTTATAAATATTACCCACAACTATAACATTATATCAAATCCACAACATAATATTCAAAAAAATATTTCGAGAAATTTAAATCTTTATTCATAAAATTTGGGGTCTCACAATCTCCCCTCCTTATGGAATTTCGCCCTCGAAATTTACGTACGTACCTGGTATGATGAGGATACCTTGACTTCATTTCAGATTCTAACTCTTGAGGTATAACCTTTGAGTGTCGAATATAATCCTTCTTATCCAAGATTTTAACACGTATCTCCTCATATGTTAAATCGTCCGCTATCTCGTCCGGTTCTAAATTAATAATGTCGTTCGGGTCGTCCCCATATTTACGTAACGTCGATACGTTAAAAATGTTATGAACATGCGACATACTTGGCGGTAATTCTCTTCACTTCCATTTAATAGTTTAACCAACTATTAAATCTCATATATATTTAATTTCTTCACACCAAAACACATAATTCAAAATATATACATCTCATAATAATAATTTTAATTATTAAATTCTTATTTTAATAACTTATGAGAATTCGGATTGTCACAAAAATCATAAATTTAGTAAAGCATCGTCACGCTTAAATAACATCTCAAGACTTAATCAATAACAAGTTAAAGTTTTCTAAGTCATTATCTTTTGAATCTAAAATCATCAAATACATGCTTACAATCTGTTATAGAACTTCATTACATGTTTAATACGTTATCATGCATCTTAGACTAGGTTAAGCTAACATGTCATGGACTGAAAACTAAAAAAAAAATTGTTTACGCTTTCGGGAAGCAGTGTAGAATCTATTTGCCCAAAACCTTTTGCAAGTAATTGCGATTGATTCTTTTGGTGCTCAATACGAGAATGCTCGTCGAAAGTAGCAATTGCTTACCGTTTTCTACCTTTAATCTTGGCGTAATTGCTGCATCAAGATCTGTGATGTAAACTATGATCGCTTAACTTAGTTATTTGCTTAATTTTTGTATAACAATTCTGGGGACATAATCTTGTTAAGGATGAAAGAATGTGACGAATGTATTTATTGAGTCATGATTCTAGGGATAAAATTCTTTTAAAGAGAGAATGATGTAACGAGCGAGAATTTTATATTTAATTTTAAAAATATTTATTGAATTAAATAAATATTTGAATTGATTTATTTATTGAGATAAATAAATATTTGATAAAATTATTATGCACTAATTTAGTTAAAGTGTGTTATGATAATTTTATGATTTGTAGATTTAATTTAATGAGATAATTAAATTAAATGAATTATTAAATAAGTATAATGTTGTTCTAATTTAATTTAATAATTAAATTAGAGATTAATTAGTCTGTAAAATAAAATTATAATTTATTATGGAAATTATAATTATATGGTAAATGAATAATTTAATTTAAGAGTTATATTAATTTAATTGTTTAAAGGTGTGACAAATAAAACTATAGGATACATGAATTATTCAAATAAAGTAAAGTGCGATATTTGAGAGTAGCCAAACACGGCCTTGTGTCTATTGGTGTTTGTAACAACTGAAACCATTGGTTTTTTACCTGACGACTTAAGATTGCGCGATGGTATATCAGTGTTAATGTTGGTGGGTTTACGTGTTTTTTAAGGCTAAGAACAGAGAGTGTGGAGAAGAAGGGAAAACACAGAGAGAGCTAGAGAGAAAATTGGGAGTTCTCTGAGAATTGGGAGGTTTATCTATTATGCTTATGAGATTTATTTATACCCTTTTGTTTTTAGGTAGATAGATGTAATTTTGTGGTATAGTGAACACCAGATCTGTGAGATTGAAGTACCCGAATTTGGGGGTGTCACATACATTCATGAGGGGGAGCTAATACGCATTGCACTCTTTTTTCCTTAACCAAGGTTTTTTTTCCATTGGTCCTGGTAAGATTTTTAATGAGGCAGTTTTCAATGCATATGGCTTCACAATAGACATCCAAGGGGGAGTGTTATAAAATTATAATATATATGGATGTCTAGATTCATTCCTCCTATTTTTATTGTAATAACCTTTAAGCTTTGAAACTCCTATGTCTTTAAGTTTTGAAACTCATGACCTTTGAGTTTTGAAACCTCCAAATATTGATGTTCATGTACCTATAAATAGATGTATTGTAAAGAGAATCATACACATAAAAAATATAATGAGAATGCTCTCTCTTTTCCTCTAATCATCTTTGTTCTTAATATTAGTATTCTTTTATAATACAATGTAACATATTAACTTGGTTCCCTATTAAAATAAATATGGAACATAGTTTCATGTTTAATGAGTTTAATTATCATAACTTAACTAAACACCTTCATCAGTTACTGTAATGAACATGAATCGTAAATGCATGAATATGATGTACCAAAAAATATGTAGTTCCTAATGGAATAGGTAACAAAGCTACTTTGCCACCTTTGCTACTAAATCATCGCCCCCAAGTTAAGCGGGTGCTTGTTGTTGCACACGGTGCTAAAGCATGGGTGTTTTGTATCCATTGAGCAAAAGGCGGGTTGTGATTGGATAGCGATATCTCGAAAACATATCTTTATAAATAATTAAAAATATTTATCGAATAAATAAATATTTTAGTTAGGATATTTATGGAATAATTTATTTAAGTGAATTGACATTAAGTAAATTGATGTTAGATAATTTTATAAGGTGTATATTTTATTACGTTAATGTGTTGGTAGTGTCCTAATTTAATTTAATAATTAAATTAAAAGATAAGTGAATTGTTAAATAATTATAATATAGTGAAATGGTAATGCTCTAATTTAATTTAATAATTAAATTAGATAATTAATAATTTGTTAAATATAATTATAATTATATTGGCTAAATAGATATTATAATTTTATTAATAAGGTTTAATTAGATTTAATAATGAATTAAGTTTAATTTAATTGGCTAATAGGTGTGACATATATGAACCATATGGTAAGAAGGATTATAAAAATAAATTAAAAGGAGTTTTGGGTGCTAGCCAAACATGGCCTAGTGACCCTTTGTTTTTTTTTACTGATAAAACTCTTTTGTGTTTTTTTAACTGATGCCCTTTATATTATATTCCATTAGTTTAGTTTCACGTATAGTATTCCCAAGTTTTAGAACACCGAGAGAAGAAGGGAGCCTTAGAGAGAAGTTGAGAGAGAATATAAGTTATTTGTAAATTGAGAGAGGTTTAAGAATCAAAGAAGGAAGAAGCAAGAAGATTGTTCAACTTTACTTTAACATCTAGCTAATCAAAGGTAAGCAATCTATTTCTAAAAATTCTTAGTTTATTTCTAAAACTTCTTCTCTATAATTGGTTTTGATTGGTTTTGATGATTAATTTGTTGAGAAATTGGTTACATGTGTTATTGGAATTACTTAGTCTGATATATGTTGTTTATAAATAGTTTTTGGAGTATCAAATTCATGAAAAACATGCTTAAGATGAAGAGTCTGGTTTTTGGCCTAATATATGTATTTTGGTCTATTTTGAGACTAAAATAGGCTAAGAATTCATGTTATAATCTGTAAATTGATGGTTTTTGTGTTAATACTTTGAAATACTAAAAAAACGAGAGTTAAATGGATCAATTTGGTTGAGAAATGAATTCGTGAGAGTTAAATTCGCTAAATGTGTTGAAATATGAAAATAGAACATGAACTTTGATTTTTGAGTTCTTGGATTGGTTGTTAGAGTTATTTATGTTGTTAGAATCCATTTATATATGTGGGGCCTTGTTTTTACAAAGTTTATTACATATATGTTTGCTTAATTTGTTGTTTGGGTGAGGAAATTGGGTGTTTTTGGGATAATCTGTGTTCTTTATGAAGTAGCAAAATCTGGGTTTGTAATGCAGTGCCACAACGCCTCTGTGAAGGCTTGTCTACGCTCACGCAGTCTTGAGCCAGATATAAGAATCTCATGCATGGCCTTTGTTCTTTTATTGTTTTGTGCGGCGTTGACGTGCCGGTTAAGCGATTAGCCCAAAAATGAGATTTTGAGTGTATGATCCTAGGGTTGTTTATATAGCCTTAATGAACGATTGTAATGAAATGTAAAACATGTTGTAAGACTTAGTAACATGTTATTAATTAGCAATTAAGTTATATAAGACTTAAGCTTGATGTTCGTGAGGTTTAGTAATGTTGTTTAAGTGTTAAGCCTTATTTTATATGCTAGGAAAGGTTTCAAGGTTCATAGCTTGAAGTTGGAATCTTGGAACTTCACGGAATTGGTTTCTGTAATATGCATAGCTTGTGAACAGTGAAGGAAAGTGATTGAGAGAGCATTTGTTTGTTAGTCTACATTTTTAAATAAGTGGTTCTTATGGAAAATAAATTGTGAATAGGGATGTATTATTGGGATGTATTTTGAATGGTTGATACATTTTGGCTTTAAATTTAAATGAGAATTTAGACCTTTTAGCTATATATTATAGCATTAGCAGATTGCAGGTGCACTGGTAATATAGGTGAACCACAATTTTTTTTCTTTTTTTTCCCAATTCAATCTACAACATTTTCAAAAAGTTATGTAAATGTGCCTAAACGTTGTCTGATATACTAAACAACAATATTTTTATCCAGAAAACGTTGTGGAATCATACATTCTACAACGTTTTTAAGCATTTGCTAATATTTGGATAACAAATCTACAACGTTTTTTCCTAAAAAACGTTGTATATTGTGCTTAACTGCAACGTTTTAAAAACGTTGTGTAAGGGTGTCAAATAGATAACACCCTTAACCACGACATTTTTCTAACTTAAACCACAACATTTTTTCCGTGTTGTCTATTTACTGTTTTGTAGTAGTGTAAGTTATATAAGACTTAAGCATGATGTTCGTGAGGTTTAGTAATGTTGTTTAAGTGCTAAGCCTTATGTTATATGCTAGCTAGGAAAGGTTTCAAGGTTCATGGTTTATGATTAGTATAGTCAACTAAAGCTAAAGATTATAAACTTAGCTAGGATAACTAAGTTAAGTGAAATAGAAATTAAACCATTAACGTTAGTTGTAATATAACTAATTAGTGTGGTGATCCTAAGTGATATGTATAGGATACTTGGAGAACGTGTGTTATAATTGTGTAGCAAGCGCACGAAGAAAGTTTCTAAACCCTAACTTTTCATTGAGCAAATTTTCTAACCTTTACTTTTTGTAATTCAAGCGAGGTTTCTTATCATGATCAATGCCTATATTTTGATTAAGCTTTCTAGTCTTTCGAAAGCATGCTTTAATGTATGATATTTATTCGTTTGAAATCATTGTATTCTATTATTGTTGAAACCCCACTTCATGAGATTACTTTGCTATTGTTATTAAACTATTAAATGGTCAGTGAACCCTTATTAATTCGGCTAGTCCATAGTTGATGAGCGTTCTAAAGACTTAACATTTCTTTGAAGCTTGTTCAAACAAAAATTTCTTTGGTGCGAATTCTAATGTTAAAACTGAGTTGAATGATGAGTAGGTTTTTATCCTACGATTTATCCTTATTTAGCTTGATATATTGTTAGTTTTTGAGTATTTCATGTTGCTTTTGATGGGTTTTTGCTCTTGTTACAGGATATTAAGGTGTACACATCAAAATGCTGGCATTGGAAGAAATCTCAAGCGATTTTGGACATATCTTGCATCTTACATTGCAGGCGTCTGCGTGAATCTGAAAAAAATGGCGGTGAGGCGTATGACATGGGGATAAGTTTCTATTGTACTAGCGCAGGTCGCGCCACTTTAATGAAGGACCAGGTGCGGGACGCGCTGGTCGGGCGTGATGGTTGCTGAGTTATTTTATTTTGCATGCTACTGAGTTGTGTTGGGAGCTATAACTTCTTTATGTAATAAGGTCATGTTAGGAGTGTATCAAGGAGGTTATTTCATATTAATTGGGATTCTTTGCTTAAAAACTTGTTGGGTTTAACTAGGAGTTTGATTTTTATTAGAATTCCTTTGGGATGACTTTGACATGGATTAGAATTGGATTTGGTTCAACTGAAGTGAATTAACTTGTGCTGAAAATGATTGGGTATATTAAGTACCTTGATAGGTTGGGTTTCCAATCACTCCAGAAGCCCAAACTGATCTTGTTTTGCAATCTTTGAATAACAACTACTCTCAATTTGTTATGAATTATCTTATGAATGAAATTGAGAAACCAATTACTGAGTTGTTGAGCATGTTAAGAACTGCCGAGAACAAAATGAAAAAGGCAGGACCCGCTCCCATAATGATGGTGCAAAAGGGGAATGTTAAGGGAAATTGGAAAGGCAAGAAAAAGATAGGATCTAAATCTGGTGCCAAACCCAATTCAAAGACAAATAGGCTTTAAAACCTAAAGGTGGAGTGGCTAAAGAAGGTGATTGTCACTTCTGTGGAAAACCTGGGCACTGGAAGAGGAATTGTCACGCTTATTTGGAAGAAGTGAAGAAAAGGAAAGGAAGTGCGACTTCTGATTCAAGTATATATGTTATAGAAGTCAACTTGTCTACTTCTACATCATGCGTATTGGATACTGGATGTGGTTCTCACATTTGCGTTAATGTGAAGGAACTCCGAAGGAGTAGGACTTTGGAAAGAGGAGAGGTTGACCTACGAGTTGGGAATAGAGCAAAAGTTATTGCACTGGCCGTAGGAACTTATCATTTATCTTTGCCCACTGGGCTAGTATTAGAATTAGAGGATTGTTATTATGTCTCTGCTATAAGCAAAAATATTATTTCTATTTCTTGCTTGGAGAAGAAAGGTTTTTCATTTATAATAAAGAACAACCGTTGTTCGTTTTACTTAAATGATATATGCTATGGTGTTGCACAATTGTTTAACGGTCTTTATATTCTTGATTTAGAAATACCTATCTATAACATAAATACAAAACGATTTAAATCAAATGATTCAAATCTGACATATCTATGGCACTGTCGTTTAGGCCATATAAATGAGAAACGCATATCCAAGCTTCATAAAGACGAGTTTTTGAATTCATTTGATTTTGAATCATATGAGAAATGCGAGTCTTGTTTATTAGGCAATTAAGATGACTAAAGCCCCTTTCACCGGACACAGTGAACGGGTTAGCGATGTATTGAGACTTATACATAGTGATGTATGTGGACCCATGAGTTCATTAGCAAGAGGTAGGTTTTATTACTTCATTACATTTACCGACGACTTCAGTAGATATGGATATGTATATCTTATTGGGAGTTGTCATTTACACTCCAAAATTAACCTCACTTTCATTTTACAAATTCAAACAATTAGCACAGTAGTAAGCAAGGATCGATCCCACAGAGAGTGATTTGTTTTATATTTATTCTATTATTTTGATAGAAAATAAAGATGGGGAGTTTTTGAAAATTGTTTTTAAACTAATAGAACCAGAATTAATGATGAAATTAACCAAATAAATAAAAACTTCTGTTCTGGAGTTCAGTTTCACCAAGTACATTAATCAATTAATCAAGTTATTATTATTTTTCCTTTAATGAAACTATTAGCCCTAGATAACAATAAGCTCTGCTATCTGAAATTCTCCTTAGATTTTCACTGTATGAAATAAGCTCTTTACCAGATTCTAACTCGCATACAACCTAGAACAAGCTCTCTAGATTTAATATGATAAAAGCATTAAGAAATAGAGAATTAGGCTAATCCAAGCAACAAACACATAAGCTCGATTTGTTTAACTTGTTTTATGATAATCTTAGTAATACACAAAAGCTTGTCCACAATTAGTATTACCAAGTTGCTATTTATGATGAAGACAGATATCAATTACACGTAATACCAATCTTAATCTAGCGTATGATAATGATCAAATTAACTCAATTGGCCATATTAAATCAATTAGATCAATTAGCATGCAATCAATGAAAATAGATTATCAGAAGAAATTTCACACAAGAAGGAATAAATAATAATACTCAATTAATCAATTACTTGTAACAAGGATTCACCTCCCTTTAGAACTGAATAAAAAGAACTAGCCTGACATGCTCTTGAGTCTGCACTCCAATAGATGATAGTTGATAATTTAATTAATAAAACCCTAACTAGCATCCTCTATTTATAGTGCTAGACAAAGTCCTAAATCCTATGAGAATTAGAAATCCAAATCCTAAAAGGAATTACAAATTATAACTAGTTTCCATAAAGAAATAGAATTCAATTTAGAAATAAATCTTAGTCTAAAGGAAATTCTAAAGCTAATAGAAATATCAATCCAATTCCATGTAGAAGTCTGCCAAAATCTGCATTTAGAAATTTTCCAAAAATCCAAGATTTCCCAATTTTCCCACTCAAATTTGCTGGGGCGAATTTCCATTTTCTGCTGCGAAACCTTTGGTAAAACGAGAATAACGTTTGATCCGGGAAGAGTTACGGGGCCGACTATCTATCAAAAAGAAGATATCGACGAGATCTACAACTTTCATTCTTTTAGATTGGATAGATTACGGTTGGATAAAGGTCGAAATCAGGCTCCAAGTAAATGGTATGCAAATTTCAACTTCCAAACTTTGAGGTTCAACTTCTGTTTGGCAAAAAGATCATAACTTTTTCATATGAACTCTGATTGAGACGATTCAAGATGTTCTGAAAAGCTAAGGAAGAGCTATATATTAAATTCCAAGTCCCAATCCAAGACCATGTGTGACGCCCCCAAAATTAGGTATACATCACCCATTCTGAGTCGCCAGATATATGGTACAAAATTTAAATACAACTTCATTTATACAACTGTTGAACTGTCGTATAGAATATGACCACAGTTAACTGTGAGTTTTAATACAAATGTATGTAACTCTCATGGTGCCTCGACCACAACCACCTTACAATGGTACTTTACATAAAAGTATAGTCAAAAACTGTTTTAGAAATTAAAATCTTTGGGAAGTGCTCAAGGAAACCTTCGTAAATGGGAGGCCATGCGTCTAGGTTATAATAGATATCATATGTCCACAGAATTATCCTTAGTTAACCCAATAGACCCCAAAGAAAAACGAGAAGATTACTATCATCTTCTTTCCAATGGTGAGTCTTCTCTTGACATATAACTATCTCCACTGTCTCCAAGTGAATATTATATTTTAAATCAACTCCAAGATCATATAGGTAGTGCCCGTAAATATACTCAGCAAGTGGATGCGCACAACCCTGTCTTATGATAACACGAGGTTGTATGTCATTAGACATCTTGTATGATAGTGGCAAAACACCCTTCCAAAGTTGGGTTCACCTCACCCTATTTGATTCACCAAATATAACTACTAAATGTTGTATAGAATACAACACACTTTTCTATACTGTTTAAGGAGAACCTCCACAGCTAGAGACCACTGTTCTATTCCCCTGTTATCCCCGCTCGACCCGGCAACACTCTTACGGCAACACTCTTATTACCTGAAAGGAATTGTGAAGCAGAAAGGGTGAGCACAACTAGCCCAGTAAGGAATATCATGACTAAAGATAATTAAATTATCAATAGCTTTCATCAATAATAAATCAGAGATTTAGAACATATGGTAGATGATAAAACTTTTCAACCATAGTTGCGGTGAACGAAGCAATCCATTAGAAGAGTCGAATAGACCATAAGGTCTATTATCTTCTTCTATGTTAAAAGTCCACCAATAATGTTTTATCCATGTAAAATAAATCAGCAGTTCACATCCACAATCATATGAATAACTCATAATCATAATTGTGGTTCTAAATTCCTCTTCGCAACTAGGACGAATATAATTCTCATCACCTATCTTCACCTGAAACATCAAAAATCATGGTTATACCAAATCAGAATTCCTGTTCATAATCATACTAATAAATTCATCTTTGCACCACGGCCAAAGATATTCATTAACAATTCATCTTTGCACTACATGCTAAAGACATACAATTGTATTTTAGAAGAGTCAAGTAGAACATGATATCTACTATCTTCTACGCATTTAAAAGTGTATAATAAATATTTTATCGCTGAGACTCAGCTTAATAAATAATCCACATCATCGAATCACCCACGCTTTACTGCCAAGGATATTCGTTAATATCACATCCATGAATTTATATTTCATCGCTGAGACTCAGCTCGATAATCAATCCATATCACTGAATTATCCATGCACTACAGCCAAAGATATTCATTATTATCACATCCATGAATTTATATTTCATCACTGAGACTCAGCTCAATAATTAATCCACATCATCGAATCATCCCTACACTACAGGCCAAGGATATTCATTAGTATCACGACCACGAACACGAATTATCCATACACTACGGGCCAAAGATAATCGTGTTTTCATCAACGGTCCTGATCATGCCTTAAAATAATTCATCTTTGCACCCTTGGCCGAAGAGAATCTATAGCCATAATCATACCAAAAACTGTCCATCAATGCACTACGGGCCAATGAGGACTTTTTCCACATCATTTATAACATTACGATCATGATTATACCGAATAATCTCTGGTCATAATCATACCAAGTCCATCTATGCACTACAGGCCACAGATGACTTTCAACACAATATAAGCATGAGGATGATGACAATGATATAAGAATCAATCAAATGAGATAAAGGATAAATATTAAACATTTATAATACAATTTATCCATCGTTCAATAATAACCAAATGTTATCAATCACTTAATAATCTCATAATCTAATATCATTAATATTATAACAATATTTTAATCATTTCTTAAACTTATAAACAATTTATTTCAATTGTTTACACTTTATCAAATAATGCATTTAATCACTCAAAAATGTCATACTTATAAGATTTCATAATCAATGATAAAATCCCTCATCAAAATCTGCATATACCCTATATAGGATTCTCAAGCCATAATATCCTATTTTCCAATTTTATTACTTCACATAACATATTTAATTCATTTACTCATAACTATTTCATTTTTATGAAAAATACCAAATCAGTCCCAAAAATATTTCTTTTCTGGGATTTAGCAGAATATAGTCCCATCTTGAACATATTTTTTCTCAGAATTTTTAAAATTCATTTACTATTTTTCATATGGATAAAACTGCCGAATATTTAGACATTTATCATAAATTGTATTTTTATCCAAAAATTCCGAAATTTACAGGGTATACTCCTGTTATATACATGTACTCCCAATAAAAATTTCACCAATTTTGGAGTTAACCACAAGGAGTTATAAGAGTTTACTTTTAAAATAGTCTTTTCCCATAAAATCCATAACTCTTAATCTATACATCCAAAAATCGCCATTTTTGGACACAATTTAGAAAACTCATTAAATTATCATTTTAAATTTTTCCAAAATTTTTGAGGGTCAAAAAAATTACGAATCTGCCCCTGGCAGAAACCCCTTTTTAATGAAAATACTATTCGCATGAATACGAAGGATCATTCACCATGCATGTGGTAATCCACATAGACAGGTTATTCCAACAGAATAATAAAGAATGGAATAATGAAGGATTCACCATGCGATGCGATAGATTTGCAAGCGAGGTTATTCCCAACAGAATAATAAATAATGGAACCCAGTCCCAAGCGTAAGCGCATAGGCAGGATATTCTGACAGAATAATAAATAATGGAACCAGGTCCGGCGTAAACGCACAGACAGGATATTCTGACAGGATAATAAAGAACGGAATATTAGAAGAATTCACCATGTATACGGTACTTCGTATAAATAGGTTATTCCAACATAATAATAAAGAATGGAATAACAGAAGAATTTCACCAAGTATAGGGTAGTCCGCGTATACAAGGTATTCCAACAGAATAATAAATAATAATAATATCCTTTACGAGTACGACAATTATATCCCCTACGATTACAACAAATAATATCTCCTACCTTAAAAACAAAAGTATTCCGACTGGTAGGGCGGGAATATACTTGAAGAAAACTTGCACTACGCTCAAAGCTTTCTTTAACTCTAAAGAAATACGCTTATAGAAGAAAAACTCTCTATAGTTTCTCTCTCTAGAGTTTCAGTGAATTCGTAAGAAATAATGAAGGAATGAGCTTCTATTTATAGAAAAATGGACTGCATAGTAACTAACTCATGAACGGTCCAGATTGATTTACTTTAATCTGACGGTCCATATTTAAAGCAAAATCTTTTAAATAAAATATAATATATTCTATTTATAATCTAATAAAAGCGAATAACTTTATAAAAGATTTTACTACATAAACACTATCTTGAGCACTTATGCAAACACTATGCATAATAAAATATAATATATTCTAATTATTGTCTAATAAAAGCAGATAACTTTATAAAAGTATTTTGTTTTATATAAAAAGATTTTACTATGCAAACACTATGCACAAATGAATATAATATATTCTATTTATAGAATAACTTTATAAAAAGTAACTACATTTTATATAAAAACTTTTCTATTTTATTACATTAATAATACCAATAAAACAAAAGCGAAAGTGACTTATCACATAAGGATCAATAATCAATACCGTGCTATTTACCAAAATAGAAAAAAAAATTGAATACTTTTATTTCATAAAATTCGGGGTCTCACACCATACATCCAACTTAATGCTAAAAACCCTGCAATTTTCTTTTTTTCCTCATTTCAGCTCCAATTCTTTCTTAAATCATTAAACACATTAATAAGCTCATATACACATGAAACATGGAATAAAACTAAACATAAAGGAATCAAAATAAATGAATAATATGCAGTTATCACTTATGAGACACAAATCTGAATCCTTTGAAAAGTTCAAGGAATTCAAAAATGAAGTTCAAAACCAATTTGGCAAAAGCATAAAAGTCCTTCAATCCGATCGAGGAGGTGAATACTTAAGCCAAGACTTTGATGACCTTCTAAAGGAGTGTGGTATTATATCACAACTCACTCCACCTGGAATACCACAATAGAATGGTGTATCTGAGAAGAGAAATCGCACCTTGTTGGACATAGTACGATCAATAATGAGTCATGTAGATCTTCCAATAAGCTTATGGGGTCATGCCCTAGAGACGGCTGCATTCACACTTAACCGTGTTCCTACAAAAATGGTTCAGAAGACACCATATGAGATGTGGACTAGGAAATGTCCTAGTATGTCGTTCATGAAGATTTGGGGCTGCGAGGCGTTTGTAAAACGTCAGGATTCTGACAAGCTCGGACCCAAATCTGACAAATGTAATTTTGTGGGATACCTAAAGGAAACAAAAGGGTATTATTTCTACAAACCTTCTAAGAACAAAGTGTTTATTGCTCGAACTGGTATTTTTTTAGAAAGAGAATTTGTCTCTAAAGGAAATAGTGGGAGGAAAGCAGAACTTCAAGAAATTCGAGAACCACAAAATATCATTGAACCTGAATTGGAACGTGAGTAGGAACCACAAGATATTGTGGAAAGTGAACCTGCTCAAATTACACAAGGCATTCTTAGATATGGTAGGACACGTCAAGAACCCGATAGATATTATGGATATCTTGTGACTTAAAATGGCGATGTGATGCTCATAGATCAAGATGAGCCTGCTTCCTACCAAAAAGCTATGAATGGACCAAATTCTGACAAATGTCTTGAAGCCATGAAATCTGAGATGGACTCCATGTATACTAACCAAGTATGGACTCTGGTTGATCCACCCGAAGGGATAAAACCAATCGGGTGCAAGTGGATTTTTGAGAAGAAAACCTACATGGATGGTAACGTACAAACCTATAAAGGCCGACTGGTTGCAAAAAGGTTTCAAACAAGTTCAAGGTGTTGACTATGATGAAACCTTCTCTCCAGTGGCAATTGTTAAATCCATCAGAATATTACTTGCTATTGCGGCCTTTTATGATTACGAAATCTGGCAGATGGATGTCAAAACTGCTTTCTTTAACGGAAATCTCCTTGAGGATGTGTACATGATACAACCTGAGGGTTTTATCACTCCAAAGGATGCTAGAAAGGTATATAAACTGCAACGATCCATTTATGGATTAAAGTAAGCCTCTTAGAGTTGGAATCTTCGATTTGATGAAGCAATCAAAGAGTTTGGCTTTATAAAAAATGAAGATGAACCTTGTGTATATAAGAAGGTTAGTGGGAGTCACATTGTATTCCTAGTATTATATGTTGATGACATATTAATTATTGGGAATGACATTCCTTCCTTACATGCTGTAAAAATATGGTTAGGAAAATGTTTCTCCATGAAAGATTTGGGCGATGCTGCCTACATTTTAGGTATCAGGATCTATAGAGATAGATCGAGAAAAATGTTCGGCCTAAGTCAAAGTACATATATTGATAAAGTGCTGAAACGGTTTAGCATGCAAGAGGCAAAAAGAGGACACTTACCCGTGACTCATGGTATAAAGATCTCTAAGGCCCAATATCTTAAATCACAAGATGATGAGGAGCGTATGAGAAAGATCCCTTATGCTTCGACAATTGGATCTATCATGTATGCAATGATATGTACTCGTTCGGATGTCTCGTATGCTTTGAGCATGACGAGCAAATACCAGTCGAATCCAGGTGAAGGTCACTGGACAACAGTCAAGAATATATCCTCAAGTACCTAAAAAGGACTAAGGATTCATTCTTGGTATATGGAGGTGAAGACGAACTGGCAGTAAAGGGTTACACAGATGCTAGTTTCCAGACTAACAATGATGACTATAAGTCTCAGTCAGGTTTTGTGTTTTGCCTTAATGGTGGTCTTTGTTAATTTGGAAGAGTTGAAGCAAAGAGGCGAGCGATTCTACAAAAAAAGGCTTAGTATATTGATGCTTCTAGTACGACCGAGGAGGCTGTATGGATTAAAAAGTTCGTCACTGAACTTGGTGTTGTTCCAACCATTGTTGATCCAGTTAAGCTATACTGTGATAATAATAGAGCCATTGCACAGGCTTAGGAACCCAGATCTCACCAACGATCCAAGCATATACTTAGGCGGTACTATCTCATCCGTGAAATCATTGATAGATGAGATATACATATAGGAAGAGTGCCAACAGATGATAATGTTGCGAGATCCATCGACTAAGGCTTTGTCATGCAGAAACACACGGCGATCCACACTAGTTCCGTGGGTATTAGATACATGAGTGATTGGCTCTAGTGCAAGTGGGAGATTGTTAGAGTTTATGCCCCAGAGGCCAATTATTTGATATAATTGCTTAACATTTCGATATTATATTTGATTGAATAAATGAATGATTTTATTATTATTTTATTTACTACATTATATAAATGTTAACATAATAAAATTCCTTAGAATAGTGATACAAATTATATCGTTTCAAGTATGTGACTTGAACATGAGATTATATAATTATAATTAGTATCATTGCTCTTAAATGTCCCTAGTCGAGTATCATATATTGTTGATGGGACAACAATGATGCATTGAGACTAATATGTGGATTGACTGATGACCAAATCTCATTGGTCATAAATATATAAGATATTAAGTCAATGCGTAGGTACATGTTAGAGAACGATGTACTGGACAGACCCACCATGAGAATTCTACGTGGAACAATATGCAAAGTGTCATTAGCGATTCTCATTGTGACAATGATGTAATTGTCCTCTGACCTGAAATCACTATATTACTACACGAGAATTTATGTACTTTGATATCATCAAAGGTCACCTTTAATAGGGTCGACTATAAAGGTGATTATTGGGTACATCATGAATCGTGTGAGGAATATGAGTGATCTAGATGGAATTTAACCCTCATAGTTATTAGGGGTGATATCCATAGGCCTCTTGATTGAGTAGGACTATGAAATGCATGACCATGCTCAAATAGTGATTTGTTTCATATAGTCTACTCATTGATCAAGAAAAACTCAGATTAAATTATGAAGAATATGACGCATTCCATGACTCGAGTTCAATCTAGGATATTAAGGTTAAAGGGATTAAATTACATTGAAACATTGGTCACGAAAAGGTTGCATCGAATCATCGATCTTATTATTACTTAGGTAGCAGTGATGCATTACTAGATGCCGCTCACTGTTTATAATTTTATAATATGATTTTAAAATTATTGCCAACGTAATAATAACCTATAGGGTCACACACATAAAACGTAATAAAATGGAATTAATTTAAATTGTAAATATTTAAATATGTCAATATGATTTATTTAAATTACGAATTTAAATTAATAGGATAATTTATATATATATGGGTATATTAATTAAGTAAGACTTAATTAAGGTGTATATATATATATATATATATATATATATATATATATATATTCGGATTTTATTTTAATTAAATTAGGTTTTTGATTAATTCCTTTTTAACCGCTATATATATGATATGTAGCAGCCATATTAGGGATCATCATTAATCTAAAAACCCTAGCCGCTCTTAGAGAGAGACTAGAGAAAAGTTTTTGAAAATCTTGTTCCTTTGGTGGCTAGTACAAAGAACTCCCTTTATTGCGAGAATAAATCTGACGGTTCGCGTGCGTTAAATGTGGATACCCATAGAGCGTAGTTTCGTGAGGATCTGCGTTGGAGATTCGAAGCGTTTCAGAGGCTTTTTCATAATCAGTATAATCTCTTAAAACACTGAATTAATGTCTGTTTCGCATGGATCCTGTTTTAGGGTTTCGAAATTGCACTTTAAATTGTTTAATTTCCTCTGCATTTTATATGCCAAAACCCAATAAAAGGCAAGGGCAAGGGCATGATGAATAAAAAAATGATGTTTATTTTATTTTATTTTCATGAAGCTTATGTAATGAGACTTAGTTATTATTATGTTTTTAATCTGCAAACGATGTAATAATTAAATGTTAGATGACCTGGTATTTTATTTATGTAACCTTTTAATGGGATGATGGTTTATGAAGTTTATTATTATCCTTTATTATGGGTAGTTAAATGTGATTGTGTTGGACAGTGAGCATCAAATATGTGGGATTGAAGTACCTGGATTTGTGGGGGTGTCACAGTTACTCGATCTTGGCCTATAATCAAATTATGAAATAATTTCCATTAATTTTATGCTACATGAAATTTAATTAGATTAAGTAATTAAATCTCATGTCCTTGCTTTTGTTACTTATTAAAATCAATTAATGACATTAATTAAGTCACAACACTAAAAATACTCGTTTAGTTAATCAATCAACAAGCAATTCAGTTCATTAATCCAACTTGGGCTACCGAATGGAATGGTTAGTCCAACCCCTTTTGGGCCTCACTTACCTCATATATTGGGCTTGGTTTATTAAACCCAACATTGATTTGCTAAAAACAACCAAGTTGACTACTATCAATATCCTCTCCCGAAAATGATTGGGCTTAGGTTTTCAATTATTAACATGGGTTTAATAAATTTTAGGATTAATTACATATTTTAGTACATTTTTAGAAATAATTACAATAATGGTACATCCATAAAGTAATTACAAAAGTAATACACTTTCCCATATTTATTTACAATATTAGTGCAATTAGGATTCCTTAATTTAGGGAATTAGTATGCAATTAGGATTCCTTAATTTAGGGGATTAGTTTGCATGATCTCGAATTCAACTAGTGTGGCTGAGGTTTTCTTCAGGATTGATATTAAGTTTGACTTGATGTACTCCAAGCGTGCTTTTGTGCACTGGTATGTTGGTGAGGGTATGGAAGAAGGAGAATTTTTGAAGGCAAGAGAGGACTTGGTTGCACTGGAAAAGGACTATGAGGATGCGGGGCTAGAGACTGCTGAAGGGGATGAAGATGATGGTGAGGAATACTAGTGTTGCTTGTCTCAGTCTTTAGGATTGCAGTTTCTATTATTACTTTTTGTCAATTTTGTTGAGCCAATGGACTCATTGGTGGGAACTGAAGTAGTTCGTTCTTAAGCATGGTCAAAAATGGTTATGCTAGTTAGGATTCAGTTACCTGATTTATATTTGTTTGAAATAAGTTTAGATATATGAATCAGGTTACCAACATGTTTGGTCGGAAATGATATTTAATTGGTAAATTGTTGTCGGTTCTGTAATTGGATTATGTGGAGCTGCATTTGGAAGTGTAGGCGGTGTTGGTGGTGGTGGCATATTCGTTCCAATGCTTAGCTTGATTATTGGATTTGATCAAAAATCAGCAAATGATAGAAGAGATTGGTAACCAAACCTTCATACTAAGGTAACCAAACCGTCATACCAAGGTAACCAATCAACCTCCACACCTTCAGTTTTTTCATAGTGAAGTTGGTAACCAAACCTTCACACCAAGGTAACCAAACCTTCATACCAAGGTAACCAATCCACATCCACACCTGTAGTTTTTTTATAGTGCAGTTGGTAGCCAAACATTTATACCAAGGTAACCAATTCAGTGTTATTAGGTTACCAATTTATTTTGAATGTGATGCAGTTGGTAGACAAACATTCATGCAGTGGGTAGCCAAACCTTCATACCAAGGTAACCAATTCAATTTTATTAAGTTACCAATTTATTTTGAATGTAATGCAGTTGGTAGCCAAACCTTCATGTAGTTGGTTGCCAAACTTTCAGATCAAGGTAACCAATTTATACTGCAGCAGGTGTGGAGGTAGATTGGTTACCTTGGTATAAAGGTTTGGTTACCTTGATATAAAAGTTTGGTTACCTTGGTACGAAGGTTTGGTTATCAACATTACATTACACATCACTCTCTTTCCTATGTAGTGTTCTTATTTTCCTTTGAACATGAAATTGGAATTGGAATTTCCAGAATCTCGCCGTTACATAGTACTGGACAGATCAGTTTGCTTTGGAGATTATTTACCACAACTTGTCAGGAATAAGCATGTGAATGTTATTCCTATTTACATATGATTTGATTATGATATATATGAATGAATATGCAAGTATGCTTGCATTAAGAAAAGCTGTAAAGTCCTTTGATAGATAATAGAAACATATGTACAAGGACTTAGAATTAATTGATCAAATATGTTAGGTTGATCTACATAAGCAAAACAGCTTTGTAAAGTCCTTAAAAAGAAATGATGTACAAGGACTATAAACATAGAAAGATCAAGCATGTTAGGTTGATCTTATGATGTAATAGATAGGCATCGATCGTCGAAGCCTTTTTGTGAAATTGTAGTCTGCCATGAGAGTCAAGGTAACTCGAGAGCTGTCAAGGCAGAATCGTAGTCTGCAAGATAGTAGTCTTGGAGTTCGTAGACTGCCAGGAGAGACGAGGAGAGGATCATAGTATGTCGAGGAGAACTTCCTCAGGGCCGTAGTCTGATGAGGAAGTCATGTTCAGAATCGTACAGACAGCCTGCGTACGAGCCGAACGAGTATCTGTCGGAGCCAAGTCAGAGATCGTAGACTAAACTCAGGATCGTAGAGTCTACTGATCATATCAAAGGCAGAGATCGTAGTCGAGCAAGATTAGATAAAGACATCGAGCACAAAGACAAAAATCGTAGAGAGCAGAACTACGACCTCAACCGTTGTGCTCACAATGCCAAGGCAGAATCGTAGAGCAAATATGATTCTCAATAAATAAGAACTCCTAGAATATCCAAAGGAATGAAGTCTATGGATTGGCACTGCAAAGATACAACCCATCTAAAGGAAACCAGAGAGCACTCAACGAATGGCATGCAAGCTAACAGAAGATCTAAGAACCAACCCAATCAGCATCAAGATTGAGTTATGAAGCCATTCGAGATGAAGTCTTCCACAAGGAGATCAGAAGAAGACTTGAAGAAGCGAATAAAAAGTTAGCAAGTGCGATGGCGATCAAAGCGGAGATGAAGACAACGATCTTGGAAGCTACCAGGATCGTAGTGTTTACCAAACAAAGAAAAAATGGATGAAGTACATACAGAGATACTGGACAGCTTCTGAAGAACAAGGCTAAAGTGATTAAGCATTGGGTCAGTCCATTGATGATAAGTGAATGAGAGATCACAAGGAGAAAGCGAGCTGGACACGCCACAAATCTGAAGTGTCTTGTTATTCAGAAGGGGCCATAACAAAGAAGTCAAGTTATCAGTATCTGAGAACTGTTGAGGCAAACAGAAGTGTTGAAACACTACACAAAAAAGGAAGAGGTGTTCTACATTGAAGATCCAATCAACACTCTTCAAGATTGTAGTGTTATCTCTACCATTCAACAAGACACTACGATCAGGTCCTTGAAGACATGCATCAGAATCGTAGAGTTCGAATAGCTGAAGACTGAAGCATTGGCAACGGTTCAATCTGAAGGATAATATTTGGACAAGAGCTTATTGAGAGCATCGATGCAAAAGGACAACCTCTGATCAAGAAATCAGAAGGAGGAAATAAAGTCTTGATCCGCCCAAGACATTAAAGTGACATCTACGACGGGGTAGGTGAAGCAGTGAAGCTGCGATGTCGAGAAAAGTATGACATATCACATCAGCAGTCTACTTCAGTCAACTCGAGATCTGTGAAGATTTTTTAATAGCTTTTAACGGCTACTTTCCAACAGAAGGATTGGGAAGGAATATAAATCAACAAGAGCTTCAAAGATCAAAAGTTGCTGGAGTTGTCGAGTTTGGAGAAAAGGTGGACTGTTCTAAACCATGTGAGATAATGAGTCCGAAGGCTCACTCTACGATCCACCAAGAACACTTAGAGTCAGACAAAGAAAGAAGTAGAAGTGAGAGTTCTACAATATAGAAGTGAGAGTTCTACTACATGAAGAGTGTTCTGAACTGCCGAGAGAAAGAAGAGCATCATGTTATCTTGATGTCCATCATGGGAAGACTCTAAGTACCATAGAGAAGAGCTTACAGTCATCTAAGCAAGTCCATCATGAGAAGGCATCAAATATCAAGAAGGGAGATCACAAATGTCGTCATGGTGGCAAACATGAGAAAGTTTCCAAGTACCTAGCAGAAGAGTTTACAGTCATCTTAGAAACCCATCATGTGCAACCATCATGTATCAAGAGGAATGATCTTCAAGGCAGTTCATCAAGGGATCATCAGAGGAGGTTGAGTAACTGAAGAAGTTGAGCATCATGCAACACTCAACTGCACTTTAAGGATGATCACGCCAAGCTACTAAGTACAAAAGATGTTCAAAGCATAAAGACATCTTAGCAGCTCAGCACCAACTCCAACAAATAAACAAACAACTCAACAAGAAGCCAGGGCCTGAGGGGTCCTTGTCCGGAGGGACTAAATGAAGTTCCAAGCCTGCTGGGCTTGAAGAGTTCCTAAGGAACTAGAGAAGTTCTGAGGCTACTTGCCTTGAAGAGTTCTTAGTGAACTGAAGTTCCAAGGCTGTTGGCCTTGAAGGAATCTTAGTGATTGGTCTTGCCTTCTTCTTTAGTGGAAATCCTGCTAGTTGAAAGCGGAAGAGTGGATTAGGAACTTGAGTCATGAACCACTTAAAACCCCTTGTGTCTTTTACTTTAAGTCATTTACATTATGTACATTAAGCTGCTATAAGCGCTATGTATGTTCTAACCGCTACAAATAGAACTAACTCTACGAACAATGTATGTATGATTATGAATATATCAATGAAGGAGATCTTTTACTTATTCTGCTGTGCTTGAAAAGATTCTTATGTTTGTCATATGCCAATTTAATAGCAATACAAAATGAAAGATAAAAGAATTTTGAAATTATAAAGGATCTATTCACCCCCCCCCCCCCTTCTAGATCTATTGTGCCTACTAGGAACTAACAATTGGTATCAGAGCAGGTTTTCATGTTATATTCAAAAGCTAATTGCTTTGAGTCTGATCCCAGGCACAAACATTATTCTAAAACTTAGTTTAGTAGTAAGTCACTTGTTATATGCAGATGAGCTCACACGTTAAAAATATTGTGTACAGGTAAATGTGTATATACACCTGAAGCTGCTCAGATTGGTCCATATTCTCGAGTATTATATCAACAAGACCAATCCCTGCCTGCAGTCAATCTTGTAGTCTGAAGACCAGACGAGATAGCCCAAGAGACATCAACAACACATAGTCAAGCATCCACCAGCCTAAAAGATGAAAAAGGCCATACATGCTAAGAAATGCTTATCCAGAGATGAAAGAAGTTCTTCTCAAACATATGTCTGGCCAACCAGCAGCTGGGTGCAAACTTTGTGAACTGAAGGATGTCAAAGAACTAAAGATGCTGAGATTCTTAGGCTGCATCTTCAAGACTATGACTGATTGATTAAAGGCCAACAAGAGCAATAAGTTGTCAGGAGCAAATGTGAAGCTATGCACATCAATGCCTAAACTCAGTATATTAAAGATAAATAACTGTTAAGAAACTGACAGTAAAAAGGTACGGTTCCTCACTATTATAAATGTGTACATCATAAATGCACCTTCTTATTAACTATAACGATGATTACATCAAGGAGTCATAATCTACCTAAAAAAGGTGAAGAGAAAGTACCACGAGGATGGAAACTCAAATGCCTATAAACTTTCTCTCCATCCAAGTTTTAGGTTGAAGATGACATCTTGAAGGAAATCTGAAATGGGTCATAAGAGTATCACAGGCCTAATTAATTCTATGTGAAGTAATCTTTGCAGGTGGGTTAGTATGTATGTACAAACCTATGTTCTAAGTGTTTGACAACACACAGAGTAAGATCAGTTCTAAAAGAGTATCATGATGATGTGTAGAAACTGATCACCTCCATGAATCAACTAGATACTCCTAAATCGTAGAATTGATTCTCACTCTGTGAACACTTAAACCTTGTGAACATAACCCTGCAAATGATGAAACAATCAAAGAAAAAGAGTGTGTTTCTTAAAATGATGAATCTTACACACACTCACCATCATTCATCTCAAAATGTATTATCTAAAAATAGATGCATGCATGAATATGACCGTTGGTGATAAATGTGATGATTATCTAAATATGAGGAACAAGGTTTAGAAAACTAACCTAGCAGGACCCATTTAATTATGGGTACCAAAAATAGAAATATATTTAACCTGCAGGTACTTGGTCTATCTGACCACACTAAGGAATCTTTGTAAGAAGACTTGATTAAGAAGACTCTGACCAACGGAGAAGGCTAAGGAATGTTCAGAAATGGTTCTGATAAAATTCCTATATGTCCAAGCCTATCCTTGAAGACATGCTAAGCTAACCTGAATAAAGTTCACATGGCTGCTAATCTGTATATGGAAGCAGGCCATACAACCAAAGATGAAAAGGGTCTTATATGCTCAAATCAGGAGAAGCAAGCTATATGAGAAGAATCCTCAAAGAAGCTCACATCAGAGGATCATCGAGCATCTGTCAAGAGGAACTCATTACGGGAGTAGAATTTCACACGCATAAGACTATCAAAGAAGACTACGTTCGTAGTGCTATCAAATGATCGTAGAGTGATCAGTCCTAAAAATATCCATGCCTACGATACAAGGAGATCTAAGTGATAATTATGATTCCAGTTAGAAGGAGATATGCAAGGTTGCCTTTAAATGAACCTAAAGTAAAGGGAATCACATCTATCTAGGAAGACAGCATCAACCATGGGGAGAAGTGATCTGTTAAGGAACAACATCACTGAGATATATTATGAAGTAATGTACCAGCTACAGATTCCCAAAACTTTGTGACTGATGAAGCAAATGAAGATCCATAGTCAGTAGGAAGGTCTCAAAATGTACTACTAATAACCTATCAGCCACCTAACTCAAAATCGTGGAGTGCTCACAATCAAACATCCGATCGTAGTGTAAGAGCAAGAGGACACCACGATTACAGAAAATGCAATTGTCCAAAGTTGGTAGAGGACCTCCCCACCAGAAAAGGTTAAATGAGATATCATTGCAAATCACTTCTAAAGTATTTCATCTGGAAAATGACTCAGGGACAAACCTGACCCTTAACTCACTCTAAGAGGTTGGCCCTTCCTGAGCTACCTTGACCATTAGTCAATCAACGATCGCAGAGTCGAAGTTAAAGAGAACTACACAATCGTAGTGCAACCTCAGCGATCGTAGAAGCAGACTCAACGATCACAGCCCTACTAGAGGATAATCCAGCTCATGAGGAGCTCTGAAAAAATGAACAATTGCTCAACCTTTCAGATGAAGATTAGAGATGTACAAATACAGGTGGGAAAGATATTGTGCAAATGCACATCAAGTCTTAAGTGCCCAAACTGGCTTGGGGTATATCATTGGTAAAGCTATGAAGTTTCAAAATGAGGACTAATGTCAAAACCATCCACTACAACATCTCTCAAAATTTGATCGTTGAGTCAACAAAGGAAAACGTAGATTCCATAGCTGCCTTACCGTGCTACTCTACGAACCAAAGAGGTCAACGGTCAATCCACGTCAATTAAACGTCTACTCTTCTGAAAGAAATATCTAACTGAAAAGTTATGGGGGGTTACAGCTCATTACTGGACATCGTGCAACCAATGGTTTGTTGACACATCACTGATTTTGCAGAGTTAGAAGGAACTACCATTAAGATAAATTCAAAACCTGCAACCAATTATCAGAAAACATCGAACATTTCTCCCTCCCATTTTCAAACCCTAGAGCCAAAATCAGTTAACTCTCCAGAGTCCTACCTAAATCACATCCATACCTCATAACTCCTCTGAATCAAATACCCACATACTTTGAACTCTTCAAATGGCAGAATAGCGAGTTATAACACGAATCCAACTCGGCTTCAAAAAGTTTGAAGAATAAGAAACGAAGTTCAAGGACATACTTGAGCTCGTAAAGAAGGCTGGGTTCTCTGAGTGCTTGGAGGCAGACACTCTAGTCTACACAGAGCCAGTAAAGTAGTTCTACTCGAATGCTTCGATAAATTCTGGGCTTCTGACCACGAAGGTGAAAGGATCAAGTCTGAAGATAAGAGCTTCAGACATCAATCAATGTCTAGGGTTTCCCAACCAAGGTCTGATAAACTTGGATGAAGTAGACATTGAAGAAGGAAAGAGGCTAATGCGGTACCAGAGGAACCCTAATTTAAAGGACATGAAGAAGAAGGAGTTTCTAGAGGAATACGAGTTCCTTGTTGAAATAGTTGGAAAATGCATACTATGCAAGGACACTGCACACGACACGGTGCTTGATCAACAGTTAAAGATCATGTCTACTATAGTCTTGAAGAAACGAATTAACTTTGGAGTTATCCTATTTGATCAAATATCCAAATGGATAGAAAAGGCTGAATTGAAGAAGTCTACAGAAAAACCACTTACAAAAGTGTTTCATAGAAGACTACTGAGCATTGTACTGAAGAAGAAATTGGGTAACAAAATCAAGGATGATGAGGGAGAACCTCTAAATGTTCACAAAGTAATGTCTCCACAATTGTTTGTAAATTGGAAGAAAACCCCAAGGAGAACAGAAGGCTGACAACTGGGAGCACCAATAAGGCCTCTACAAAGAAGAGGAAGGCAGAAGAGGTAGAAAGCTCTGAGTCTGATGACTCTATACCAGCAGCAACCACACCAGCCAGAAAGAAATCCAGAGGTATGAAGAAAACTAAGGCCCCATCAAGAAGTAGAAGTCTTTCCTACAAAGACAAGAATGAAGAAGAAAAAGTCCTAAATGCTGAAACCATAAAGAGGAAAAGTAACAGATTACTTCAAGGGCCATCCAGCAAGAAAGCTAAGGTGATAATCAAACCAGCCTCAGTTTCCCAAGATAGTACATCTGATGAAGAGGAGGATGTAGAATCAGAATAAGAAAAGGCAACTGACAATCTCGAAATTTGAGTCCCCACAGACTGAGATCCAAAGAAGTGAAGGTGAATTTGGATTAATGAATGAAAATCGACATCTGGCGATGAAGAAGAATGCTTAAGCCAATACATGGCTAATCCTCGAAGCGATCATCTCTGGCGATGAAGAAGAGATTTAAGATGACCAAACTCAATTGGGAACATTGAGACATCGACTTTCAAGCATCTCGTAGTTGGTACTGCCATCAACAGGTAAGGTTTTTCTGTACCCTTTGTACACTCAAAGGCTTCCGACCCAGCGGAGAAGTTTTTAGCCCAAAATAAATTTTGTAGCCGAGTAAAGTCGTCTCTTTCCCCCCCATATGATCTTCCCAGTAGTTTATATAGGAGCTATAGCCGTTTCATTCCTATTCGTTGATCCCCAAATGCAACTGCCCCAACAAGCTCAGATGATAGGTCAAATGATGTTATTTCTAAAGAAGAAGAACATGCCCCTTCCAATCCTGAAAGCTCCCATGACGGCTCAAAAGGTGATGAGTCCAAAGGAGAAGGGTCTATCCCTATCAGTGCTGAACCTCAAGGAAGTTCGTATGATGATCCAAAGGCTTCAGAGTCTGAAGAAGAAGAAGAATCTGAAACTCCTATAGCTGAACTTCCAACAAGAAGGAGGAGCTACAGACTGCAAGCCAAATTTGCCTCCAAAAAGAGAAGTGATCACTCCAATGTTGTCATTGAATTAAGTGATGATGAGTCTGTATCACAGGAAGTAAGTGCTGAAGATGAATCTAGTAATGAAGAAGATGAATCAGAGGAAGATCTTACTGAAAAAGGATCTGGAAATGAAATGCAGCAAGAAGGATTCGCTGTTGGAAATGATCAAGATGGTTCAGGCTCTGAAAGAGAAGAAATGGAGAATGAGTCCAATTCTGAAAATCAGGAATCAGAGGAACCAGAATTCTATCATGTCTTCTCTCCAGCAAAATTCACCAGGAGAATAGTGGTAGAAGTCTCGAATGAACCACCAGAAACACCACCAGACAGATGGGTGAACTATGGAGATGAACAGCTCAAGGTGGTAAGGATGACTACCTTTGATATTGTTAAAAACTGAAACAACATGGAGCTAGACTACACGACCATCCTCTAAAATCATGATCACCTGCTAATGAGATGGTTCTTCCAATGGATGATGTGGCTAAAAGCACATACTGAAAAGGATGCAAGTTACTTCAGCTGGTGCTACTCTCACTTTCCAAGCATGGAGCTGGTAGGAAAAAACTTCCCAAGGGTGAAGAAGTTTGCCACCAAATTGATCGCAAACCAGTCTCACTACAAGGTCTACAGACATGCCGACAATTATTATATCCCCTACGATCGTAGAGTGGACTCTCAAGAAAGAAAAATCATAACCAAGGAGATGATTGTAGAGTCTGTTCACTCTACTAATGATGGTGTTAAGATCAGTACCAGAAGCCTCCATCAGCTCAAGCACTACTAACCAACATTCCTTCATCCTCAACCAGTGATTGGAACTCAACGATTCTTCAGATTCTCAACACCTTCGAAAATCTGTCCATGGATGTAGATCGTAGAGTTCAATCTGATGCTCGACAGGAGACTGTTCAACCAGATGATCAAGTATATGTGGAGAAGGAGCTGATAAAAAATTATGGTGAACTAATTGAGAAGATGTCTCTATTTACTGAAGAGTCAAAGAAGCTTACAACAACAGAAGATAACTCAGTTCAAGAGAGACTCCAAGCAACGATGGCTGATGTATCTCTCAAAATCTGAGAAAGAGATCACATCTATCTAAAGGCCATGAATGATCAGAAGGCAGATGCATTTCAAGCGAAGAGGGCCAATAAAGAACAGATCCAAGTCCTCTCTGACAAGATTGACAACATGAAGCAGTCTTTCTCAGTGCAACTTGAGCTAGGTCAACAGGAACTCAAGTTTGAAGTTACTAACTCCTCCTACCTGATGGAGCAGCTTATGTCCAACATGGAGCAGCTCTCCCAAATGATTAATGACAAAAAGGGGGGAGAAAAAAAGGCATAGAAAGAGGCAGAGAAAGAGGCATTCAAAGAAGGGCAAGAAGAGCAGAAGGAAATGAGAGAAAAAGTCAAAGAAGAAGATAGCAGAAGAAGAGGCAGAGTTATCATCTGAGGGGGAGCCAAAGAATGATGAGCCTATGTATGCCGAAGCTGAGGGGGAGCCAAAAGGAGAAGAGAAGCATACATCTGAGGGGGAGCAAAGCAAAGAAGGAAAGTCATCATCCCAGGGGGAGCAGGAGCGAGCAGGACAAACAGATGAATAGCTGATCAACAGACATCCTGGAAACATACATGGAGCCAAAAGAGGTACATCTCTAACTAGTTAGGTATGTTCTGGATCCAGGATGTAAAATGTCAATGTATTAAAATTCCACATCATTATAAATGACATTCATGATTATATATTTTAGAAATACAGCTGCTTACTGTATATAAGATTCATTCATAATATGCATATGCACTTATTGTTTTTGTCATAATCAAATAGGGGGAGATTGTCAGGAAAAAGCATGTGAATGTTATTCCTATTTACATATGATTTGATTATGATATATATGAATGAATATGCAAGTATGCTTGCATTAAGAAAAGTTGTAAAGTCCTTTAATAGATAATAGAAACATGTGTACAAGGACTTAGAATGAATTGATCAAATATGTTAGGTTGATCCTATATAAGCAAAATAGCTTTGTAAAGTCCTTAAAAAGAAATGATGTACAAGGACTATAAACATAGAAAGATCAAGCATGTTAGGTTGATCTTATGATGTAATAGATAGTTTGTCGCGATAAATCGCCGAGCACCGCAGGAAATTGTAGTCTGCCAGAGAGTTGAGGTAACTCGAGAAATTTGTCAATGCAAAATCGTAGTCTGCAAGATAGTAGTCTTGGTGTTCGTATACTGCCAGGAGAGACGAGGTGAGGATCGTAGTATGTCGAGGAGAACTTCCTCAGGGCCATAGTCTGCTGAGGAAGTCATGTTCAGAATCATAGAGACAGCCTGCCTACGAGCCGAACGAGTATGGCATATGTGTGACTTGCCTGTGTGGCATTATTTGATTTGTCTGTGTGGCATAATTTGACTTGCCTGTGTGGCAAGGTATATTCTGTTTTATTTTGAGCTTGGTATGAAATAACACACAGCCATCTGATACAGCCTATTATTTTGTTGTGTTAGCTTTGTTCGTTTCATTTCAGTTCAGTTCAAGTTATTTAATTAAATTAATTATTTCGTTTCATTATTTGTATTCTATATCTGTACTGGGTATTTGGCTTATGCTGTGTTTTTCTTCTGGCAGGTAATCAAGGGGATCAAGGGCAAGTGTGATGAGAGCTCCCTTCATTCCAATGGTTTAGAGATATTCTGTTTAAGCTTGATTTATCAGTTTATTTGAATTGTAACAATTAACTTAGATTATGGTTTGAGTCAGTGTGACATTTATTATAGTTTGTCTTGTGATATTTAAACATTATGAGACCATTCTTTTGTGGCATAAAGCTTTCGTTTCATTTTGATATGTTTTGTGCGTAACTTCTCTTTCTATTTGGAAAGGGGGTGTTACAGAGTTGGTATCAGAGCTTAGGTTCTTTCTTGTAGAAAACCTATTTAGGTTTGACCTGTGAGTTATGGGTAGACTTCTGGGTTAGGTTTTTGTTGTGTTTGACTTTCGGTTCAGCTATCATATCCACTATATTCGAATTTGTCTCTAATCTGCTTGTTTATATTCGTGATCTCTTTCTTAGATGGCTCGTATATCTGCTAGAGTTGCTGGGAGCCGAGGCAATAATAGGGGAAGAGGTGATGGTCAGTCCAATGAGCAACCCAATGATCAGATAAATGCTCAATTGGCTACCTTGGTGAGTCAGGCAGTGAATCAGGCTTTACATCAGTTGGTGGCACGGGTTGTACAGGCAATGCAGCAGCCGTCACCAGAAATTCCTGAGCAAGGGAATCCGAGAAATAATGTTCAGCAAGCAAATGATGAGGAAGGGAATATAGATGGTCTTGATTAGCAGGTGGTTCCGATGTATGTATGGTTGGAGAGGTTTCAGAAGCAGAAACCACATGCATTTAGTTTAGCTCTGACTCCAATTGAGGCAGAGAATTGGATTGCTCGCCTAGAGAAGATTTTTGACGTGCTGAGGTGCTCAAATAATCAGAAAGTGTTGCTTGCTGCTTACAAGCTGGAAGGGGATGCACAGAGGTGGTGGAAAGCGGTGAAAACAACAAAGGGTGATGGTTATGCTGAAACACTTGGTTGGGCCGAGTTTTGTGAGGTCTTTTATCAGCAATACTTCACAACTGCGGATAAAGAAGCCTATGCTAGAGAGTATCTATCGATTCGGCAGAAAAATGATGAGTCCATCACGAATTTCATGACGAGGTTCACCAGGTTGGCAGGCTTTGCGGGAACCTCAGCAGGGACCACAGTAGAATAGGTAGAAAAATTTAAGTGGAGGATCCATTACAGGTATCGGCAGCATCTCATTAACACCTAGTTTGCAGATGTGTCGACTGTGGCAAATGTGGCCAAAAATATTGAGATGGAGTGACAGGACTTTCGGTCTTCTAAACTGGAAGGGAGTCGAAAGAGGGACAGAGATGACCAACAGGGTCAAACTTCAATTCAGCATGGGAGAAATCAGGGTGGTCAATGGAATAGGAACCATGGTGGTCAATAGGGGCAGTGGCGTGGCCAGAATCAAAACAGGGGTTATTAGCAGATGCCTCAGCAAAGGTAAAATCATCAGCTGCAGCTACCTTAGAATGGTTAGAATCGTCAGCGATGGCGGTATCGTCGTGAGGGCGAGAATCGGTCGTTATCCGGGGGACCGGTGGTGGGGTAACCCAAATCTTATCCCGATAGCTCCTTGTGCTACTTGTGGGGCTAATCATCCGGGGAGGCAGTGCCACAGACTCATAGGTGCATGCTTCTTGTGTGGAAAGATGGGTCATATTGCTAGGGATTGTTCCGGTCCACGTGGTAATGGTAGAGGTGGTGATAATGGTGGCAATGGAGGTCAGCGTCGGGGTGGTCGAGTGTTTGCCTTGATGTATAACCAGGCGAAAGGTGCACTAGGTACTATTTCTGGCACTCTTTTAGTTGGCAATCGTGAGGCGTCTATTTTATTTGATACGGGTTCTACTCATTCCGTTGTTGCTCAGTCTTTTGTCCGGCACCTGGGTGTGCCATCTCAGTCTTTAGATTCTGTTATGTCTATTTCTACCCCGATGGGGACTTCTGTTGTTATTTTTGATTTGTATCGAGGGTGTCCAATCAATTTTGGGGATAAGATTCGTAGGGCTAATCTTCTTTCGATGAGTATGCACGATTTCGATGTCATTCTTGGGATGGACTAGTTGGATAAGCACCAGGCCACTATCGATTGTCAGGAGAAGAAGGTTATATTTGGAGATGTGAAGTCTCTAGAATTCGTGTTTCAGGGTTGACAGCCGAGTAGAGTGGTGAAGTTAATTTCAGCTTTGAAGGCTGGAAAGTTGGTGGCAAAGGGTTGTGAGGGGTATTTGGCATTTGTGAAAGATACCTCTAAGGGTGAGTCTCGTATTGAAGATGTTCCAATTGTTCGTGACTTTCCCGATGTGTTTCCTGAGGAGTTGTCAGGGTTTCCACCATAGCGGGAAGTAGAGTTTTCTATTGAGCTTGTTCCTGGTGCAGAGTCTATTTCAAAGCGTCATATCGAATGGCACCATTGGAGTTGTAGGAGTTGAAGGAGCAGTTGCAGGAATTGTTAGATCGTGGTGTGATTCGGTTGAGTGTTTCGCCGTGGGGTGCTCCAGTTTTGTTTGTGAAGAAGAAGGATGGGTCTATGAGGCCGTGTATACACTACAAGGAGTTTAAAAAGATCACCATCAGGAATCGGTATCCATTGTCGAGGATTGATGACTTGTTTGACCAACTTCAAGGGGCAAAGTATTTTTCGAAGATAGACTTGAGGTTGGGCTATCATCAGTTGAGGGTGAGGGATGAGGATATCCCTAAGACGACCTTTCGTACTCGATAGGGGCATTACGAGTTTCTAGTGATGCCATTCGGGTTGACTAACGCTCCGGCGGTGTTTATGGATTTAATGAATCGGGTGTTCAGGGAGTACTTGGACCAATTTGTTATTGTCTTTATTGATGATATTTTGGTTTATTCCAAGTCTAAGGAAGAACATGAGGAGCATCTTCGCACAGTGTTGGGAATTTTTTAGAAAGAGAAATTGTATGCTAAATTCTCTAAATGCGAGTTTTGGTTGGAGCATGTCGCATTTTTGGGACATGTTGTTTCTACTAAAGGCATTAAGGTGGATCCTGCGAAGGTTGAGACTATCACTAAATTGCCGAGACCTACTACGGTTGTGACGCCCCCAAAATAGGTATACAACACCCATTCTGAGTCGCCAAATACATGGTACAAAAAGCAAACTACAACTTCAATAATACAATTGTCGTGCAAAATACGACAACACATATTGTGAGTTTAAATACAAATATTGTCTTCTAGACAATATTCACACTCAAATAAGTCCTCATTACAATTATTCAAACACTATTTTACAGAAATAGTGAGGACTGCTAAACATCTTTCTAGAACCATCACTCCATACCCCGACTAGATCCTGCTTGTTCTCACCTCCTAAGAAGAAAAATGGAACAAAAAGGAAAAGGGTGAGCTCAACTAGCCCAGTAAAGGATATTATGACTAAGATAATATACAATAAATTATAATTAGTTTTCAACAGGGAAAAATCTGATAAAATATAATAGACAACAAGTTTTAGATCAACAACTGCAGCGGAAATAGCAATCCATTAGAAGAGTCAAGTAGAGAATGAGTTCTACTATCTTCTAAGATTTAAAAGTCCATCATCAATATTTTATCCCTGTAACAACAATCAATATACATCTTTAATCAAATATTCATCTTTGCACTACAGCCCAAAGATATTCATTTGTATCACCAGTTGGTCATGTTCATCTCAACACCTGTTCATCTTTGCACTACGAGCCAAAGATATCATCAGTTAATCATTCATCTTTGCACTACAGGCCAAAGATATTCAGTAATATCATCATTTAAGACTGAGGATGATAAAAAATATTTTAAAGAAAATGAATCCAGTGAGACAGAAGGACAAATAGTAGGGATTCGTATAACATTTTATCCAAGATCAATAATACTTCATAATAACCAATTGTGAAGCAGAATTCAAAAATAAAGATCAAAACATGGATACAATCAAAGATAGTAACCATAATAGACATCTTGGACAAAAAGGAAAAATTTTATTTTTAAATTGAATAGTGTCGATTCGTGAAATAGTGTCGTATATCGTGAATAGTAACCCGAAACACAAAAAGTTCCAAATTTGATAAAAGTTCGGACTAATATTTCAAAGATAATGATATTGAAAGAAATAATATCATCTACTGAAGAAAATAACATCCCTTACCTCAAAATAACCGTACTTACGATTGAATTTGGATATAGTCTTGTGAAACTTACCTTTGAATAGCAACTCTCAAAGTATAAAAATACTCAGAAAAATACGCTCAATAATCTAGAGAGAAAGAAAACTTGTTTCTGGTGTGATTTTCAATTCTAACTTAGCCCTCTATTTATAGGAAAATGTTAGCACGCCGAAGCAGACTTGACCTGCTACCTGATGGCTTTACCTGCTACTATTGCCACCCACCACATTTGAAATTCAATTTGAGCACATTTTTCACCAACCAAAAGTGGGGTCCACCAATTTTAGAATTTTCTACCAAAATGATAAATTCTGAAACTTCAACAATTTCTGAACCAGTCACCTCTTAAAATTCATAACAAATCATACGTTCATTTTTAACGGTTCAAAATATGTGGACATATACTCAACTTATATATGTATAACATATCCAAAAATCACAACGATCTAACGATCGGATTAAAAATTATAACTCACGCAATATATCTCTAGAACACTGGTTTGATTTTTTAATACCTCCATTCCGACAAAATACTGATAAAACACCTCAACATTAATTCCTTCATTTATAACCACATAAACAAATTCATCATTTAAATCCGCATCAAATAAATATTTCCTTATCATATAAATCAATAATTAATTATTCACAAATAATATTACAGAATCACATTTTTGACAATCAGGCAATTCCCAGGAAAGAGGGGGCTTTCCGATAAGGATTTTTCCTTACTGGCGCGCAATTAGGTGACCAAACCTCTCCTTGATAGAACTTTCTTGACATTGCCAATAATTCTATCTCATAATAATATTCAAATAATATGAATTATTGATCCGATAATGGAAAATACTGTGCAGTGACAATTATTGAAACAACAATAATATAAAATATCAATGCAGTAATTATTGAACCAATAAAATATTGAACAGTAATTACTGTAACAATTATTGAGTAGTGTCTTCTTACGTAAGAATCAATAATTCAAAAATATCAGGCAAAAAATCGTGTCTTCTTGTGTAACCACACGTATTCATTATATTTTAACCACCGTGTATTCCAACAAATGTTACTTGGTAACAACTTCTGTTATTATTTGTAAAAACTCAAATTTGTCATTTTCTTCATCCGATCAAGTTATCCGTTATGGGGCCCAAAATGGTTGGCTTGTGTCGCATACGAATATTCCAAACGCAAAAGAATATTCCACGACCAAACGAATATTCCCCGACAACAATGAATATTTTATAGCCACTTGCTTATTTTGTATAATTTTCACATTTCACCCATAACCAAAGCATTATATCAAATTAACACCTTATTATTCACAATAATAATTAGAGGAAATTCAATTTTATTTATAATAAGTTGGGGTCTTACAACGGTGACAGAGATTAGGAGTTTCTTGGGTTTGGCAGGGTATTATAGGCGGTTTGTGGAAGGGTTTTCCTTGATTGCCTTACCATTGACTCAGTTGATGAGAAAGGGCGTCAAGTTTGTGTGGAATAAAGAGCGGGAGAAAAGTTTCGAGGAATTGAAGAAACGACTTGTAACAGCTCCTATACTTACATTACCGTCGGGGACAGGAGGTTATCAGATTTATAGCGATACTTCTAAGAAAGGTTTGGGGTGTGTCTTAATGCAACACGGTAAGGTGATTTCTTATGCTTCTAGGCAGCTTAAACCTTATGAGGTGAACTACCCCACACATGATTTGGAGTTGGCAGCGGTGATCTTTGCCTTAAAGATTTGGAGGCATTATTTGTATGGAAAGACTTGTGATATCTTCACCGATCACAAAAGTCTTAAATACATCTTCACTCAGAAAGAGCTCAACATGAGGCAGAGGCGTTGGTTGAAGCTTCTAAAGGATTATGATGCTAGGATTTAGTATCATCCGAAGAAGGCAAATGTGGTTGTAGATGCTCTTAGCCGAAAGAGTTTAGGGAGTGTAGCAGCCGTTATTACACAACCTCAGCTTATTTCAGATATGGATTGGCTAAAGTTAGAGTTATATGTACGAGGTTCAGATGGGCATTTGGCGGGTATGAGAGTTGAGCCCTCTCTTATATCGCGAGTCAAAGAAGCTCAAAAAGAAGATGGGGAGTTGTGGAGTATGACGCAGAATCTAGAGGAGGGCAAGCAGCTTGAGTTTCGTATTGATGACCATGGTACGATTTGGTTGGGTGAACGGTTGTGTGTTCCGTCGGATCCAATCATCTGAGAGGTTGTGTTGGCTGAGGCTCATAGTTAGCCATTTTCTATTCATCCAGGTTCTACGAAGATGTATAGAGATTTTAAAAGATTTTTTGGTGGAATGGGATGAAACGAGATGTGGCTGAATATATTAGGAAGTGCCTCACTTGTCAACAAGTGAAGATAGAACATCAACGAACTAGTGGTTTGCTGCAAAAGTTAGACATTCCAGTGTAGAAGTGGGAGGATATCACGATGGATTTTGTGACTGGTTTACCGAAGACTTTCAGGAAGAATGATGACATTTGGGTAGTGGTGGACCGGCTGACCAAATCGGCACACTTTTATTCTTTTGGCTATCCATGAGGGTTACTCGGTGGATAGGTTGGCACATATTGTAAGACCCCGAATTTTATGAAATAAAAGTATTTAATTTTCTTATAATTATTATTTTATTTCGTAAATGTTTAAATTGATAAAAGGTTAAAGTTAAGGGTGATATGTGAAATTTTTTGCAAAGTAAACAAGTGGTTATATAATATTCGATTGGTCGGGGAATATTCATTTTAAATAAGAATATTCGTACGACGGCACAATCATTGGTGGACCCCACAACGGAAGTATTATCGTAGTTAGAAAATGATAGAATTATCTTTTTATAAAAATAACGGCGAAAGTGATACCGTTAAAACTGTTGAACTACCCGGTAGTAAAAGTACAGTAATACGCGTGGTGGCATAGTAGCACATGGTATTGATTATTGATGATTACGTGAGAAGTCAATTAGTTATACTCAATTATTACTCTGAGAATTGTTGCATCATATCTCTCATATTATTGATTCAATTATTGTCACAAAGATCATCTCATAATAATATTTTATATATTATTAAATCAATAATTGATACGACAAAGTTATTCATATTATTATTTACAATATTGACAATGTCTAGAATTTCTGTCAAGGAGAGGTTTGGTCACCTAATTGCACGCCAATAAGGAGAAATCCTTATCGGAAAGCCCCCTCTTTCCTGGGAACGACTTGGTTGTTAAATATTGTGAGTTATAATATTAATGATGAATAAGGTCGTATTTATTAAAGATGAAATTGATATATCCATTGTGTTGGGATTATTAGTGTTAGTGGAAATTGACATTTATTTTGATAATAATTAATGTCGGGAGGTTATATTGACCAATCGGGTAATTTACCAGATAAATAAGCAATTAATTGCTATTAATTCACATTCTTATAACTATGTATTCACATGTGTGTACTATTGATTCACATGATTTACTATTAGGGGAGTTGCTGCAAGATTGATAATACTTGCATGACTAAATTAAAAATGGAGGTATAGATGAAGGTACTATACTGTAATTGTTTTTTTCACATGATTAGAACTATTGATTCACATGATTTACTATTAGGGGAAGTGGTACAAGTTTGATAATACTTGCAGGACTAAATTAAAAATGAAGAAAAAGAGGAAGGTATTATACTGTAATATTTCGAGCCCCAAAATGTGCAATTATTAAAACTATATTTTCCTATAAATAGAAGCTCATTATTCCTTCATTTCTCACCAATTCACTAAAGCTATAGAGCAATTATTATAGAAAGAAATTATAGAGAGAAAGAAGAAGAGAAGTCTACTACCTCACTATTCCAGTATCCAGTTTTCTTCTAAGGTAAGGGGTATTATTTCTTTTGTATTCACGAAGAGAGTTATTTTCTTTCAATACTCGTAAGGGTTGTTATTCCATTCTTTATTATTCTGTTGGAATAACCTTTCTGTGCGGTCTACTCATGCCTGGTGAATTCTTCCGTTATTCCATTCTTTATTATTCTGTTGGAATAACTGTATGCATCTTGGTCTATCACATGCACGGTGAATTCTTACATTATTCCATTCTTTATTATTACATTGGAATAAACCGTCATGCATGCGATCTATCGCGTGCCTAGTGAATTCTTTTGTTATTCCATTCTTTATTATTCTGTTGGAACAACCTGTCTATGCGGACTACCGCATGCATGGTGAATTCTTCTGTTATTCTATTCTTTATTATTCTATTGGAATAACATGTCTATGTGGACTACCGCATGCATGGTGAATGATCCTTCGTATTCATTCCATAATAAATTGTGGAAATGATCTGTCTACGTGGATTACCGCATGGCGGGTGAAAATCCATTGGCAGTTTCGTATATTCTATTATACTCGTATGAGATATCATTTCTTTTGTACTCGTCATGGAATATCATTTTTTTTGGTATTTTTTTTTACGAGTTACTATTCACCCGGTTATTATTCACTCTAGTATTATTCACTCAGGTATTCGGGTCACTTTTCATGCCGGAGTACTATTCACGAGTTACTATTCATGGGTTACTATTCACCTAATTACTATTCACCCGAATATTATTCACTCGAGTATTTGGGGTACTTTTCAGCAAGGGTACTATTCACGAGATACTATTCCCGAAGTACTATTCACAAAGTACTATTCTCGGGGTACTATTTACTCGAAAAAATATATTTCTTTTCTGTCCAAATTATTTTTGGTACATGAATATTATTCTTGAATTTTACTCTACAAAGCAGTATCATGTTGACAATTTGGACGTTATTGATTTCTGGATAAATTAAATTATAAATCTTTAAAATTTATCCTTGAACTTGTTTTATTGAATTATTATGTCATTGTCATCATACTCATGCTTATATTGTGATGAAAGTCATATTTGGCTTATGTGCATAGATGGACTTGGTACGATTATGACTAGGAATTATTAGGTATAATCATGATCGTAATGTGACGAATGATGTGATGAAAGTCCTCATTGGCCTGTAGTTCATTGATGGACAGTTGTTGGTATGATTATGACCAGGGATTATTCGGTATAATCATGACCATTGATGATTACATGAATATCATTGGCCGTGATGCAGGGATGATTCGATTTTATTTATTAAGCTAAGTCTCAGCGATAAAGTTGATGAAAAACTTTTTAAATCATAGAAGATAGTAGATTTTATGCTCTACTTGACTCTTCTAATGGATTGTTTATTCCGCTGCAGTTGTTGATCTAAAATTTGTTGTCTATTATATTCTATAAGTTGTTATACTGTTGAAGGCTAAGGATAATTTATTTTGCATTATCTTAGTCATAATATTTCTTACTGGGCTAGTTGAGCTCACCTTTTCTTTCACTGTTCTCTTCAGGAAATGAGAATATAACTGGGACTGGTCGGGAAACGGATTGACGGTCCAGATGGTTGTTTTAGTAGTCCTCACTATTTTGTGAAATAGTGTGATAATAATTATAATGAGGACTCCATTGAGTGTGGATATTGTCTATATGACAATATTCTTATTAAAACTCTTAGATTATGTTTTGTCGTATTTTACACGACAGTTGTATAATTAAGTTGTATTTAAATTTTGTACAATGTATTTGGCGACTCAAGATGGGTGATGTATACCTGTTTTGGGGGCGTCACAGTTGGTATCAAAGCTTAGGGATATGATCCCTGGCTGAGATGTGAGACAAGAACTAGGAGGGGAGAGACGAGGAATTCCTTCGCTAGTATGACCTACCTAAGTTTATTTGGTATTTAATTGGTGATCACGAGTATAGGGATAATATGTGATATGTTAATTAATCCTTTTTTGTGGCGATATTTGAAAATGGCATCCAAAAATGTTGAGATAAGCAATGAAGCACATGAGACCGTTGAGTCACCAATGATTAATACTCAGGATAATGTGCAACAGGAAGACAATAATCCTCACGTAAACAATAACACCGATGAAATGGCGAACGATGGGATGTTCAGAGGCTTTATGCAATTCATGCAACATCAGACGAGAGCGACTCCTGTTCAAAATACAGGAGGAAACACTAGCAACTCTTGGATGGTCACCGCTAAGCAGTTCAAGGAGCTGGGACCGCCGGAGTTTTTGGGAAAGCCAGAACCAATTAAGGCGGAGATGTGGTTAAAACAGATCACCAAGATATTTAATGTCTTGGGATGCTCCGAGAAGCAAAAGGTTCCCTTTGCCACCTTTATGTTGCGTGAAGAGGCAGATTACTGGTGGGAATCTGTAAAACGTACCCAGCCTGACGCACTCAAGATGTCTTGGGAGAATTTCCAAGAGCTGTTCAACGACAAGTACTTTTTTGAAAGTATTCGTCACATGAAGGAGGTAGAGTTTATCAAGTTAAAGCAAAACAATATGACCATATCGCAATACGAGGCTAAATTTGTAGAGTTATCCCGGTTTGCATCCCATTTGGTCGATAATGAGGAGCGAATGACACGAATGTTTCTAAGAGGTTTGAAACCCGATATACGTCAATACCTCATTTCTCACAAACTTTGTTTATATTCAGATGTTGTGAGTAGGGCTCAGTTATTGGAGCGCGATAATGAGTCAGCACAACCAAAAGGTAACGAGCAACAACACAATAATAATCATATCGGTGGCAACGGCCATCGGAACAATGATAACCATCGTGGGGGAAATTATGGCCAAGATAATAGGAGTGGAAATTTCAAGAAGAGAAGGTTCAACAACGATGGAAAGATAGCAGCACCAGCACCCATTTTCAAGGAAAAAGAACGACCACCAATTGTATGCTTCAAATGTGGAGGGGAGGGACATATCAGTCCAAGCTGCACGATGCAGTCCAAAGCATGCTATAATTATGGAAAAGAAGGTCACCTAGCCCAATTTTGTTGTGCACCAAAGTCAAGTCCAGCTGGGACGGTGGCACCAAAGGCGGATACGGACAAAACAAAGTCGGTGGTTTCAGGAAGATCGTTTTTCGTGACTTCTCAAAAAGCGAGTAACCCGAACGAAGTTAGCACGGGTTAGTTAATTATAAATTCTTGCGAAGTCTATGCCTTATTAGATACCGGTTCTACCCATTCTTTTATCTCTCTTGCTTGCGCTCAACGTTTAAATTTGACTCCGGAGAAGTTATACTTTGACTTATTGGTTGAAACTCCGTTAGGAGAAACCTTCGTTAGACCCACTATTTATAAATCTTGTTTGATTCAAATCGACACTTTCACATTACCTGTCGATCTTATCTCTTTGAAAATACTTGTCTTTGATGTGATTTTAGGAATCGATTGGTTAACTACTCATCATGCTTTTCGTAAGGTTGTTAGCTTTCATATTCCTAACCAACCTGTTATGCGAATTCAAGCAACCAAACCACTAAAGTCAATCATTGTCATATCAAGCCATAAGTAAAGAGCCCCGATCCTTTCGTTGTTGACTTCCTTATATGGAATGCACCGAAGCCAGACTTTCTGTAGGCGACGTCGTGAATGACGATGGCAAGTTGATAGGTATCAATGTGACGTACTATCCAAGTCTTGGATGAGAGTCACAGTTTTGAATAATATTTCTATTGTTAATAAATTTCCTGATGTATTCTTGAAGACTTCTTAGCCTACCCCTAAAACGTGAAATAAAATTTTGTATTGACCCCAGTACAAAACCCATTTCTAAAACCCTTAAATATTTCTTCAACCAAACAAACGTATCATGCGCCAAGGACGTTGGCTCGAGCTGTTGAAGATTACGACTATACCATTCAATATCATCGTGGAATAGCAAACGTGGTAGCTGACGCGTTGAGTAGAAGATCGTATGTGTTTATGAGTGCGATGTTGTTAACACAAAAACCCATTTCGTATAACTTACAAATGATGAAGATAGAGTTAAAGACTCTAGAGACCCACGTGAAGATAGTGAATATACGAGTAGAATCGACTATAATCAATAAAGTTAAAGTCGCTCAAGCTACACACCCGAATCTGATGAATGTGAAGAAGAAGGTTCAAGAGGGCGTTATTCTAGAAGCAAGAATCGACGAAGAGAGGAAATCTCAACCCTCGATTTATTTGGACCATTTAAAATCCTCGATTGAGTAGAAACTATGGCCTATAGACTCGTTTTACCGCCAAATATGTCGCGTGTTCATAACATTTTTCACATATCGATGTTACGTAAATATGTGGATGACCCAAACCACATTATTGAATTGGAAACTAGACGAAATAGCAAAAGATTTAACGTATGAGGAGATACGTGTTAAAATCTTGGCTAAGAAGGATCATATTCGACACTCAAAGGTTATACCTCAAGAGTTAGAATCTGACAAGGTATCATTAACTATTCGGCATACCAGGTATGTACGTAAATTTCGAGGGCGAAATTTCATAAGGAGGGGAGATTGTAAGACCCCGAATTTTATGTAATGAAAGTATTCAATTTTCTTATAACTATTATTTTATTTCGTAAATGGTTAAATTGATAAAAGGTTAAAGTTAAGTGTGATATGTGAAAATTTTTGCAAAGTAAGTAAGTGGTTATATAATATTCGATTGGTCTGGGAATATTCATTTTAACAAGGAATATTCGTACAACGGCACAATCATTGGTGGACCCCACAACGGAAGTATTATCATAGTTAAAAAATGACAGAATTATCTTTTTATAAAAATAACGGCGAAAGTGTTACCGTTAAAACTGTTGAACTACCCGGTAGTAAAAGTACAGTAATACGCGTGGTGGCATAGTAGCACACGGTATTTATTATTGATGCTTACGTGAGAAGTCACTTAGTTATACTCAATTATTGCTACAGTAATTGCTGCATCATATCTCTCATATTATTGATTCAATTATTGTCACAGTATCATCTGCATAATATTTTATATATTATTAAATCAATAATTGAGATGACAAAGTTATTCATATTATTATTTACAATATTGACAATGTCTAGAAGTTCTGTCAAAGAGAGGTTTGGTCACCTAATTGCGCGCCAATAAGGAGAAATCCTTATCGGAAAGCCCCCTCTTTCCTTGGAACGACCTGGTTGTTAAATATTGTGAGTTATAATATTAATGATGAATAAGTTCAAATTTATTAAAGATGAAATTGATATTTCCATTGTGTTGGGATTATTAGTGTTAGTGGAAATCGACATTTATTTTGATAATAATTAATGTCGGGAGGTTATATTGACCAATCGGGTAATTCACCAGATAAATGAACAATTAATTGCTATTAATTCGCATGTGTGTACTATTGATTCACATGATTTACTATTAGGGGAGTTGGTGCAAGATTGATAATACTTGCATGAATAAATTAAAAATGGAGGTATAGATGAAAGTACAATACTGTAATTGTTTTTTTTCACATGATTAGAACTATTGAGTCACATGATTTACTATTGATTCACATGATTTACTATTAGGGGAGGTGGTGCAAGTTTGATAATACTTGCAGGACTAAATTAAAAATGAAAAAAAAATAGGAAGGTATTATACTGTAATATTTCGAGTCCCAAAATGTGCAATTATTGAAACTATATTTTCTTATAAATAGAAGCTCATTCTTCCTTCATTTCTCACCAATTCACTAAAGCTATAGAGCAATTATTATAGAGAGAAATTATAGAGAGAAAGAAGAAGAGAAGTCTGCTACCTCACTATTCCAGTATCCAGTTTTCTTCTAAGGTAAGGGGTATTATTTCTTTCGTATTCATGAAGAGAGTTATTTTCTTTCAATACTCGTAAGGGTTGTTATTCCATTCTTTATTATTACATTGGAATAAACACATGCATGCGGTCTATCACATGCCCGGTGAATTCTTACGTTATTCTATTCTTTATTATCTTGTTGGAATAACCTGTCTGTGCGGTTATCGCATGCCTGGTGAATTCTTTTGTTATTTCATTCTTTATTATTCTGTTGGAATAACCTGTCTACGCGGACTACCGCATGCATGGTGAATTATTCTGTTATTCCATTCTTTATTATTCTATTGGAATAACCTGTCTATGCGGACTACATCATGCATGGTGAATGATCATTCGTATTCATTCCTTAATAAATTGTGGAAATGATTTGTCTACGTGGATTACCGCATGGCGGGTGAAAATCCATTTGCAGTTTCGTATATTCTATTATACTCGTATGAGATATCATTTCTTTTGTACTCGTCATGGAATATCATTTTTTTTGGTATTTTTCTTTTATGAGTTACTATTCATGAGTTACTATTCACCTGGTTACTATTCACTCTAGTATTATTCACTCGGGTATTCGAGGCACTTTTCATGCCAGAGTACTATTCACGAGTTACTATTCATGGGTTACTATTCACCTAATTACTATTTACCCAAATATTATTCACTCGGGTATTTGGGGTACTTTTCAGCAGGAGTACTATTCACGAGATATTATTCCCGAAGTACTATTCACAGAGTACTATTCTCGGGATACTATTTATCCGGAAAAATATATTTCTTTTCTGTCCAAATTATTTTTGGTACATGAATATTATTCTTGAATTTTACTCTACAAAGCAGTATCATGTTGACAATTTGGACGTTATTGATTTCTGGATAAATTAAATTATAAATCTTTAAAATTTATCCTTGAACTTATTTTATTGAATTATTATGCCATTGTCATCATCCTCATGCTTATATTGTGATGAAAGTCATCTTTAGCTTATGTGCATAGATGGACTTGGTACGATTATGACCAGGAATTATTAGGTATAATCATGATCGTAATGTGACGAATGATGTGATGAAAGTCCTCATTGGCCTGTAGTTCATTGATGGGACGAGTTGTTGGTATGATTATGACCAGGGATTATTCGGTATAATCATGACCATTGATGATTACATGAATATCATTGGCCGTGATGCAGGGATGATTCGATTTTATTTATTAAGCTAAGTCTCAGCGATAAAGTTGATGAAAAACTTTTTAAATCATAGAAGATAGTAGATTTTATGCTCTCTTCTTGACTCTTAATGGATTATTTATTCACCGCGATTGTTGATCTAAAATTTGTTGTCTATTATATTCTATAAGTTGTTATCTTTGTTGAAGGCTAAGGATAATTTATTTTGCATTATCTTAGTCATAATATTTCTTCTTGGGCTAGTTGAGCTCACCTTTTCTTTCCTTTATTCTCTTGAAATGAGAATATATATGGATTTGGTCTGAAAAAAAGCGGATTGATGATCCGGATGGTTATTTTAGTAGTCCTCACTATTCTGTGAAATAGTGTGATAATAATTGTAATGAGGACTCCATTAAGTGTGGATATTGTCTAGATGATAATATTCTTATTAAAACTCTTAGATTATGTTTTGTCGTATTTTACACGACAGTTGTATAATTAAGTTGTATTTGAATTTTGTACAATATATTTGGCGACTCAAGATGGGTGATGTATACCTGTTTTGGGGGTGTCACAGTTGGTATCAAAGCTTAGGATATGATCCTGGATCGAGATGTGAGACAAGAACTAGGAGGAGAGAGGCGGGGAATTCCTTCGATAGTATGACCTACCTAAGTTTATTTGGTATTTAATTGGTCGGTCAGAGTATAAGGATAATATGTGATATGTTAATTAACCCTTTTTTGGGTATTACATTGCTTAATCCAGGTACGGATTCCGTACTTTTTCAGCGCGACTCATTTATTTTTAATTTGTTCATTTCGTTATCTTTTCAAAATTTAGTATTGCCTCTCATGATTATTCCTTGTCAATTTATTATGATAGTTTTGTTTTGGCATAGTATTAAAACTCATATTGTACTCTTTAGACTAGTGTATCATGTTTAAATTTTATTTTGATATTTGTAGTGATGTACATGTTAATATATATTTTGGAGATTTTGTGTTTTTGATTCGGTTCAATTTAACATGTACATATTAGAACCCTTTGTGTTAATATTATGTCGCATGTGTTGTGACATGATGTTTTGTTAGAATACCGTAGGGTATACCTGAGCTATAACCACCTGTGGGGGTACCACATGCATGTCCTCTTGGCACCGAGACATGACACCTTCCGTGGCGGTGTGATCAGTCCACGGCGTCTCCGTTTTGTGCTCTGGTGGGAGTTGGCCATTTGGTGTTTTGTTGTGGGAAGCGTATGGGTCGACCCTAGTTTTCTGTTTTGTTCTGTTATGCGGATTGGTGATGTTTGTGCCAAACACACCTTCTAATTTTACATGCATTGGATTTGCGGTCCAATGTGTGTGACTTGCCTGTGTGGCATTATTTGACTTGCCTGTGTGGCAAGGTATATTTTGTTTTATTCTGAGCTCGGTATGAAATAACACCCAGCCATTTGATTAAGTCTATTATTTCGTTGTGTTAGCTTTGTTCATTTCATTTCAGTTCAGTTCAGTTCAGTTCATTTAATTGAATTAATTATTTCGTTTCATTATTTGTATTCTATATACGTACTGGGCATTTGACTCATGCTGTATTTTTCTTCCGGCAGGTAATCAGGGGGATCAAGGGCAAGTGTGATGAGAGCTCCCTTCATTCCAATGGTTTAGAGATATTCTTTTTAGGCTTGATTTATCAGTTTATTTGAATTGTAACAATTAACTAAGATTATGGTTTGAGTCAGTGTGACATTTATTATAGTTTGTCTTGTGATATTTAATCATTATGAGACCATTCTTTTGTGGCATAAGCTTTCATTTCATTTTGATATGTTTTGTGTGTAACTTCTCTTTCTATTTTGGAAAAGGGGTGTTACATGAAGATTTGAATTTGAATATTTGAATTTTTTTTTGTTATTAGATCCCAGATATTTAAATCAAAATTATTAATTATGGCAGTTATTTCTCTTTGATTTTAGGTTTCCTTACTGATGTGAATTGCATTATTTTTTTAATTATTTTGTGAATGTATTATTTTTTTAATTACTTTCTAATTGTTGTATATTAGTGTTAAGGACCCTACATTTTATCTGCCTATGCCACACATGATATCTTGGGCCCCCTTCACCTAAATTAAATCAAGTTTGGGATTGATTCTATTAATCTCAATTAAGCTTGCTACAACCAGTACTTTTAAAAGTTTGGGCTTCCACAAGTAAATCATATTGGGCTTACAATTCGTGCTTGGGGCTTTAGTTTAATGGGTCCTTAACACTAATATACAACAATTCGAAAGTAATTACAAAAATAAAACACACACAACATAATTACAAAAATAAAAAAAACACAATATTGCGTTGCTAAAATCACGTGTCATTAACTCCTATACGTCAGTTACCGACTTTGTTATTTACAACTAACCGCTCCTAAATTGAAGCAATTGAAAAAACATGCAACTTTCATATCGGAGAAATCCAAATCTTCTGTCGCGACACAACTCTGAGATCAGAGAAGACGAAACATTTTGCAGCAACGCAACTCTGAGATCGGAAAATAGCATACAAAATCAACAGCAACTTCAAGTTTAGTAACTAAAAACAATCGTACTGCAGTGATTGTTGAATACAAGATCACAACAACTTCGATACAAATCTAAATACTGAGGTATGTTAGTTTAAAATTCGTATGCATATAGTTACCTATGGTTACTACGAATTCCTATATTAATTACATTTTCTTAAGTTTTTCACACTTAAAATGGTCACAGATTAAGAATACTGAATGTTTTGAATGGTCATTAATATGTTTTATATTATGGTTACTAAATAGATATAAATTGATTACTGTTTATTATGTATTTAGTTGCTGAATAATGTTTATTTGATTGCTTTATAATTTTTATATGAGTTCTACTGATTTTTTTATATTAATGGTTACTCATCAAATACATTGGTTACCTTCCTGCAACTATCGGTTACTGTGTAATGTTGTCTTGAATTCTTTGTGTAACATTATACCGCCTAATGTTGTATTAGTTCTTTGTCTAATGATATCTTGGTTACTTTGTAACATTAAATTGATTCTTGATTAATCTTTGACTTGGTTCTTGTGTAACATTATAATGGTTCTTGACTATTGCTTAGTTGGTTCTTTGTGTAAAATTATAATGGTTAGTGCATAATATTACTTACTAATCTTTGACTTGGTTATTGAAAATGATGACTTAGTTCTTGACTAATCTACGACTTGATTCTTTATTTAACATTATATCGGTTACTGACTAATGGTGACTTTGGTTACTATGTAAAATTATAATGCTTACTCATTAGTGTTGACCTGGTTACTGTATTAATCTAATTATATTTATACTTATGTGTTTTATATTAATGGTTACTTTTATCTTGTGGCTACTAAATAAATATGTGTTGGTTACTTTTAAATTGGATTTGGTTACTGTATAATGTTGTTATGATTATTACTATATAATATTACGGTGTTTTATATTGGTTTGTTTTATTATGATGGTTACTTATTGGCTACATTTGTTACCTTCATACAACTGTTATAGTTTAATTGGTAATAAATATCAATATACTGATTATTTCCATTGTAAGATGAATGTACAAATGTATTTTATGTACTGGTTACTAACATTATGTAGTTTGGTTACTGACTAACATTGATTTGGTTACTTTACAATACTTAATCTGTTGTCAGACAATGGAATTGATTCCTGTTGTACTTTATTTCAACAGTACATGGACTGATAGTAACCAATACACCAAATTTGAAGTTATCGGCATACTAGTTCCATCAACTTGTTCGTTCAGAGAAATGCAAAACATGATATGCATTGTTCTATCAAGTTCGGAGTGTCGGATTTTGGCGTTTTCAGAGCCTAATTTCATTGAAAACGGGTCAACGATAAAAAAAAACTAGCGTTGCTAGTGAACTGCAGGGTTTTTTGGTCAAATTCCATCATTTAGGCCTTCAAAATTGCATGTAAAAATGTGGTTTATATTCTGGTTATTAAGATTATGTAATTTGGTTACTGTCTAATATTAATTTGGTTACTTTATAATGTTTATTCAGTTGTTAGACAATGGAGACCGACGAAGAATCAATACAATAAATTTAATTATTTACTGAGAATATATAATTGTTTCATCGTTAGTAACCATTAACCACATAGTTGGTAACATTTTTGATGGTGTACAAAGAAACCAAAATTGATGTTGATTAATATTTTAATTTTTGATTCCATCATGAGTTGTCAATATAAAGTAAACATATACATTGAACAATTGGTAACTGTTCGGAAACATTTTTATGTAAATTTAGTTACCCATCTAAAATAAAATGGTTACCTCTATATTCATATTTAGTTACCAACTGGCATGGACCATTTCGAAATAAATTTAATAACTACGTAATTTAAAAGTATCCATCAGCTAGATAAATGTGAACCCTCACATGTACATTAAGCACTTGATAACTGTTCTAATATAAGTTTTTAATTATTTGGTTACTAACAAAAATTAAAATGGTTACCCTTATATGCAGGTTTGGATATCAACTGCACCTCTCAAACTATTTTTATTTTAATATGAGATCTATAAATGACTATCATATATATAAATGGGAACTCTTAATTGGAGTTTCTTATTCCATCATGATGACATGGTATAAATAAAATATATACATTTAACACTTTATAACAGTCCTGATACAAACTTATAATTATCTGGTTACTAACAAAAACAAAAATGGTTATTATATATATAGGTTTGGATACCAACCTAACATTTCAACTAAAATAGCTGATGGATACTGTTCTGAACCAATTTTATGTAAATTTGGTTACTCACAAAAAATAAAATGGTTACCTCTATATGCAAATTTAAATAGCAATTGTACAATTTCCAGATAATTTTTATAAGTATGTAATTTATAAGTATACATCAGCTAGATAAATAGGACAATCTCACATGTACATTTAACACTTGAAGTTTGTCCTCATACAAGCTTATAACTATCTGGTTACTAATAACATTAACCATAATGTAACATAATAAAACAGTAACTACATAATTATATAATAGTAACGAGAACAAATTTTAATGGTAACCAAAACAGAAACATGTAATGAAACCCAGTTTAAGCAATCCATGTATACTAAACAATTACATATTAACCAGAATAAAAAATAAAAATAACCAAAATCTCACATTGAGGACACAATGATAGTAGCCAAACCATAAGATAACAGTAACCAAAACATAATAAAGAAGTAACCAAATAGTTCTATGAAAGTAACCAGAACATGTTTTAATGGTAACCAAAACAGAAACAACCTGTATATCCAACCCAGTTTAGGCAACCTATGTATACTCTCACATGTACATTTAACATTTGATATATGTCATGATACAAGCTTGTAACTATCTGGTTACTACCAAAAAATAAAATGATTACCCTTCTATGCATGTTTGGTTACCAACTACACCTTTCAAACAATGTATCAGACAGAACTTAGAAGTAACAAATATGAACCAACAAACAATGTCAAATAATTGATAATATAATCAAATACGTAATCTCATTTACATAAACTCCAATAAACATTACATACTTACTAACCATAACAAATGGTTATGGATATCCAACAAAAATCAAAGTATGAAACACAATTCAGAAGGACAAGACAACGACAACCGAACTAATCAAAATCTGGTACAAATCTTCCTGAAACTTTAGCTTTTTGGCTGATGCTACTTTCTTCTTCATGGCTGCTCTCATTCTCTAAAAAAGACTTCTGCATTATGAACCTGTGGGAGGAAGAGAAATACCTTGGGATTAGTGAATAGAGAACCCATTAACCATATGTATCATATCATAATATAACATTAACCATACCATAATAAAGTAGTGACCAAAAAGTTATATTATATAATCTAATGGTAACCAAAATATAAACATGTAGTACAGACCATTTTATGTAGTAAACAAACAGTTATATATAATATTAACCAAAACATAATTTAATTTAAAGGTCACCAAAACAAAAACATGTATACCAAAAAATATACTAAAGAAGTAACCAAACAGTTATATGATGGTAACCAAACCATGTTTTAATGGTAACCAACACATAAAAAACATGTAGACCAAACCCAGTTTAGTCAACCAATATATACTAAGCAAATACATTATAACCAAAACAACATATAAAAGTAACCAAAAACTCAATTGAGGAAAAAAGAATGGTATCCAAATCATAAGTTAACAGTAACAAAAAATATACTCATGAAGTAACCAAACAGTTATATGTTAGTAACCAAAATATATATTAATGGTAACCAATACATAAACAACATATAGATCAAACACAGTTTAGTCAACCCATATATACTAAGCAAATACATGGTAACTAGAACAACAAAAAATAGTAACCAAAATCCCAACTCAAGGAAACAAAAATGAAATCCAAATCAGAAACTAACAGTAACCAAAAACATACTAAAGAAGTAACCAAATATTTATATGATAGTAACCAAAATATGTTTTAATGGTAACCAATATATAAACATGTACACCAAAATCAGTTTAGTCAACCATGTATACTAAACAAATACATGGTAACCATAACAACATAAAAAAGTAACCAAAATACTAAATCAAGGTAACAAAAATGGTATCCGAATCACAAGCTAACAGTAACCAAAACATAATGCAGAAGTAGTCAAACAGTTATATGATAATAACAATAACAAATTTAAATTAACACACCTTTAAAAAATTTTGGGTTTGAAATATCTTCTGGCTATAAACTTGAGCTTATGTCTTAACTACAGGGACATCAAAATCAGAATCCAACTGCACAAACCCAAACAAATTTCTTCAAGTCCTTAACAGAATCACCCTCCGTGATTCTTTTCCCCTTTCCATCCTTCTTCCTTGGATCAACCATTCTATACAAAACATAAAAACAAAATAAACCCAAACAATCAATACTCCATTATGTTAGAAAACTACTTAAATATATAATACATTAAACTATTTAAAAATTACTTACCTGAAACAATAATAAACACCAGAATTGAACAATACAGAATAAGAAACCAACTGAACCACTTTGCAATAGCGATAACAAGAGTAAACAACGATGACAAACAACTAAATGAAGATAGCAAACAACTAAACGACGATGACGAACAACTAAACGAAGATGATAACGAGTAACGATCACGAAAATATAGAATAAATCACCGAAAACGATCAATAGAGATGAAGAACGCACGAACAGAAGAGAGAAACAATGGTTTCAATATGCCGAACAAGGGTTTGTAACTGAAGAGTCCCAATCAAATGATAGATGGCGGTTATCACGCGTTTCAAAAAAAACCAACTAGATTTTAAGATGGACACTAATTTGCCATGTCAGTCAATTAATATTAATCCCTTAAATTAAGGACTCCTAATTATATTAGTATTGTAAATAAATATGATGAAGTGTCATATTTTTGTAATTATTTTATGGATGTATGATTATTGTAATTATTTTTAAAAATGTACTATAATATGTAATTAATCCTAATTTAATTTATTAACCACTTCATTTGGTCTTCTATTTAAAGGCCACACATAAACGCCATTCTCGTTACATAATACATTTTGGTTAATTAAATAACTTGAGTCCTTTTCAAATAATAAATAATTTTTATTTCTTTAAACACATTAATTAAGCTTATTACTTAATTAATCAAATCTTTAGTCTAGTTCATGCATGTAGTTAATTAAATAAATCTAAATACATGACTTTCCTTGTTGTTCCATCTGTATTGTCATTAATTTACTTTATCAATCGCATTACCTATTTCACTTCATAATTATAATACATATCTTCAACACATACATAACCTAATATATATTGGATTTCCTTTTTATTCTAAATACATAAATGTATACATTTAATAATATATTTATTTACCACATCACATAAAAATTAGTTAACTCCACACATACTACTTTCTTTTCATTATTAATAAATAACTTCTTTATTTATAATGTCCCATAACATCCTTAGGTAGAGCCTTTTATCTTAAAAACCTCTCTTCACAATTATCATATACCCTATAGGTTCTTTATAGCACATAAATTAAATAAAAAAAATTATCCTCTTTTAACAAACTAGGTTTTAATATCTAACCTTTATTTAAACATTTAATATTTTTTTTAAAAGAAATATGACTAATATTTGGGATATCACATTCACCCCTTCTAAGAATTTTGTCATCGAAATTACATCATACTCATCTCTACACAATCTACTCATCATAACTAAGTTTTCATACTAACCTTTACATTCTTTTTTTTTTTCTAAGAAGCTCATACCTTCTAATTATAATTCAATTTCCAGCATATCAGAACATCTTTCAAGAATCTTCAACAATTGTGAAACAATATGAATAACTAGAAAGTAAAAAAAAAAATCTTTAAAAATTTTTGTATTAGTCTGAGAAGTCATAAAGACCGTGAACTTCTAACTAGTTTGAACAAGTATTCCCACTGTAATCCCACAATCATCAAGACTATAACATTCTCTGCTAGGCCTGTTTACAATCATAAAGACAGTAAACTACCTCTGTTAGGTCTGTTTACAGTCACAAAGACAATAAACTACCTCTGCTAGTACTCTAAGGGATTAGCCTATCGTACTACTATTTTGTGCACAACATATTAATCTAGACACATCGGAATCATATCGTTTGATATCAGTAAATCGGATTCATAACGTCTGATATTAGTTTTCCCTTTTATCAGGGTTGTTCACCTCAAACTTAGCACAAGATTCTGCACCAAAACAATTTGGATTGGAAGATTTCAATCAACTTTCAAATTTCAATAATTCTTAGCAAAGATGTCTAGCACATCGACTGTTCTTTACACAACTTAAAACACTAAAAATCATTTTTATGACTTTCTCATATATACTGCATCATGTAATAGTTCGTTGATGATTTTATAATCATATCCATACCATTTTACCGTCTGTTAATAATTCCATCATCTTTCATATTCACACCATGTTTACATGGTGTGTTGACGATAAAAAAAATACATTTTAAAATTTTCAAATCATTTTTTTCTTAGCCGAAAAAACTAGCATAGACGTATGAACATCAATTTTTATTTTTAAAAAAAATCAAAAGTTCAACAATTGAACCAATGTTTTCAAAGGTACCAAAATGCAATATACGCATGATGTAACGTCCCCAAATTTGGATAACTTTTACCCTCAATTCAGTGTTCACGACCATCTACATTACCTGCTATTCTACCCAATCACATTTGATAACTTGTATTATTACAATAGTCTTTACAAAATATAATATATAAATTAACGTATCACAAGTTATCTAACCTTTAACATTACATATCAAAAATATTACATCACATCCAAAATATATATTTACGTTACTACCTCATACAACAAAAAAGTTTCTAATTAACTACTCAACTAGTTTCTAAAATATATATTTAAAGTTTCTAATTTACTTCAAATTTAATTCAATTATTGAATTTATTTATATTAACTATAATTAATATATTATTTTATATATTTTATCGATTTGTTTCTATTTTACATGAATTTAGCATCAAGATTACAAAACAAACCAACTAGCCAAACAAATGCCCAGCTGACTACTGCAGCCCAGCACGGCCAGCAGCGCGCAGCTGCGGCTGCTGTCGCCTGCAGTTGCAGCTTGCTGCTGCACTTTTCCAAGACTCCAACTTTATTAATTTATATCTCCCAAACCACAGAGCTAATTACATCTAATTACAACAAATTTTTAATATGTTATAGTTGGTATAACAACCTATTTTCTAAAAAATACTGATTAACCAAAACAGACATTTTAGACAAGCTTAACAAGGGTCCAAAGTTGCGCTGTTACAACAGATTTACAACGAAATCCAACTTGTTTAATTCTTAAAACTTTACTTCTGAACTTGTTTTAGCTTACCTAAACCACTTAAATTACTTTATATAACATATATAAAGACTTCTCCATTAACAACCTTGTCCAATTTTCCCTCTTATATATGACAGCCCCTAAGAGGCAATTTTTCAAACATGATACGTGCACTAGTTTTATTGACAGAACTCATATACATGTCTAAATCCATATTTTTTCCTCCCTTATAGCTCCATTCTTCCTGCATAAATCCTCCTTAGCAAGTACAACCCAATCACAATAGCTTTTCAACAATTAACATAACAATACTATCCATTTTCACATATATATACATACTTAATTTCTGAAAATATAATAACCACATAACTTACCTTCTTGATTGCTTTCTAATATGAACTTATTGCAACACCCCTGTTATTAGCCTTTGATGCCAGTTCTTGATAATTTCAGCTTTATAAACTTTATCCCCTTGTTAATTTGATAAATATAATTGAACCCAAAATTTTGGGGTATATGGTTCGACAGTCTAATAGAGAAAGGAAAGAGGTTTGGGACGGAAGGAATTACTTAAGCTTGGCAAATTTTGAGAGGAAAAGAATGGAATGGAATGGAATGGAACGGAGTATATATCCTTAATCCTTCTAAAGCCATGCTTAGAGTACTACTAATACTTATCTTTATTAACAGCTCATGCTTTTACAATTACTTGGTCATTCACATACACTCACATTCATATTCATATTTGTATTTAACTCCATACACGACTTACTCTGCTTGCGTGCGCCATATCAATATATATGTGTACAGATGTAAATAGAAAGATATGTTAGCTTTTTATGTGATAAAGAGAAAGTTATTATTCCTAATAATGGCTACATATGAGCAGAGCCGGTCTTGAATTTTCTAATGGCCAGGGCAAATTTTCTCAAGTGTGCTCTTATATACAAATTAAACAAAAAAATAAATATATTATCAACTAATTAACAAAGAACAATAAAACCTAAATTTTGAGCATATTTTCTTTCACTTTAAACTTCCAATTATAAAGAACAAGAATCCTAACCAAGTTTTGTGTTGAATCAAATAATAAATAAGAAAAAGTTAACAAAGATATGTATTAAAATTTGCAAAATTTATACATCTAGATTCTATATGTATCTTAAAAAAAATATCTTCAAAGAAATGCACTAGTCTAGCTGATGGATGATTTATTTTTCTAACTCTGTTTTGATTTTCCATATTTATTAATTTGTTTTATATTATATTTTATAATTTATATAGGACTTCCTTACTCATACAGTTTTTCTTCTTGAGATTGAGTATATAAATAATGATTGGATTGATTAGCTTCCCTTTTCTTTAAATGGCAACTTCTTTTGTTTTATTTTTTATTTTTTTTATACACACATATATATAAGCTTATAAAAAAATTTGGGCCCCAAACAGTAGCCCTAGCCCAAGGTCGGCTTGCATGTGAGCCACCTCCAGCTTACCGTGCTAGCTCAGCTACAAATTGATTTCTAAGTCCCAGCTAAGCTCATGTATACACACATAATATATTACACTAAAGATAATCCATATTATAATATTACCTATAGAAAATGTAATTCACATTATATTTAATACATCTAATGTTTTCATTTATATATATATATATATATATATATATATATATATATATATATATATTAGTATATACATTATTGTTACATATATCTCAATTAGAATAAATCAATTTTTTTTAATATTTTCCTTATAAAATGATTAACTAATATAAATTAATCTCTTTCTTACAAATTTTCTATTCTTCATTTATTCCTATTTCTAAATCTCAAATAATTCATAATATCAAAGTTATTACATATCACATTTGTCAGTATATTAATTATAATATAATCATATAGCATATTTTTGCAATAAAATTTTATTTTATTCACAAATATATTTTCCCCCTTAAAAAGATTTCGTCATCAAAAACATATAATATAACCTACTGGAAAAGATGGAGGTAGTTTTGCATCATTTTCTCTTTAAGCTCCTAGGTACTTTCTTCCACATCATGATTTTGCCATATCACTTTTACTGATGGAATAACTTTATTTCGTAGAATTTGTTCTTTCTTATCGACTATCTAGACATGAATTTCTTCATATGGTAGATCCTTCTCTATTTGTATAGGTTCGTATGCGATCACATGTTTGTAGTAAGGTTTGTAAGGTCGCAATACTGATATATGAAAAACATTGTGAATATGCTCCATCTTCGGAGGTAAAGCTACCTCGAAGGCAACTTCTCTGACCTTCTTCAAAACTTCAAACGGTCCGATGAATCTGGGCTAAATTTTCCTTTTTTCCCGAACCTAATTTTGCCTTTTCACAAAGAAACTTGTAAAAATACATAACTACCTACTTCAAAATCTCTATGTTTCCTATGCAGATTGGCGTATTTCTTTTGTCGATCATGTGCCGTAACTAATCAAGCTTTTATGGTTTTGACAATATGAAAGTAGTATGCACATAAGTCAATCATATTTGATATGATGCTGCATATACTTTGTAATCTTATTTTTTTATTAATAAAAGATTAATTAATTACTTAAAGGCATTTTCATTATCTGCAGTATGTTGTTATATTAAGTGTGATAAACCCCTAATTTTAAGCAATACTTTTAGAATCATGATGATGATCATGCTAATGAGATCTAAATTTTAGATATCGTAAAACTAAAATCGTTTCCAATCGTTGGATTCCTAAATTAGGGATTAGTGAATCCGAATAGATTGGTATATACTATGCTTGCTCTTAGGAAGATGATGATTGATCTCATGGTAATCATTTGTGTTAAGATACTAAAACAAGTATGTATGTGCTTATTGGAGAATAAGTTCACTGAATGTGGCTCGCTAAATGAATACCTAATAGAGTTTTACTCATCTGTCAATAGGAATTCCTTAAGTGATAGAAGTACAAAGTGATCCTTGGAGTTGAGATCATTATAGTATCGTGTGTATGATAAATTATATTTTGACATATTCTTTAAAACCCTTAGGGTATATCAAAGGGTATGCTTGGGTATAATAGTTGTATATGGAGATAGGTGAATGATCAACAAATAATCTATCACTTCTGGTAAAAGGAGAGAATGTCTTATGTGATTCGATAAATGACAATTTAGTAATCCTTGACCAAGGTATAATGAAATTAGAATTGAGTTTCTAATTTTCATTATTTAGAGTTGTGCATTTGAGAATCGAAATACATATAATTAAATAAAATAAGACTTGACAGTAATCACATGTCTTATATTCAATTGGGACATTGTATAATAGAAGGATTAAATTGTACGGTAACTATTTATTGAAAGGTTCTTTTATGATTAATGTTGAAATCTATATTATGTGGAAAGTCGTTGATCGCTAAAGAGACTTACCCATATTGTAGAATAAATATTATTTATTTAAATATATTAAATAGTTTAATTTATTTATTTAAATAAGATTATAATTGTTCTAATTAATTTATAAACAACTGGTTTAATATGGAGAACCTAAAGGGTCACAGCATCAAGAAAAGAAAAATATTTATTTAAGAAGTAAATGACATAATTATAATAATAAATTAAGTATATTTAATTTAATCTATGGTGATAGAATAAATTAAATAGCTTAATATTTATTATTTAATATTTTGAAAATATTAATATTAAATTAATAAAAGGAGTCTTATTATTATTATTATTATTATTATTATTATTACAATTATTATTATTTAGTTCTGGTGATGATTGTTATGGAGGCAGTTGATGTGAAGGTGGAGGTGATGGTGACAGTGACTATGATGGTGGTTGAAGGAAAGCAAAGGTGATGGTTATGGTGGTGGCGGCTATGGTAGATCTTGTTATCCAAGTCGTGGTGAAAATAAGGTTTTTCCTTGGCAATGATGACTCTGTGAAAATATAATCATTTTGACCATGTTCTTATATGTTATATTACTAATTTTAGGGGTAGTTTATTTTCTGTTGAATGGCTGAATAGCTGATCGATTCAGTCATTCAGTGCATTTATTTTTTTTTTAATCGTTTGAATGGTTGAACCAGTCAGCCATTCAGACGATTTGGGTTGAATGGTGTAGTCCCATTTTTTGGCTGAATGATTTTTTTTTACAATATTAACTATTATATTAAGTAATATTAAATAAATTTACAATAATTTTTTGATTTTTTATAGGGGTAAATTAATAAAAATCTGTTATTCAGATGTTTCAGACATGTCAATTATCAAATAATTTTTTTCATTCATGTTCAGATTCAGTTAATTCAGATTCAGATTTATTTAGATTTTATCAAACATCCCCTTAGTTTTATCTAAAGAGAGGTTAATTAAATTAATGAATTTAATGAGTTATTTAAATTAAAAGAAAATTACATATTTATGTGTAATTTATATAATTTATTTAAAATTTTACCACATTAGAAAAAAAAGATATTAATATACTTTTTTTTGTATGCTATAATACCAAAGTTTTAACATACCAACAAATATTAATGATTAAAATAAAATTTTAAAATATTATTTTTACTGTACTTTTATTTTGAATGGATTATTTTATTTTATTTATTTGATTTTGATTAATTTAATATTACATTTTTACAAGTTTCCATCTTGACATGCCACAAAGAAAAATGTCTGACATGTAGGTTTTCTCTCTCATGTGGAAACTCATGTAATTTTCATGTCAAAAGTCAAACAAGTTGGACAGATTTTGTAATGTTTTTTAATTATTTTTTAGTTTAGTGAGTATAATGATAAAATTTTCAATTTAATGATGGATTTGTAAACTAAGATCCAGTAGAGTGGGTAAAAGTATATTTAACCCAAGATAAAAGTTATCCATTAATTTTTATGGTCAAATTGACAATTTTTAAAATTAATAATTAAACATATATGTTTAGATTTTAAAAGGCAAACATTGATATTAATACTAAATTGTATGTATTTTATGATGTTTATAGACTTTTTGCATATATATATATATATATATATATATATATATATATATTGATTTGAAAAATAGTTAAATTGACCATAAAAATCAATGAAAGACTTTTATCTTGACAAATAATATAATACTCATTCCGTTCCTAAAAGATTGTCGTTTTAGAAGAAAAAATTTGTTCTAATTTATTTGTCGTTTACAACTTTCTAGGAGAATAAATTATTTACTTTTCTATATCACCCCTACCTTCTCTCATTGTCCCAATAAATTCTCTCCATTGTGTATTAATAGTTTTCAACTTCCCATAAAAGGGAAGAAATGAAATTTCAAACAAATTTTAATGACTTTCTTAATCCATATGCAAAAAATCTTAAACGACAATCTTTTCGGAATGTAGGTAGTATAATATAATATGTGCAACTAGTAAAACCCATCATATTCCATTATTTTTATTTACACTAGAATTTACATCATTAACTACCATAGACATTCACATAATTCATAATGTTCCTATCACGACCTATTAAGACGTCGAACAGCTTCTCTGCGCTCTTCTTCCATGATACAAAATATCATCCTTTGATCCAGCATGTACCAAGGTAAGTCCTCAAACTGAATTGGATAGTACATAATTCGATCCTGAGCTTTGTTCACCGCAGTGTTGAATGCACAATTCATCTCCATCATCTTGACCTTCTTTGTTTGTACCTCTTCCTCGGCTGCATCTGCTCGCTGAGAATGTAAGACCCCAACTTTTTATAAATAAAATCGAATTTCCTCTATTTATTATTGTGAATAATAAAGTGTTAATTTAATATAATACTTTGATTATGGGTTAAATGTGCAAATTTTATAAAATAAGAAAGTGGTTATAAAATATTCATTGTGTCGGAGAATATTCGTTTGGTCGTAAAATATTCTTTCTGTCGGGAAATATTCATACGACGGCGCAGCCATTTGTGGTCCCCATACGGAAAACGGTAGGATGAAGAAAACGACAAGTTTAATTTTTTATAAATAACGGCGTAGTTGTTACCGTTAACACTGTTGGAATACCCGGTGTTTAAAATACAGAAATACGCGTGGTTGCACAGTATCACACGGTATTGCACATTATTTTTGAATTATTGATTCTTACGTAAGAATGCACTACTCAATAATTGTTACAGTAATTACTGTTCAATATTTTATTTTATTGATTCAATAATTGCTGCATTGATATTTTATATTATTGTTGTTCAATATTGTCACTGCACAGTATCTCTATTATCAGATCAATAATTCATATTATTTGAATAACATTATTAGATAGCATTATTGGCAATGTCTAAGGAAGTTTCGCATGCAGGAAAGGGTTTGGTCACCTAATTGCGCCAATAAGGAGAAATCCTTATCTGAAAGCCCTCTTTCCCAGGAGCGACTTTGGTTATCATAATTGTGATTATGTAATATTATTTGTGAATAATTAATTATTGATTTATATGATAAGAAAATATTTATTTTATGTGGATATAAATGATGTATATATTTATTGTGGTTATAAATGAAGGAATTAATGCTGAGGTATTTTATCAGTATTTTGTCGGAATGGAGGTTTTAAAAATCGTCCGTATGTGGATTTCAGTCATTTTTCTTTTGGAATTTGGAAAGAACTTAAACTTACAAAGTTGTAGAGAATTTAATTTCTTATGTTTTATGTCTTTCTCTCTCTATATTATCGAGCGTATTTTGTGAGTATTTAGATACTTTGTGAGTTGCTATTCATCAGTGCAAGTTTTCTTCAGCCTTATACCGATATTCCGATCAGAAGTACTGTTATTTTGAGGTAAGGGATGTTATTTTCTTCCTAATGATGTTATTCTTTCAATATCATTATATCGAAATATTGGTATGAATTTTATTGTGGAATTTCTAACTTTTTGTGTCGGAGTTACTATTCACGTATACAGCACTATTTACGTATACGGCACTATTCACGAATACGACACTATTCACCGAAAAATGAAATTTTCTCCTTTTTGTCCAAGATATCTATTATGGTTACTATCTTTGATTGTATCCATGTTTTGATCTTTATTTTTGAATTCTGCTTCATAATTGGTTATTATGGAGTATTTTTGAACTTGGATAAACTAAAGTACGAATCCCTAATCTTTGACCTTTTATCTCACTGGATTCGTTTTCTTTAAGATATTTTTCATCATCCTCAATCCTAAATGATGATATTACTGAATATCTTTGGCCTGTAGTGCAAAGATGAATGATTACCTAATGAATATCTTTGGCCTGCAGTGCAAAGATGAATGATTACCTAATGAATATTTTGGCCCGTAGTGCAAAGATGAATAGGTGTTGAGATGAACATAACCAACTGGTGATACAAATGAATATCTTTGGCCTGTTGTGCAAAGATGAATATTTGATTCAAGATGTATATTAATTGATGTTACAGGAATAAAATATTGATGATGGACTTTTAAATCTTAGAAGATATATAGTAGAATTCTTTCTCTACTTGACTCTTCTAATGGATTGCTGTTTTCGTTGCAGTTGTTGATCTAAAACTTGTTGTCTATTATCTTAGTCATAATATTCTTTACTGGGCTAGTTGAGCTCAGCCTTTTCCTTTTTGTTCCATTTTTCTTCTCAAGAGGTGAGAACATAGCAGGAACTAGCCGGGGTTTGGAGTGATGGTTTAGGATAGTTGTTTTAGTAGTCCTAACTATTTTGTAAAATAGTGTATCAATAATTATAATGAGGACTCCTTTTGAGTTTGTATATTGTCTATTAGACAATATTTGTATTCAAAACTCATAGTATATGTGTTGTCGTATTTTGCACGATAATTTTATTACTGAAGTTGTATTTGTTTTTGTACCATGTATTTGGCGACTCAGAATGGGTGATGTATACCTATTTTGGGGCGTCACAGAGAAGCCTTTTCATAAGCATCTTCAGCTCTGGCTTGCTTAACAGATTCTTCTCTCATATCATCCTTCCGCTTTGCAACCTCTGCCACCAACTCCTCATTATCACCCTCTAAGTGAACTAATTTCCACTCCACATTTCTAAGACGTCCATCAAGTCCTTGGATTTCTTCATTCTTCTATCCTATAGTAATCTGGCGTTCATCTGCCAACTCTTCCAACTCTCTGACTCTATCCTGAAGCTCGATGTTACAGTCATATACCTCGTCATACATCTGAGTAGCAATAGAGTTCGGTGGAAACTCATCTTCCTACTCTTCCTCCTCAAGGTCCTCCTCCAGATCAGTCTCAAACCCATGCTCTTTACCCACAACAGTGATCAATGGAGATGGCTCTCTCTGTACCAACTTCTCCCGGATGACATGAATGTCTCGGGGCTCCTCCTCTCTATGTACTCGGGGTTCCTCCTCCCCAGCTCGACTAGATCCTCAAACATCCGACATCCTGACAACATAGTTTTAAGTTTTAGTTACTATTCGATACTCGCGAGGACATAAGTTTATCACATAAGCTCATAAAGTCTTTTATTATCTTTAATGAATTAAGGAATTCATTTATGAGAACTCGATAAGAGTTTATCACCACTATGTTCTCGATCTTCTATAAGGCTACTACCTAAGGTTTTCCTCCCACCTAAGGTTAATAACCTACATGTGACGCCCCCAAAATTAGGTATACATTCCCCATCTTGGGTCGCCGGATACATGGTACATAATTCAAATACAACTTACTAATACAACTGTCGTGTATAATACGACAAAACATAAACTATGAGTTTGAATACAAATATTGTCTACTAAAGAGTATACAAACTCAAAAGGAGTCCTCATTACAATTATTATCACACTATTTCACAGAATAGTGAGGACTACTAATGCTATCCTCTGGACCATCACTCCGTTCCTCGACTCGTCCCAGCTATATTCTCATTTCCTGAAGAGAACAGTGAAAGAAAGGGTGAGCTCAATTAGCCCAATAAGAAATATTATGACTAAGATAATACAGAATAAATTATCATTAGTCTTCAACAATGTTAAACTGATAAAATATAATAGACATCAAGTTTAACTGCAGACAAACAATCCATTAGAAGAGTCAAGTAGAGAATAAAATCTACTATCTTCTATGATTTAAAAGGTTTTTCATGACTTTTATCGCTGAGACTCAGCTTAATAAATAATCCACATCATCGAATCACCCCTGCTCTACGGCCAATGATATTCTTTAGTATCACGACCACAATTATCCATGCACTACGGGCCAAGAATATTTGTGTATTCATTAATGGTCATGATCATGCCAACAACTGTCCATCAATGCACTACGGGCCAATGAGAACTTCTACCACATCATTTGTAACATTACGGTCATGATTACACCGAATAATCCCTGGTCATAATCATTCCAAGTCCATCTATGCACTACAGGCCACAGATGATTTTCAAAAAAAATATAAACATGAGGATGATGACAATGATATAAGAATTCAATAAAGAAAGTTCAAGAATTAATTTATTCAGAAACTAATAACGTCCAAATTGTCAACATGATACTGCTTTGTAGAGTAAAATTCAAGAATGCTCAGAAGAATATTTCCATGAAAAGATACTGGATGAAGCGCAAATATCAAGGATATTCCACTAATTTCATGGAGTATAGAAGTCAAAACTTTAACCAACTGAGTATAATAACGAATGGAATAACAAAAGAAATCACCATGCATGCGATTGCCGCATAGGCAAAAGTTATTCCAATGAATAATAAGTAATCGGAATCAGTCAAAGTAAATTGCACCGATAGGATGTTCCAACAGAATAATAAAGATGAGAACCAGTCCTAATAAAAACGCATGAGATAGGATATTCCAACGGAATAATAATAAAGAGGCGGAACCAGTCCGGCGTAAACGCATGCATAACAAGATATTCCAATGAATAATAATAAAGATGTAACCTGGGTCCAAAGGTAAAACGCGCATGACGAGGATATTTCAATGAATAATAATAAAGACGGAATATTAGAAGAATGTCACCAAGTATAGGGTAGTCCGCGTATACTGGTTATTCCAGCAGAATAATAAAGAATGGAATAACAAAAGTTCTCTTCATGAATACAAAAGAAATAATATCCCTTACCGTAAAAGAACTGAATATAAAAGTAAGAAAGTAGTAGAATACTTTTCTTATTTCTCTCTATAATTCTCTCTCTAGAGTTTCAGTGAATTCGTAAGAAATATTGAAGGAATGAGCTTCTATTTATAGGAGAATGAAAAGGCACTGTGTAAGGATTTCTTTACGGACGGAATAATTCAAAGGCTTACGGACTTCATACGCAACATATGGTTGATTGAAATTCTATGAAATCAATCAGGTAAAACAAAATATAATATATATATATATATATAAAAGCCACATGTTGGTTTGAAAAAAATAACCCACTTGTGATTTCTTTTTGAATTTGTCTCCCACAACATCTTACATCCATCAAAATCATATATATATATATATATATATATATATATATAATACTTTCCACCACCCACCAAAATCTTCCACCAATTAATATATAATATATATATATAACTAATATAATACGGCACACACACACACACACACACACACATATATATATATATATATATATATATATATATATATATAATAATAATGTAATCGAGACAATTTTTACCACAAGCGATTTTGGAAAATGGGTAAATGGGAATCCAAATAATAAGCAAAACTTACAACAACTTCATAAAAATCCTCTCAATATTTTAACAACACTTATCATCATTATTATAATTTGCAGTATTAATCGACCAGGTCGTTCCCAGGAAAGAGGGGGTTTCCAATAAGGATTTCTCCCTATTGGCGCGCAATTAGGTGACCAAACCTCTCCTTGACAGAACTTCTAGACATCGTTAATATTGCAAATAATAATATTAATAACTTTGTCGTCTCAATTATTGATTTAATAATATATAAAATATTGACAATAATTGAATCAAATAACGTGAGATATTATGCAACAATTACTGTAGCAATAATTGAACAAAATTGAGTGACTTCTCATGTAAGCATCAATAATCAATACCATGTGCTACTGTGCAACTACACAGTACATCGTACTTTTTAACACCGGTGTTTCAACAGTTAACAAGTAAAACTTTCGCCGTTATTTTCATAAAGTATTTTTGTCGTTTTTCTCAATCCGACAATAATTCCGCTAGGGGTCCCCAATGATTGTGCCGCATTACCTAATATTCCCTCGTTAAAATGAATATTCCCCACCAATCGAATATTATATAACAACTCATGTATTTTGCAAAATTTATAAATATTACCCACAACTATAACATTATATCAAATTCATTCCATAATATTCAAAAAATGATATTTATAGAAAATTCATCTTTATTCATAAAATTTGGGGTCTTACAACCTCCCCTTCTTATAAAATTTTGCCCTCAAAATTAGGGTACATACTTGGTATATCGAAGAGGTAAGGATACCTTGATTTCATTTCAGATTCTAACTCCTAAGTCATTTCCTCAACATCGTGGTTTCTCCACAAAACTTTGACTTGAGGTATAACCTTGGAGCGTAGAATATGTTCTTTCTTATCCAAGATTTGAACAGGAACCTCTTCATACATCAAATCTTCTGCTATTTCGTCCTGTTCTAACTCAATAATGTGGTTCGGGTCTTCCACATATTTACGTAACATGGATATGTGAAAAACGTTATGAACACAAGACATACTTGGTGGTAAAGCGAGTCTATAGGCCACAGTTCCTACTCGATCGAGGATTAAAAATGGGCCGATGAATCAAGGATTGAGCTTTCCTCTCTTTCCAAATCTCGTAACTCCTTTCCATGGAGCAACACGTAACAACACATGATCTCTTATATCGAATTCCACGTCCTTTCGATGAAGATCAGCATAACTCTTTTGTCGATCTTGTGAGGTTTTTATACGTTGTCGGATCGTTTGAATCTTTTTCGTAGTCACACGTATCAACTCGGTCCCAACAACGTTGCTTCACCTACCTCATCCCAAAGACATCGAGAGAATCGACACTTTCTTCCATACAACGCCTCAAATGGAGCCATGCCAATACTTGCTTGATAACTGTTGTTGTAGAAAAACTCCACCAATGGTAAAAACTTATCCCAACTTCCCTTGAAGTCAAGGACACAGAGTCTTAATAAATCTTCAAGAGTTTGAATAGTCCTCTCCGATCGCTCCGTCTGGTCCGAGGATGATATATGCCGAACTAAATCAGAACTCCGCCATAGCTTTCTCGCAAACTAACCCAAAATCGTGAAGTGAATCTTGGATCTCGATCGAAACTATGGATCTTGGCATACCATCTTGATCTTACAATCTTGTTTATGTACATACGAGCAAGACGTTCAATGTATAAGTTTTCGTGTCGCAGAAGAAATGAGCAGACTTGGTCAATCTATCAATAATGACCCAAATCGCATTTATACCTTGAGAAACCTTAGGAAGACCGTAAGATTAAATCCATGGTAATGTGCTCCCACTTCCATTCTAGAATTTCAAGTGGTTGCAATGGACCTTTTGGTACTTGATGCTCCGCTTAACTCGTTGAAAAGTTAAACACCTTGAGATAAACAATATTATCTCTCTCTCTTTATATTGCTCCACCAAAATGTATTTATTTAATATTATGATACATTTTGGTACTCCCACGATGGATTGCAAACGGTGTGTTGTGCGCCTCCATCATGATTTTATACTTTAAATCAGGGTCGTTAGGAACACAAAGTCTGGAGTTGACTCAAAGTATTCATTCTTCATCGATTCTTTCTTCCAGCATAGCACCTTCTTGCACTTTCTTCCTTATATGCATCAGCTCCAAGTCTGTAGCTTGAGCAGCTTTAACTTTATCAATTAAAGTCGGTTCTACTCGTATATTCGTCATCATCACATGGGTCCCTAGAGTCTTTAACTCTATCTACATCCTTTGCAAGTCACACAAAATGGGCCTTTGTGTTTACAATATCGCACTCGTACTTGCATATGATCTTCTACTCAATGCGTCAGCTACCACGTTCGCTTTTCCAGGATGGTATTGGATGGTATGATCATAATCTTTCAACAGTTCAAGCCAACATCGTTGTCGCATGTTGAGTTCCTTTTGAGTGAAGAAATATTTGAGGCTTTAATGATTCGTAAAGATCTTCACCTTCTCCCCAAACAAGTAATGCCTCCAAATCTTTAGTATGAAGACAACAGCTGCCAACTCTAGATCATGAGTAAGATAATTCCTCTCATATTCTTTGAGTTGTCTTGAGGCATAGGCTATGACTTTTCCATCTTGCATGAGAACAAATCCCAAACCTTTGCCCGAAGCATCACTATAGATGACAAATCCCTCCGAGCCAGATGGTATTGTCAGAACAGGTGCTGAAATGAGTCTCCTCTTGAGTTCTTGAAAACTCTTCTCATATTCTTCGCTCCAACCGAACTTTGTATCTTTCCGAGTCAGCTGAGTTAATGGAGTAGCTATTCGAGAAAATCCTTCCACAAATCTCCGATAATAACCAGCTAAGCCGAGAAAGCTACGATTTTGGCCATCGATTTAGGTTGCTCCGCCTTTGAATTGCTTCAATCTTTGCCGGGTCAACAGATATTCCATGACTTGATACTACGTGCCCAAGGAATGCTACTTCCTCAAGCCAGAACTCACATTTCTTCAATTTAGCATAAAGCTTGTATTCACGAAGCTTTTGGAGTGTCAGCCTCAAGTGTTGCTCATGATCTTCATGGCTTTTGGAATAAATAAGGATGTCATCAATAAAGACGACCACAAAGTGATCCAAATATTCCTTGAATACTCGGGTTCATCATATCCATGAAGGTAGAGGAGCATTAGTCAATCCAAAGGATATGACTAGGAATTCATAATGCCCGTACTGAGTTCTGAAAGCCGTCTTTGGAATGTCATCTGTTTTAATCTTCAATTGGTGATATCCAGAATGAAGATCAATCTTTGAAAAGAATTTGGCTCCTTGCAACTGGTCAAACGCGTCATCAATACGTGGCAATGGGTACCTATTTTTGATGGTGACATGATTCAACTCCCGATAATCAATACAAAGTCGCATACTCCCATCTTTCTTCTTCACGAATAGAATAGGAGCGCCCCAAGGAGAAGTACCAGGACGAATAAAGACAATGTCTAACAATTCCTGCAATTGGGTCTTTAACTCCCGAAGTTCAATAGAGCCATTCGATATGGGGCTTTGGAAATGAGTTTTGTACCGGGTTCAAGGTCGATACAAAATTCAATTTCACGCCTGGGGTAGGCTGTGAAGTTCTTCTGGGAATACGTCAGAAATTTATTAACAATAGAAATATCATTCAAAATCGACGATTTTTGTTTAGATCCGTGACATGAGCTAAGAAAGCTTGACATCCGCTTTTTCAATAAACGAATAGCTTTATGGCTTGAGATGACCGTGATTGATTTTAATGGTTTGGTCGCTGAATTCGCATAATAGGTTGATTAGGAATATGAAAGCTAACAACCTTACTTAAAACAATCAATTGTTGCATGATGAGTAATTAACCAATCAATCCCTAGAATCACGTCAAATGAAAGTATTTTTAATGAAATAAGATCGACAGAAATATGAGGGTACCGATTTGAACCAAACAAGACCTATAAACAGTGGATGTAATGAAAGTCTCTCCCAACGGAGTTTCCACAGATAAGTCAAAGTCTAATTTCTCTAGAGTCAAATTTAATCGTTGAGCGCAAGTAGGAGAAATAAAAGAATTGGTAGAATCGGTATCAAATAAAGTATAGACTTCGCTAGAGTTTATGATAAGCTTACCCGTGATGACCTCATTCGGGTTCCTTGCTTTCGGAGGTCACAACAAACGCCTCCTTGCACTACCGACTTTTGACTTTTTCTGGGACTACTTTTGATGCCTCCATTCTGGCTGAACTTGTCTTTGATGAACGATAAAATTGGGCTAAGTGACCTTCTCTTCCACAATTATAACATGCTTTGGACTAAGCATCGCTAGCTTTGGACCGATATGTCCCTCCCTTCGCATTTGAAGCATATGATAGGTGGTCGTTCTCTTCCTTAACAATCAAAAAGCTAGTCCGACGCTCTTTCCATCATTATTGAATCTCCTCTTCTTGAAATGTCCATTCTTATTGTTTTGCCTCGTTACCACCAAAGTGGTTACCACTTCGCTTGTTGATTCCTCCACGCTTATTGTCACCGCTTCGATGATCGCCTCTCACCGGTATTATCATTTTTCCCACGCTTCTTTTGATTACGTTGACTCGTTATTCATACTCCACTAATCGAGCCCTATTTACAACATCTAAATACAAACACAGTTTATGAGAAATAAGATGTTGACATATCTACTAGCTTAAAACCTCTTAAAACATCCGCGGTCATTCTCTCCATTATCCACCAAGTGGGACGAATCGGGACAACTCAAGCAAACTTTGCTTCGTCATCGCGACACGGTCATATTATTTTGTTCCAACTTGATGAACTCCACCTCCTTCATGTGACGAATACTTTCGGGAAAGTACTTGTCGTTGAATAGTTCTTGAAACTTCTCCTAAGACATTTTCAGTGCGGCAGGTTGAGTACGCTTTACCGATTCCCACCAGTAATCTGTCTCTCCTCGCAACATAAAAGCAACAAGGGGAACCTTTTGCTCCTCGGAGCATCCCAAGACATCAAATATCTTGGTGATCTGCTTTATCCATGCTTCCGCCTTAAGTTGTTTTGGCTCTCCAATAAACTCCAGTGGGCCCCACTCCTGAATCATTTTAGCGGTGACTGGTCCGAGAGTTTCCAAAGTGGTTCCACCTACATTTTGGACAGGAGCCGCTCTCGCCTGTTGTTGCATAAATTTCATAAAGCCTCTGAACATTCCATCATTCATCATTTGGTCAATGTTATTGTTTGTATGAGGATTTTCACCTTCCTGATGCACATTATCCTGATTATTGCTATGTGGTGAATCAACGGTCGCCTGTGCTCCATTGCTATTCTCAACATTCTCGGATGTCATTTTCAGATACTGCCACAAAACAAAAGGTTAATTGACATGTAACATATTATCCCTATATTCTAACCGACCAATTAAATACCAAATAAACTTAGGTAGGTCATACTAGCAAAGGAATTCCCTGTCTCTCCCCTCCTAGTTCTATTCTCACATCTTAGCCAGGGATCATATCCCTAAGCTCTGATACCAACTATGACGCCCCCAAAATTAGGTATACATCCCCCATCTTGGGTCGCCAGATACATGGTACATAATTCAAATACAACTTACTAATACAATCGTCGTGTGTATAATAGACAAAACATAAATCGTGAGTTTGAATACAAATATTGTCTACTAAAGAGTATACAAACTCAAAAGGAGTCCTCATTACAATTATTATCATACTATTTCACAGAATAGTGAGGACTACTAATGCTATCTTCTGGACCATCACTCCGTTCCCCGACTCGTCCCGGCCTATATTCTCATTTCAAGAGAATAAAGGAAAGAAAGGGTGAGCTCAACTAGCCCAAGAAGAAATATTATGACTAAGATAATACAAAATAAATTATCATTAGTCTTCAACAATGTTAAACCGATAAAATATAATAGACATCAAGTTTAATCTATGCAGACAAACAATCCATTAGAAGAGTCAAGTAGAGAATAAAATCTACTATCTTCTATGATTTAAAAGGTTTTCATGACTTTTATCACGAGACTCAAATTTTAATAAATAATCCACATCATCGAATCACCCCCGCTTCTACGGCCAATGATATTCTTTAGTATCACGACCACAATTATCCATGCATCACGGGCCAAGAATATTTGTGTATTCATTAATGGTCATGATCATGCCAACAACTCGCCCATCAATGCACTACGGGCCAATGAGAACTTTTACCACATCATTTGTAACATTACTACCATGATTACACCAATAATCCTCGGTCATAATCATACCAAGTCCATCTATGCACTACATGTGCCATGATGACTTTCAAAAAAAAATATAAATATGAGGATGATGACAATGATATAAGAATTCAATAAAACAAGTTCAAGAATTAATTTATCTAGGAACTAATAAAGTCCAAATTGTCAACATGATACTGCTTTGTAGAGTAAAATTCAAGTATGTTCAAAAGAATATTTCCATGAAAAGATACTGGATGAAGTGCAAATATCAAGGATATTTCACTAATTTCATGGAGTATAGAAGTCAAAACTTTAACCAATCGAGTATAATAACGAATGGAATAACAAAAGAAATCACCATGCATAAGATTGCATAACATGGTGTTATTCCAATCGAATAATAAGTAACGGAATCAGTCAAAGTCGATGAAATTCGACCAAGCAGGATGTTCCAATGTAATAATAAAGATTTTAATCAGTCCGGCAGTAAACGCATGCAGAACATGATATTCCGGCAGTAATAATAATAAAGACGAAAACCAGTCCTGTAAAACGCATGCATGTGATATTCCAATGTAATAATAATAAAGACGGAATTGTGTCCAAACAGAAACGCGCATGCATGTGATATTCCAATGTAATAATAATAAAGATGGAATATTAGAAGAATGTCACCAAGTATAGGGTAGTCCGCGTATACTGGTTATTCCAGCAGAATAATAAAGAATGGAATAACAAAAGTTATCTTCATGAATACAAAAGAAATAATATCCCTTACCGTAAAAGAACTAAATATAAGAGTAGAAAAGTAGCAGAATAATTTTCTTATTTCTCTCTATAATTCTCTCTCTAGAGTTTCAGTGAATTCGTAAGAAATAATGAAGGAATGAGCTTCTATTTATAGGAGAATGGAAAGGCACTGTGTAAGGATTTCTTTACGGACGAAATAATTCAAAGGCTTACGGACTTCATACATGTTAAATATATGGTTGATTGAAATTTTATGAAATCAATCAGTAAAACAAAATATATATATATATATATATATATATATATATATATATATATATAAAAGCCACATGTTGGTTTGAAAAAAATAACCCACTTGTGATTCCTTTTTGAATTTGTCTCCACTTACATCTTACATCCATTAAAATCGTATATATATATATATATATATATATATATATATATATATATATATAATACTTTCCACCACCCACCAAAATCTTCCACCACTTAATATATAATATATATAACTATATATAATACACACACACACACACACACACACACACACACACATATATATATATATATATATATATATATATATATATATATATATATATAATATAGAACTAAGACAATTTTCACCGACGATTTTGGAAAATGGGTAAATGGGAATCCAAATAATAAGCAAAACTTACAACAACAACTTCATAAAAATCCTCTCAATATTTTAACAACACTTATCATCATTATTATAATTTACAAATGATTAATCGACTCAGTCGTTCCCGGAAAAGAGGGACTTTCCAATAAGGATTTCTCCTATCTATCGCCAAGTAAATTAGGTGACCAAACCTCTCCTCGATGTAACTTCTAGACATCATTAATATTGCAAATAATAATATTAATAACTCTCGCTATCTCAATTATTGATTTAATAATATATAAAATATTGACAATAATTGAATCAAATAACGTGAGATATTATGCAAAGAATTAATCGTAGCAATAATTGAACAAAACATAGTGACTTCTCACGTAAGCATCAATAATCAATACCGTGTGCATCGTGCAACCACGCCAGACATTATACTTTTAACACTGTGTGTTTCAACAGCTAATCAGTAAAACTTTTGCCGTTATTTTCATAAAGTATTTTTGTCATTTTTTCAATCCGATAATAATTCCGCTAGTGGGGTCCCCCAATGATTGTGCCGTTGCATTTAATATTCCCTCGTTAAAACGAATATTTCTAACCAATCGAATATTATATAACAACTCATGTGATTTTTACAAAATTTATAAATATTACCCACAACTATAACATTATATCAAATTCATTCCATAATATTCAAAATGATATTTATAAAAAATTCATCTTTATTCATAAAAGTTGGGGTCTTACACTACAGCTCTGATACTAACCTGTGACAACCCCAAATCCGGGTACTTCAATTCCCACGGGATTTGGGGTTCACTGTACAAACATCATATGTCTATCTACCCATAATAAATGAAAATCATAAATAGATAGAAATAAATCCTCCCCTTACGGGGTTACAACATTTGAATGAAAATACATCAATCCCAAGTTATACTAACCTTAAATCTTAAATACGGAAACATAAACAAATAATAAGTCTTACACAACTTTAACATAAGTCTGAAACATAGGTATATCAATTAAACAACAAGTCTTCATCACTTGTTAACCTTGACCTTGCCTTTGCTAGTTGAGGGCTTGTCGGACCTTTCGTTCTTAACTGCAATGTTATTATTACGCAAGAGAACAATTGCCCACAAGTATAATAATGTAACAACAATATAATAACATGCGAGTGAATCAAAGACTTCTGAAATAAGAACACTCGGCTTTTGAATCAAGAATGAACAACAAGAATCAAAATAACTTCTGAGGGTCATAAGACCTTGAACTATGTCCTAGGTTGTCAAGTGTTTATACTTGAAACCTTTAACAGTCATAAGACTATGAACTCTTCTTCTCGTACTTAGGGGGATCAGTCCTTAGTACCATACTGTGCACAATATCCTAACGCCAAAGCATAATTAATCGCCTATAACAGGGTTGTTCATCTCAGTTTGACATTAGAGTCTGCACCAAAGGATTTTGGTTTGGATAAGCTCAACAAGGGTTCTGAAATTTAGAACGTTCATCAACTATGGACTAGTCGAATCAATAAGGGTTCGCTAGTCTTACAAGGTTCAACAATAAATGATATTCAGTTTGAACAATAAACTCAAGAGGTATACAATAGAATAAGTATTGTATAATAGGAATCATGCTTTAAAAGAATGATAACATCTAATATGAAATCTTGATCTTGATCAATAAATAACAAGAACTTGCTCGATATAGAATATAAGTCTAGAACTTGCTCAAATAAAGCTTAGGGTTAGAAAACTTGCTCAATGTAAAGAGGTAAGGTTTAGAAACTTGTCTCGTACGTAGATTACACGTTAACTATTCATGTTCCTCAATTTAATCCTACATACCATTAACATTCACAATACTAGTTAATTATAATGTAACTAACATCACATGTTCATTCTCTTCTCACTAAACTCTGATCATAACATTAATTCTCACACAATATTAGACTTCACGAACGACGAGCTAAATACGCATTCGACAAATCAATTAAACATTTAAATACCTTATTGACATGTTAAGAATCTATTTTAACATCACATTATATGTCTAATACATTTTTATGTTCATTAGATTAGGTTACAATTACATTTCCTGAACTTGAATATATAGTTAAAAATCTCATTTCAGGTAAAATCGCAGAGTGGCACTAGCTCCACCATTTGAATCGTGATCTCGTGTCATAGGTTCCACCAAATAAGTTAAGATGGGCCGCACTTTCGGTTTTAAGCTCGATCTCAGTCGCAGTCATACGACATGCCAGATTCCTAAAATCAAGTTCGCGAAAAACACAGAACATGGCCAAAACTTCCAATTTCTTTGTTCTTACATTAATTTAAGCATACCCAGATACTATAATTCATATATGATCATTATCCAACCTTTTTAGCATGATTTTAACACCTTAAATCATACAATTACTTGAATTAAATCACATAATTTCACTGTTCTTGGTGTCTTTTGGAAGTTTTGAAGAAAAACATAAAATTTGACATTACGGGTTCGTTATAACTCCGAATCTGTCCGTTCAAAGTTTTTTTTTCTTCGTTTTAACATGTATTATCATAATCTACTGTCAAATTTTAAGTTAAACTACAATTCATGGCATACAATTGCTCATAAGGGTCATATATATACAACTTTTATACTCTGTAACTTCAAAAATCCAATTACGACGTATTTATTTGAAATTGATGGTTTGAAAACATACATAGATGGTAGAAAACATGTTATGATTATATATTATCATGTATATACACATAAATCATCAATTCATGCATTGATCATACAATATTTATTTTACAAAGAACTCAAAACATCCCTTAATGGAAAACTCTGATTATAATACGTTTACATGAAATCGATTACTCTAATTAAATACAAAAAATATAGAATTGAATTATGCATGCTAATAAACATATATAATCAATTTCCTAACACATTGGCCATCAATTTTAGTTTACAGATAACTAAAATAAACTTCAAGAATGTAAATTGAAGTTTGGGTTGAAGAGATTACCCTGCTAGTTTGTATATGATTCAAAGACGATAAATTTCTTCTATACTTCTCCTTCAATTTACACTCTTTCAATTTTCTCTCTGAATACTCTCTGTTTCTCAAGTTTAGGTTTTTAAGAAAATGTACGTAATGAAAGAAATAGGGAACTGATATATCATGCGCATACTGGCGTTATCATGGTCGGTTAATTCTTTAGTGGGTTAACTGGCCAACTTCCCTTAGGGCCCTGTTTGGCTAACTTAATAATCCCTTTTTCTAATTTATTTTAATTAACTTATTTATTATATAGTTTAATAATGTCACACCCATTTAAGCAATTAATCAATATCTTATTTAATTCAATAAAATAGATTAATTTCACATTAAATCATATAGTCATATAATTAAAATTAAATTTTCATTTATTAATTATGTCAAATCATTAAATCTCTAATTAATTATTAAATTAATTAGAATAACATTAAAATTATTTAATAACTCACTTAATTTAATTATCTCAATTAAATTCTTACTTTGATCAATAAAATTATTCCACACTAATTTTATCAATGTGACACACTTAATTAAATTAATCTACCACACTTCCATCAAATAATTATTTAACTCAATAAATAAATCATCAAAAAATATTTATTTAATTCAATAAATATTCAAATTAAATTACAAAAATCTCATTCGTCACGTATAATACTCACATATACACACATGCATATTTTTGGGCCTCTGCGTAGTAGCATTATTTATGAACAAATAATTCACATAATACTCACATACACACATACATATTTGTGGGCCTTCGCGTAATAGCATTATTTATGAACAAATGCTTATTGCATATATTGTCAATGTGATTGTGATTTGTGAGCTAACCCACGAAAGTTTAATTTAATGAAAATAATAAATAAATAAATAAATAGTGTGTGAAAGCTACCCTCGTGAACAGACCGAAATCCGAGATCTTAACTGGGGCAGTTGAAACTCAAACTACTAATATAATATGTAGAACTAGTAGAACCCAGTAACCCATAATGCAATTTACAGCTATTAAGTATTTCAACTAGTGCACTAGCAAAGACGCAATTCGGGCAACATGCTATTCTTAATTGGGGCAGTTGAAACTCAAACTAGAACTACAATTGTACAAGATAAAAGTCATCTATTAAATTTTATGATCAACTTGACCATTTTTAAATTAATAATTAAACATATATTTTTAAATTTTTAAAGGAAACATTGAGATTAATACTAATTGTATGTAGTTTATGATGTTTATAGACTTTTTGCATATATATATACACACAGAAAGCTTCTTATGTGAGTGGTCCGCACCTTTAGCGACGGACAAAACCGTAGCTAAACTCAATGCTATAGGATCCGAACTGCTATGATAACTTAGAACTGCTGCCATGTTGACTTGGTTATATTTTATGGCTTACATGTTTAGTGACGGTTTTAGACGTCAATAAAAAGGTGGTCAAGATGTAGAACCAATTCAAGATAGAGCGGACTATATATATATATATATATATATATATATATGGGTTCCATCCACAACAATCGGTTGATGTAGAAGAACCCCTTTTTGGCTCTGTGAAATTTAAATTTGGAGCAAAAAAAAAATTATTCGGTACAAAAAGGGTGTATTCCACAAAGAACCTCATATGGATGACCCTATATATATATATATATATATATATATATATTGATATGAAAAATAGTCAATTTGATCATAAAAATCAATGAAAGATTTTTATCTTGGCATACAAATAATATAATATAATATAATATGTACAACTAATAGAACCCATGATGCAATTTACAGCTATTAAGTATTTCAACTAGGGCATTGGCAAAGAAGCAATTTGGACAACATGCAATTCTTAATTGGGGCAGTTGAAACTCAAACTGTTATTAATGCTTAGCGAATGTGGTTGTCCCTTATAATTCAACATCATATGCAGGTTTCAGCGGCAGATGTAGTTGGTGGCTTTGTTGCTATGGGGTTTGTTTGAATGGTAGTAACTAGTAGACTATAAGGTCAGTTGTTCTTCACTTTAATTCCAGATCTTAATTTTTCTTGATGCAGGTAATGGTATTTTATATCAATTTGTGGGATTATATATGCAGGAGGGAGATTTAATTTTTCAATATTACATCCAGTGCACAGTAGGTCAAGCTGATATGATTTTCAAAATAAGTTGCAGGTTTTTGAAAAGCATAGTTTTTTTTTTCTTTTATTTCATATTGTATTTGTCAATTAATTGGGTGAACTCAGTTTTTTGATGTAACTTTCATCTATAATCCAGGTCTCTTGGGTTATGGACGTTTGCATAAAAAAATTTAGCCGCTTGCAAATCGAAAAAAAACAAAAAAAAACCCTCCACTCAAGTTATTAAAAAAATGTATAAACTACTTTTTTACACCAAAAACATTAAACTTTCAAATGACTATACAAAATGCCAAAATTTTCACCATAAATGTGAGTTAACGTGACTTGTTAATTTGTATATAATATGGTCAAATTTTGAGAATTTTCACAATTGTTTGGAAAGTTCAAAAGTTATGATTGGGAAAAAAAATTATGTGTTTTTTAATAGATTTAGATTGATAAAGTATAATTTTTTGGATCATTAAGTCTTAGCATATCACAACTAAGGGAAGGTAGACTTTAATGTTACGGTGTTAATTGATAAGTATCACGTAGTATCATACTCCCTATATTTCACAAAAAATCTCATTTATATAAAATTTACATATTTTTAGGATATATTGTGTTCCATCATTTCATGTTTACCTTAAATTTATTAATAAATTATTTTATTAATAATGACATGATAATAAAATTATAATAATAAATTTAACAATATTACGTTATTTGTATTAACATCGATAAAACTCTTATTGTGATATTATTCACTTGCAAGTGGTATGTAAAACATTTTCCAATCATATAGGAAGCCATTCCATCGGGACGCTGAAAAGATAATAAAACTTATCGATGTGAGGAGTAAAAATCATGGAATTATATGTTGGCTTGAATAATTTTGGGTATTTCATTTAGCCTGTGTTCTACGAGATTAGCTTTGACAGTGTAATTTGAAACTATGTCTCCTCTCTCTTTTGCTCTGTTTTGTTCTTCAATCGGAGAAGGGTCAAAAAGACTCCCGACTTTTACCGCGATGTCTACCGAATACTCTATACTTTTTTTGTCCAAAATTACCCTTAACGTTACATTTTTTGAGTCGATCGTGCCCCTGCCGTTAATAAATCTGTCAACTAGATTAACGGGTGTTAATGTGACTGACACGTGGCAATATTTGCTGACGTGTACAAAAATTCATGAAGACAAATAATTAAAAAATACATTTTTTATTAATTATTTATTTTATTTTTCTTTAAAACAAAATAAATAATTAATAAACAAAATAAATATTTATATTTAATAAGCAAAATAAATATTTATATTTATATTTAATTTATTAACAACAAATAGGTCACAAAAATTCATTAACAACAAATAACAAAAATTCATCCAATTGAATTAATTAATACAAATAACCCTAAATTAATTAATACAAAAATTGATCTTCTTCCTCTTGATGAATTCCTAGTCTGCAAACAAGAGTTTCATCGATATGAACAATTAATTCAGCTCAGAGATATGCTAAACAACGCCATTAGAGACAGAGATGAAGCACAAGAAAAATGCCAAAAACTCTTATTTGAGAAACTCTTGCTCCATCAATAGTACCAAACAGCAGCTCCACACTCTGGAATTTCAAGCATTGAAGATGAACCAAGAAGAGGGCCAGAGCTAGATTCCAACAATGGCTTCATCTCTGTCTCTACCCCCACTCCGCCAACGTCAACCCGAACCATCGAAGGCTCGAAGCACAACCAATAATCTCAAATCAAAAAATTTTGAGTACACCAGAAATCCAGATCTAGATTGAGAAAATTTTTATTTTTGAAAAATAAATTTATACCTTCAAAATCAGATCTGGATATTTTTAATATTTATTTTTGAACTAACATCCAAATAATGAAGGATCAAAATCAGATCTGGATTTGCAATCAAATATCCATTAATGATAGAAGAACGAAGAACAAAGGAAGAAGAAGACCTAAAATCACCATGCTTTTCGGTGGGGACTTCCTTCCATCTTTTTTTCTTTGCTTTTTTCGATTTGGGATATGGTGGTAGAGTTAGGGACGGAGTGGACTGCTGCTACTCCTGTTCATCTTCGAATTCGAGAGGAGAGAAGAAGGGGGAACGAATTGGGCGATATTGCTGCTGCTGCTCTCCTGTTCATCTTCTTCAGTTTAATAATTGTTAAAATAGTATATATTAATATTTAGTAAAATAATTTTAGTATGTAAAAAAGTATATAATACTAATATTTAGTAAAATAATTTTAGTATTTTAGTATTTTTTTTAATTAATAAAATAATTTGAATTTTAGTATTTTAGTATTCTTTTAATTTGATTTTTTTTAGTATTTTTGAATTTTTGAATTAGTATTTTAATATTTTTTTAATTAGTATTTAGTATTTTAATATTTCCATGTGGCAGCCACGTAAGCAATTTGGACGGATGTTAGTCTAGTTGGCAGATCTGTTAACGGCAGGGGCACGGATGACCCAAAAATTATAACGTTAAGGGTATTTTTGGACAAAAAAAAGTATAGGGTGCTCGGTAGATATTGGAGAAAACGTCAGGTGCATTTTTGGACCTTATCCCGTTCTTCAATATGTATGTGTGCCACTAGTTCCTGCATAGGGGTGAAAACGAGTCGAATCTCAGCGAACACTCTAATGCTCAGATTCGACTCGACTCGAAAAAATTGAGCTCGAATTCGATAAGAAATTTCTAATTTTGTGTTAGATTCGACTCGGATCATTATTCGGAAGTACTCGGCTCGTAAGTACTCGACTCGTTTACAAAACGAGTTACTCACGAGCCTTCAAATCGAGTTTCGAATATGAACCATTTCTCTTAATACTGAACCACTACATACTAAATTGATTATTGAACTAATGTTTATATATAAAAGTCTTTTACTTTTATTTATGTAAAGAAATTACAAAGAATATAATATGAATTGACAATCAATTCACTGATTTATTCAAGTACAAGCTTACACAATTTAATGCTACACTTTATAAGTTATAAAGATTGATACAAATTTCACATATTTAGCTTATTAGTATGGATCAGATCGACCAGTATTCGAATATGATCCATCGAGCAGGTATCGAGTATGGTTTGAGAAAAAATGAAATATGCGAACCCTAATCTAAGCGAATACTGGTATACTCGAATTCGACTCGTGTATCATTAAACAGAAAACGAGTATGGATCATATTCGACTCGAATCAACTTCGAATTCGAGCTTTGGATCATATTTTCGAACCGATCTCGAGTCGAGTATCGAGCTACTCTACTCGACTAACACCCCTATTCCTGCATAGTAAAATCTTTAGTTTCATTTTTAAAATTCATTTTATAATCTTTCCACAAGGGTGGTAATTTTTTGATAAGTGCAGCAGCTTGAAAGGTCTCACACATTTTCATACCTTCCCCAATAACTCCCCCCCACAATAGTTTGATATTTATGAACTTGCTCTATAACAAATTTTCTATTTTGCATCTTAAAATATAGAAATTTTCCAGCCACATATTTGTTAAGTCCAGAGTTTTCAACAATATATTTAGATTTTAAGGCATCCAAAATCTTCTTCGCACTTTCATACAGATAATAAATTAATATCAAACAGAAAATTAAGCAAGTAGTGCAACAGATATCTACGACATGTACGATTATCCTTAACATAATCCCCTTTTACAGACTTGTCATCATCAGATTTTTCAATAATTTTCAACAGCAGTAGTTTATCAAATACATCATTAACAGGAGTAGCAGGAACATCCATATATAACACATATTCCATATTCATGATTTCCAAATAAAACAACATATCTTCTGACCATCTCTTAAAATTCGTACCATCAAAACATTTAATTTTAGAAAGGTCTAAAGCAGGTTTCATCTTGTTAATAAATCGAAATCACTTTTTAGATTGTTAGAAAAAATAGGCGAATTAGCAAGATGAAGAAACTATAAAATTGGAACAACTTATCTAGAAATCGAGGCCTAGCAAAGCTACTATCCTAAAAAAAGATTCCGCCCCCACATGTTATAATCTTAGGTACAGACGGGCTCCTGAAAGTCACCCTCCAGGATTCAACGATGAAGCCTCCAATTGTGTGTACTCACAGAAGAAGACTTTGAACTTGTCTATGTGGATTGCCCAAACTCAAGAACAACAGCATAATAGTATTTTAGAAAAGAAGAATCGTAAATTGATATATGTATCAACTTTTAAGATTATGCTTGTTTTTATAGAAGGAAAAATATATGCGTTAGTGGTGAACGTTGGAGAGAGAAAATTGACGTTATGGAGAACATTGGAGAGAAAAGAACAGGGCGTGGTGAACATTTGGAACACTTTTTGAACGTTGGGCTAGGTTTATGGCTTAAGTAAATATAATAATTTATTTGCGGCTTAAGTAAATATAATAATAAAAAATATGTTAGGGATGTTAGGCATAATCAACCAGATCGGCACCCCCCCTGTGCGGGCGTAATGCGCGCACACACGCACTAAGGTTTTCTGACCGGAAGTCCAAGATCCAAGCTTAGCCCAACCCAAATCCTTAGTCATCCTCATGTGCGCGAGCCCATCACTTTTTCCTCAACCATGTTACTAAGCGCACACCATAATGTACTAATATACACAAGAAAGGTTCTCAAAATAGGCAATGTGAGACTTTGCCAAAACTAAGAATTTTGAAGCACAACCAACAATCTGATTTAAATAATAAGAATGCTTATTTTGCTTATATTGTTGAATATGTGGATATGTGGCATGCTAGATTAGGACATGGGAATGTGGCATCTATTAAAAAATTGAAACAGCTTGAGCTTATACCTAATCTTGCTAATACCGAGTTTAATAAATGTGAAATTTGTGTGGAAATAAAACATGCTAAGAAACCTTTTAAAAGTGTTGAAAGAAAAACTGAGCTTCTTGAATTAATTCACAATGATCTAGCTGATTTTAAAAATACTACGAGTAGAGGTGGTAAGAAATATTATATTTATTTTGTGGATGATATGTCTAGATATACTCAAATTTATCTACTTTCCTCTAAATATCAAGCGGAAGAAATATTTATTAAATATAAAGCAGAAGTTGAAAATCAGTTAGAAAGAAAAATTAAAAGACTTAGATCCGATCTTAAAGGTGAATATGATTCAGGAAGTCTTAAAAAAAATTTGTGAACTAAATAGAATTATACATGAAACTTCTCTTTCTTAATCTCCACAGTCCAATGGAGTCGCGTAAAAAAAATAGAACACTAAAGATATGATAAATGTTATGTTAATTAGTTCTGGTTTACCATCTAATATGTGGGGATAATGCTGTCTTTCTGCAAATTATATTTTAAATAGAGTTCCACATAAAAATATAGTGTAAGACCCCAACTTTTTATGAATAATAATTGATTTTCTTTATATATTATTCTAAATAGTAATGTATTGATTTAATAAATGTTATAGTTATGAGTGATATGTGCAAATTTTATAAAGTAAATAAGTTGTCATAAAATATTCGTTTTGTCAGGGAATATTTTTTTGTCGGGAAATATTCGTACAATGACACAATCATTGGTGGACCCCATAACTGAATAACTATCGGATGAAGAAAACGACAAAAAATAAGTTTTTTAAAAATTGACGACAAAACTTTTACCGTTAAACTGTTGAAATACCCGGTTATAAAAGTACATTAATACGTGTTGTTCCACAGTGAAATGCGGTATTACTCAGTAGCACATGGTATTGCACAGTATCTCTGATCATTTATTCTTATGTAAGAAGTCACTCAGTATTCAATAATTGTCACAGTGGTTGCTGCATAATATCTAATATTATTGATTCAATAATTATTACCGTAGCATTTACACATTATTTTATATTGTTAAATCCATAATTGACATGATACAATTACTCATATTATTATTAGATTATTGACAATGTCTAGAAAGTTTTGTCGAGGAAAGGGGTTAGGTTTTTTAATTGCGCGCCAATAAGAAAAAATCCTTATCGGAAAGCCCCCTCTTTCTTGAGAACGATCTGGTTGTCAATATTATGAGTTATAATATTAATGATGAATAATTGTTGAAAGATTAAAAAATGTGTTGATTGAAGATAAGTGAATTGTGGTAAATATTTATTAAATTTTTGATATAAATAGAAGGGTTTGTCATGAGACATTTGTTATAAGTTTGGCTTATTCTTGGGACCCATAATAGTACTTGCCTTTACCAGAAGTCAAACCACTTGCCTTTTCACATTATAGGCGTCAAACCACTTGCCTTATTTTCACATTACAAGGCATCAAGTCACTTACCTCTTCACATTGCAAGACCCAAGCTAGAATTCTTCTATAAATAGAAGCTCATTTCTTCCTTCATTCTCACCAATTTACTAAAGCTATAGAGAGAGAATAAGAGAGAAAAACGAAGAGTATTCGAGAAGTAAGTACACACCACCAACACAAAGTTCTGCTACTACACTAGTGCAACATCTAGTCTTTTATTAAGGTAAATGATGTTATTTTCTTTATACTCATAAGGGTTGTCATTCTATTCCTTGATTATTAATCTGTGAGAATAATCTGTCTATGCGGATTACCGCATGCCTGGTGAATAACCCTTCATATTCATTCTTTATTAAGTTATTTAAATGATCTGTCTATGCGGATTACAGCATGACGGGTGAAAATTCATTTGTAGTTTCGTATATTCTTTCATACTCGTATGGGATATCATTTATTTTGTACTCGTCAAGGGGTATCGTTTTCTTTCATATTTCTCCATTTATGGTACGAAATTATTGTTTGTTTCCATAACCTAATTATTAAATGGTAAAAATACCTAAAATTAGTAGAATATCCTTAATAGTTTGCACTTCATCTAATATCATTTCACTGGAATATTGGTATGAACTTTCATATTAAATTTTAATCTATTCATCTGGGGTACTATTCATGTCAGGGTACTATTTATCCGGGGTATTATTCATGCCAGAGTACTATTCATAACAAAATTATTTTCTTTTTCTGTCCAAATTATCTTTGATATATGAATCTTATTCTTGAATTTTACTCCATAATTGGTGATCATGTTGACAATTTGGACATTCTTGAACTCTGGATAAATTAAATTATAAATATCTAATATTTATTCTTGATCTCACTTGATACAGTCTTTATATCATTGTCATCATCTTCATGCTTATATTGTGGTAAAAGTCCTCTTTGGCCCGCAGTACATAAATGGACAAGTGTTTGGCATGATCATGACTACTGGTGATACAAACGATTATCTTTGGCCCATAGTGCATAGATAATTCGTTGATTGGAAATAATTATTGATTGGTGTTACATGGATAAAATATTGATGATAAAATTTTAAATCATAGAAGATAAAAAACATCATGCTCTACTTGACTCTTCTAATGGATTGCTATTTTCGCTGCAGTTTTTGATCTAAACTTGTTGTCTATTGTATTCTATAAGATTATTTTCCTGTTGAGGACTAAGGATAATTTGTTCTATATTATCTTAGTCATAATATTCTTTACTGGCTCGTTGAGCTCACCCTTTTCTTTCGTTGTTCTCTTCAGGAAATGAGAATATAGCCGGGACTAGTCGGGGAATAGAGTGATGGTCCAAGATAGTTACTATAGTAGTCCTCACTATTATATAAAATAGTGTGACAATATTTGTAATGAAGACTTTATTTGAGTTTGGATATTGTCTACGAGACAATATTTGTATTGAAACTCCCAACCGTTGCCTCTTTTTTAGTTCTAACAAAAGAGCTCTAACTCATGCAAGCATACATGTGTCAACAAGTAATACAGAGCAAGTAAAGTATCGATCCCACAGGGAAAGTTGTTTAATTTAAATTACCATGCATCAATTAAATCGCTATATTCATATGCTCAAACTAATGAATATGATTGGTGAATTACACTAATCGCCAATAACGACTAAACCAATAATAAAGATGTAATAAATCAAATCTGAAAGTAATGGGACTCTAATTTCATTTAATATTTCATCCAATCACCATTATCATGCAAGACTTGTTCACATATCACAGGAAAGTAGCCAAGAGCACTAAAAGAGTCATAGCCATTTTTCAATGTACTATGACCTACTTACACAGCATCCACAAGCGATAGACTCTATGTAATCATCAATATAACCAAAATCACTATATATCTATGTGAAATTGCAATCATATTGAATTTAAGCATAAGACCTTATTCTAACTCATACGGTGAAACAATATATGTCTATCTGGTTCACGAAATAAACAAGCCATACAAAATAACCCCATATACGTATGCTATCATGATTACAATCCATACTTGCATGTTCATTGTCAATTCCATACAAGTACTAAAGACGAATGATGATCAAGCATTCATACATGCAAAACAATCATGACAGAAATCCCATATGATATGAAAAACAATCCAGCATTCAAGCATGCAACCAAACTATATATTAAAATCCGTTAGAATCCCATAATGGAGTTTAGTTCATGACTAAACCAAAAGCCATTATGGGATCAAAGCTAAACATGGCTAATACGCAAACAATTGAAAGATGAAAGATAGAAACGATCAAACCAATTGCTGACTATAATCCACTATTAACGTTCAAATCCTCATATAGATCCAACAACTACTAATAAAAATCCACACTGATAGAGAATCCCAAGAAGGATTAGAAAAGGTAGAGTTTAGGCTTCCTTCTACGTTGGAATCTCTCTCAGCGTGTAAACCCAAGTTACGAAAAATGAAAATACATAAAACTGAATAATCCCCCCTCTGACACCAGTCAGAAATCTTTTTAAACCAATTACAACCCTTTTAATTAAAAATTAAAATAAAACAAATCAAGATCAGCGCATAGCGCCTCCCCAAATGTAATCCTCGCATGGTAAGCAACAACTTTCGCTATGTCATGTTGTCCGGTAGGGGTTTTCATGGCGCTGCTGCTCCCAAGCTTGTTGCATCATGGCGGCTCGCAATGTTGAGTTCGGTTTCTTTGTTACTAAACTGCTGCATACTGCTGCTTCCTTCCTTTGTCCATCCACGCTTAGTCTTCTGATCCTTGATCCTCATGCCACGCATATCCCGGCTTGTGCCTCGCTTCATGTGTCCATTCGCCTCGTGCCCTCTAATTCCACCAAATTAGGTTGTTTCCTGCACTTTTTCACCAAAAGGAGTTTTAAGTAAATGCAATGCAAAATATCATGAAATGCAACAAAAACACACTAAAATGTACTTGAGATGGATACAGTTCGCGTGAATTGTTATCCAATAAGTAGGTGTAAAACCCACTTATCAAATACCCCCAAACTTGAACTGTTGCTTGCCCTCAAGCAATGCATACTAATGAACAATGAAAATGCAGCTATATTACTATACAACTAAATTATGATGTAACTAGTCTCACATTGTTCCAGCTATCACAGAAATTCAGTCCAAAATGCCTCAACGAATTTTTCCAGGTTCAAGAATACAGATTCAAACCAAACTATAGGCATAATGTCGTACACTAGATAATTCATAAATGCTATAGATATGCTATGTGTGTGTGTGTTATGTTCACCAAAACTTGATTTAAGCAAAGAATACACATACTAAATTGCTCAAAATAGAAAATTATAGTTTAAATCAAGACTCATGTATACATCTACAACGAAGATTATTCCAACATATCAAAACAAACTGAGGTTCAACAATGGGCTTAACTGCTTTATTTTTACTCACGAGGGCGATTTTTGCACTTTCTCGCGGTGTTTATTACTATTTTCCTTTTCTTTTTCTCTTTCTTTATTCACATGACTGTGCAATGTCTTACTCCATTAGGCAACACTGCTACCCCTTAGTGAGCTTTTAACCAACGACTCCCAGACCATTAAAGACCTTAGGGCACTAGGTGTAGAGACAATCCCCTCGGGCGTACTTACTCAAGTAGCTAGGGCCCCGAAATAAGACTAGTCACGTTATTACTATTTTTATTTTTTATTTTTATACATAGATACCCATGTTTTCCCAAAGTTTAAAAATTAATGTTTTAAACTATCTAAGTTCACTTTCCACATATTTCCCTTTTTAAAACTACATTTTCTATCGAGCAATGCAACACGCAATTCTTATACCTACAAGTGATTGTGAACACGTTCGTGCAAACCGAAAACAATTAAATAGCAACATGAATTTAATTGTGTAAAACGTTATAGCTAGGTTCATGTTATCCAACATACTCAAACATTTTTCAAAAATTCACTATCATCATCGGCTAGACAAAAATTTCCATACGACAAGAACTGTGAGACATGCAATACTAAAAATGAACATGCAAATAAACATGCAACTCTATGCAAAAATAAACTATATGATGCAAACATTAAACTAATCATGCAAAAACTACATGCAACTATACTACTACCCCAATACCCCCAAACTTATAATATTCAATGCCTCATTGAATGATGGTAAAGGGTAATGAAAAACTCCCCTAATGATTAGTGGTACCACCCTCCTCGGGTGGTGAATCTGGTGGTGGATATGGCACTGTTGTCCCGAACCGAGGCCACACTAGCGTCGTTCCTTGATGCACAAAAGCTTCGGCCAAGGCCCTCGTGAGTCCCGTCGCAAACGTGCCGAAATTATCGTACATGGAATCGACTTTTCGCTCCAACCTTCGGAGCTAGTGATCACCATGGGCAGCAGGTGCTTACGTGGACGGGCCTGCCTCATCTGTCTGAGGTGGCTGCTGTGACGGCTTTGGGAAAGTAGGCTGAATAATAAAACCTAATCCTCGCGAATGCGGTTCACCACCCGTCCAATCCTTAAATTTGGTAATAGTAGCATGAGTGATGTCGTGGCTCGGTTTCTGCAGCTGCTCATTATTCCATGGGACTCCTTGTTGGGTACAGAGCATGGCTACCACAGATGCATGCGGAATACTCCCAGTAGCGCTCCCCTGCATATAACGCATCATGTTTTGATGAATTAAATGGCCTACATCAATGTACTTGCCTTTGATGATGCCCCACATAATAATAGCACGCTCAGTGGTTATTGCATAGTGGTGAGCTAACGGAACTAGCTTGGCACAGATAAACAGATTCCACGCTTTGGCATATCGATTCAAGGCAGACGATGGATAAGATTTTGGCTCAGTTGTCCCTGCCTTATACTTCCATTTGGTGCCCAGAATACACAATTCAACAATCACTACTGCGAGATCCGTTTCTAAATGTGCCCATTCTACCCAATTAGCAGACCCGATGGGTGGGGCGTCATGTATGTTGAAAACTGCTCTGATCGCTGAAGGTCGAAAATCCACATGCTCTCCTCGAACCAGCGTTATTCCTACTATTATCATTTCCTTAGCATTCGCATAGAATTCTCGAACAATCCCCATGGGGATAGGCATAGGAGATGCAGTCAAGCCAACCCAGCCTCTTTCTCATATCATATACCAGAGTTGGCCATCTTGCTTCTCAGGTAGAAGTCCCCGTTCCTTCACAAAAAGGTTTGGCCACAATCCGATAATAGTCCTGCTGGGCCTCCAAACTGATAAATTTCCTATGGTCCATGACATCCTCTTCTTGGTTATTGGAGGAGGATGCTGATGAAGAAGAGATGGAGATTGAGTGTGCTCTTTTTGGACCCATGTGCGGATGATAGAGAGAATGCAGATGAATTGCTTGATGAGCGCGTTTCACCAAACTTCTTCTTTGCAGACAACCAAGCGTAAACCCTAGATTTATGCTAGGGGAGAGATTCGTGGGTATGAACTTTGAAGAGAGCTTAGGAGTCTTATGATTATGGCAAGTAAGAGACCAAATAAAACACGACTCGGTTTTTGCTTTTAAAGTTAAAAAAAATTTCCACGCCTAATGTCGTAGCGCATGCACGCAGACGAGGTTTTAATAATGAGGTGCGGCTGAATGGCGTGGTTGGTAGAGTGATGTCTGGGTATATATCGCGGGTGCGCGTGGGTTCTCATCTTGAAATTGTTCATGCGGTCGTCGCGTCCTCGATACCTACACTGCTAGTTTACTCCCAAACTGCCTAGCAGTGAGATTTTTACTTGAAGATACCTACATCACACCATTTACCCGTATCAATGTGCGAACTCCGGAATAAGCATAAATGAACAAGTAAATTCTATACAATACTAACACACTATCCAATGCAGGCTCTATTACACACTAACTTATGCTCAACATAGCCATCTATTAAGATTGAAAAAAAGATGAACTAGCTAAATACCCTACTGAATAAATAAAAAGAAAATAGAGATAGAGATAATGGGTTGTCTCCCATCAAGCGCTAAGTTATAGTCAATTAGCTTGACTGTCTCGGATGCTCATGTCGACGAAAGAATTGAGGCGACTTTCTGTCTGTCTACCTCACCACCAAAGTAATGCTTCAAGCGCTATCCATTCACCTTAAAAGGCTTGTCTGGCAATGTACCGAATACTTCAATTGCACCATGCGAAAAAATAGTCTTCACTGTAAATGGCCCTGACCACCTCGATTTTAGCTTCCCGAGAAAAAATTTAAGTCTGGAGTTATAAAGCAAAACCTTTTATCCCGGTTCAAAATCTCTCTCAATGATTTTTCGGTCATGCCATTTCTTCACCTTCTCCTTGTACAGCTTTGAATTCTCATATGCATGTAATCTGAATTCATCCAACTCATTGAGTTGGAGTAGGCGTTTCTCCCAGACAGCTTTCAAATCAAAATTGAGCTTTTGAATTTCCCAATATGCCTTATGCTCTAATTCCATAGGAAGGTGACAGGCTTTTCCATACACGAGCTGAAAAGGTGACATACCCAACAGCGTCTTATATGCCGTCCTTTAAGCCCATACTGCATCATCCAATTTTAACGACCAGTCCTTCGTCGTTGGATTCACAACTTTTTCCAGGATTCTCTTAACTTCTCGATTCGACACTTTAGCTTGGCCATTCGTTTGTGGGTAATATGTTGTAGTAATGCGATGGTTCACCCCATATTTGGCCAACAAAGCTGTAAACTGCTTGTTGCAAAAATGACTGCCTTCGTCACTGATGATAGCACTTGGAGTCCCAAACCTCGTGAAGATACTTCTGTGTAATAATCTGAGGACGACCTTGGCATCATTTGTCGGAAGAGCTGCCACTGCTACCCACTTCGAGAAATAATCCATGGCTAGCAGGATGTAGAGATTTCCACAGGAAGAAACGAAAGGCCCCATGAAATCAATTTCCCACACATCAAAAATTTCTACTTTAAGGATTGTATTCAATGGCATTTCATTTCTTTTGGAGATGTTCCCCACTCGCTGACATCTATCACACCGCTGGACAAAACTGTATGCATCCTTGAAAATTGTCAGCCAGTAGAATCCTGTTTGTAGTATTCTAGCCGTTATTCTTTCACCACCACAGTGACCTCCATACACAGTAGAGTGACAATCCTGCAGAATCCCCTCGGTCTCGCTATACGGAATACACCTTCTTATCACTTGATCAGAACACTGTTTAAACAAATAAGGCTCATCCCATATATACCATTTGACATCCTGCAGAAATTTCTTCTTTTGATAACCCACCAAGTCAGAAGGTACCATCTTACTCACCAAATAGTTTGCGTAGTCTGCAAACCATGACACTTCTCCTTTCACCACAAACAACTGCTCATCTGGAAAGGATTCATTGATTAAAACCTTGTCGTCTGCCTCCCTTTCCGGATTCTCAAGTCGAGATAAGTGGTCCGCCACTTAGTTTTCAGTGCCCTTCCTGTCTTTGATCTCCAAATCAAATTCCTGCAGTTATAAAATCCATCTGATCAACCGGGGCTTTGCATCCTTCTTCGCCACTAAATGTCGAATTGCTGCGTGATCCGTATACACTATCACCTTTGTGCCGATCAAATATGCTCGAAATTTATCAAAGCGACACCACCCGCCAATAACTCTTTCTCTCGTGGTGGTGTAGTTCAACTGCAGCATCCGTAAGGGTTTTCTTTGGCATAATAAATCACATGAAACATCTTCTTCCTCCCGCCCAAAAAAACCCCCTACGACGTAATCACTAGCATCACACATCACCAAATGGCAAATCGATAACTGTGCAAGAATACTTGTGCCGATGTTAATTTCCCTTTTAGGTGCTCAAATGCCGACACGCAAGCCACATCAAAGTTAAACTGCGCATCCTTCTCCAATAAACTGCACAGTGGTTTAGTTATCTTGGAGAAGTCCTTGATGAATCTGCGGTAGAAACTGCGTGATATCCTGTAAAGTCATGAACGCCTTTTTACAAAGTAGGTGGTGGCAATTTCTCTATAGTTTCCAGCTTTGCCCTATCTACCTCGAGTCCCTTCTTCGACACTTTGTGTCCCAGTATGATTCATTCTTGTACCATAAAATGGCACTTTTCCCAGTTCAGTACTAGATTTGTTTCAACACACCGCTTCAAAACCATCCCCAAATTCTCAAGGCATAAATCAAACGAGTCCCCGAAGACTGAGAAGTCATCCATAAATACTTCCACATTCTGCTCCACCATATCTGAAAATATAGCCATCATGCATCTCTGAAAGGTGGCTGGAGCATTGCACAACCCGAAGGACATCCTTCTGAAGGCGAATATGCCGTAAGGACATGTGAAAGTTGTCTTTTCCTGGTCTTCTGGAGCTATCATAATTTGATTATAGCCCGAATATCTGTCTAGAAGGCAATAGTAATCATGACCTGTTAATCTGTCCAACATCTGATCAATGAATGTGAGTGGAAAATGATCTTTCCTTGTAGCTTTGTTGAGCCTACTAGAGTCCATGCAGCATTTCCACCTGCCACTGTCAGTGTTGGAATCAACTCATTATTCTTATTAATTAGTCACTACTGATCATGCCACCCTTTTTTGGTACACACTGCACTGGGCTCACCCATAAGCTGTCTGAGATCGGATAGATTATGCCTGCATCTAGGACTGATCATTCGGTTATAACCGAACCGAATAGGCTATTCGGTTATAACTGAAAACTGAAATTTGTTTATTTTTGATATCCGAACAAGTACCTGAATTACCCATTAACCGAATAACCGAATTACCGAATAACCGAAGTTACAATTCGGTTGTTCGGGTAATAACCGAAATTTAGAAATATATTTACAGGTTGATTTTATTTGCCTGTCAAAATTAGAAAACAAAAAATGGAAAAAGGCTCACCCATCAAAATTAGCAGAGTCGGGAGTATTTTTTTGATAAACCTAAACTATAAGAAAATTGTGATTCAATATGAAATAAAAACTTTACCTCATTATCTTCAAGTGTTAAAAAAATGACTATGAATAACAAATTTGAATTTAAAATTGTGTAAAAAGTATAAATCTACAAAAAGGAGTAATAATGATAATAAATGAGTATATACTAATTGTTCAAATAAATTTATTAACAATACTACTACTTCTCCCTATGGCATTTTGGTTATTTTCCATAAACGTCGACCTTCATATTTGTAGGGGGTCTCCACCATACGAGATCTGAAGTCGCTGCCTTCACGTCGGCGATAAATGAGATCTGAAGTCGTTGCCTAGCTGGTGGTCTCCACCATGTGTCGCCGTCGCGCAAGAAAGAAAGATGAGTTGGACTTGTCAAGGAGGAGACCAGGAAGATGAACGGCGGACCGACAGTGATAGGGCAACGACCTGAGATTTAAGAGTTCGGCCGAGAGTGAGAGAGTTGAGAGATCTGAGAGTGAGAGAGTTGGAGACTGAGAGAGATCTGAGAGTTCGATAATTATAAATGACTAATGGCTGGGCTAGTGGGTTGAGTGCTAGTGGGCTGAGTGCTAATGACTAATAGTTGGGCTAATGGGTTGAGTGCTAGTGGGCTGTACTAATGACTAATGGCTGGGCTAAGGGCTAAGAATTAGAAATGATTAATGGCTGGGCTAAGGGCTAAGAATTAGAAATGATTAATGGCTGGGCTAGTGGGCTAAGATTTATTCAGTTAATCGGTTTAACCGAATAACCCAAAAATGATACCCGTACAAACTAACCGAAAACCGTAATATAATTCGGATATAACCGAAATATTAAAAATAACCTAATTTTCAGAATATTTTGGTAAAATTATTTTGGTTCGGTTTGGTAATTCGTTTATACCCGTTTTTTGCTCAGTCCTACCTGTATCCAGCCATTTAAGTACCTCTTTCTTAACCACTTCTTTCATTATCAGATTAAGTCTCTTTTGTTGCTCAACCGACGACTTACTTTCATCTTCCATCAGGATCTTATGCATGCAAAACGAAGGGCTGATCCCTTTGATATCTGCTATGGTCCAGCCAATAGCTGATTTGAACTCTCGAAGCACTCGTAGCAGTTTTTCTTCCTAAAAAGATGTTAATGCAGAAGAAATAATCACAGGTAGCTTTGAATCTTTATTTAAAAATGCGTACCTGAGATGTTTTGGAAGTGGTTTTAATTCAAGTTTTGGAGGTGTCTCAAGAGATGGCTTTAATTTTACTGAGGATTCTCCAGCTTTTGTCAATGGCTCAACAGGTGTTCTGAATTTTCTGACTTGTGGAGTGGTATCCAGATATTACACAAGTTCGTCAAGTTCCTCGTCCTCCAAATTTGAATTTTAACCAATTACACTCCTCAAAGGTTCATCATCCACTAGACTCTGTACTTCATCATTTACGACCTGATCCACCAAATCAACCAGGAAACATTCCTCTTCATCTGCTGGAAACATCATAGCTTTGAAGACATTAAAGGTGACCTCTTGATCATGAACACGCATAGTGAGTTCCCCCTTCTGCACATCTATCAGAGTCTTTCCTGTGGCTAAGAATGGTCTTCCCAGTATGATTGGTATATTTTTATCTTCCTCGTAATCCAAAATGATGAAGTCAGTCAGAAAGATAAATCTGTTCACCTTCACTAATACATCTTCAACAATTCCTCGTGGATACATGATGGATCTGTCAGCTAGATGCAAAGAAATGTTTGTTGGCCTTGGATCCGACAATCCCAATTGGTTGAACAATGACAAGGGCATCAGATTGATACTTGCCCCAAGATCACACAAACATTTTTCAAAATTCTTCTTCCCAATTGTGCACGGGACTGCCCGGATCCTTTAGCTTCGGAGGTAACTTCTGCTGGAGTACTGCACTGTATTCTTCTGTCAAGGCTACTATCTCAAATTCATCTAACCTCCTTTTCCTTGACAGTATACCCTTCATGAACTTTGCATAACTTGGAATTTGTTCTAATGCCTCGGCGAAATGTATATTGATTTGCAGCTTTTTAAATATCTCCAAAATCTTGCTGAATTTCTTATCTTCCCTTTGCTTATTTAATCTTTGCGGATACGGAACTTGAGGGTGAATTGGTGATACTGAACTCTTAAGTTTCTCCTCTGAACCTGCTTTATCTTTCTCTTCCTGCTGAACCTCAAATTTTTCCAGACTTTCTTCTTTAGCAACTGACTGCTCCGCCTCGCGTGGCCGCGCGGCCTCCTCAGTACAATTGGGCGCGGGCGTGTGACTTGCAGTGTCTGCAGTGTTTTTCCCATACCTCAATGTGATAGCTTGACACTGTTCCTTCCCATCTCTTCGCGGATTTGTTTCTGTATTACTCGGCAATGAACCCTGGGGCCCGTTTGTAAGCATGTTCGCCATCTGCCCCATTTGAGTTTCCAGATTATTTATATCCACTGCTTGGCTTTTGATCATAACTTCTGTATTTGCCATGTATTTCATCATCATCTCCTCCATTTCTGATTTCTTTTCTTGCTGAGGTGCAGCTGGAGTGTGATGTTATTGTTGTTGAGAAAATCCCGACGGAAAAGGTGGTCTAGGATTAAACTGTGGCTGCGCTGGTTGTGACTAAAACTGATTATTTGTTTGAAACTGATTCTGCTGATTCCCTTGGTTATTTGACCAACTAAAGTTTGGATGATTTCGGTTGTTGGGGTGGTATGTGTTCTGAAACTGACCTTGGTCTTTTCTATAATTGCTCACATACTGTATCGACTCCGAGCTGATAGCACATTGATCTGTCGAGTGTGACCCCGCACAAATCTCACATACGAAGGCAACCGTCTTCATTTTACCTTCTGTTAATGTATCTATTTTCTTCGCCATGGCTGTCATCTGTGCTGACAACTGCTTGATAGCATCTACTTCCAACACACCTGCAACCTTGGGTTGTGGCATTCGAGATGTAGGATTCTGAAAATCGTTTGATGACATTGTCTCGATGAGGTTATAGGCTTCCTCATAGCTTTTTGCCCATAATGCCCCTCCTGCAGCTCCATCTACAATCGGTCTCGACTGCCATCCCAATCCGTTATAAAATGTGTTGATCACCATCCAATCTGGCATACCGTGATGTGGACACTTTCTCAGCATCTCTTTATATCTCTCTCATGCTTCATATAAGGACTCGCCCTGTTGTTGCTCAAACTGAGAGATAGTTGTCCTCATCTTTGCAGTCTTAGCCATTGGGAAGAACTTGGCTAAGAATTTTTATGCTAAGTCCTCCCATGTAGTTATAGATCCTGCTGTCAAAGAATGAAGCAAACTTCTTGCTTTATCCCTCAATGAGAATGGGAATAGCATAAGTCTGATAGCATCCTCCGTCACACCGTTGTATCTGAATGTATCACAAATTTCGATGAAACTCAACAAGTGTTCATTCGGATCATCTGTAGCGGCACCCCCAAACTGTACCGAATTTTGTACCATCTGAATAGTGCCAGTTTTTATCTCAAATGTATTGGCTGTTATCGTTGGTCTGACGATGCTAGACTGTAATCCATTAATATTGGGCATGGAATATTCCTTCAGAGCCCTATGCTCCTCTCTTTGCTCTTCGCCTTGTGCCTCGGCTGCCATATTAGCTGTAGTACTTTCTAACTGTGCTTGTAAATTTCTACGAACGCTCTCTTTCCAACCTCTCCCGTTTATGTTGTCCTGAACAGGTGTTAAGTCGGGGTTGGATGGCCACAAGATAAAAATTTATACAAGTTCTCAAAATAAAACAAAATGGAAATGAGATAAGAATAGATTTGTCTAAGTCATACAATATAGCTTAAAACTAATGATAATAATAATAATTTAAATGCCTTTCCCTGGCAACGGCGCCAAAAACTTGTTGCCTCTTTTTTAGTTCTAACAAAAGAGCTCTAACTCATGCAAGCATACATGTGTCAACAAGTAATACAGAGCAAGTAAAGTATCGATCCCACAGGGAAAGTTGTTTAATTTAAATTACCATGCATCAATTAAATCGCTATATTCATATGCTCAAACTAATGAATATGATTGGTGAATTACGTTAATCGCTAATAACGACTAAACCAATAATAAAGATGTAATAAATCAAATCTGAAAGTAATGGGACCATAACTTCATTTAATATTTCATCTAATTACCACTATCATGCAAGACTTGTTCACATATCACAGGCAAGTAGCCAAGAGCACTAAAAGAGTCATAGCCATTTTTCAATGTACTATGACCTACTTACACAACATCCACAAGCGATAAACTCTATGTAATCATCAATATAACCAAAATCACTATATGTCTATGTGAAATTGCAATCATATTGAATTTAAGCATAAGCCCTTATTCTAACTCATACGGTGAAACAGTATATGTCTATCTGATTCACGAAATACATAAGCCATACAAAATAGCCCCATATACGTATGCTATCATGTTACAATCCATACTTGTATATTCATTGTCAATTCCATACAAGTACTAAAGACGAATGGTGATCAAGCATTCATACATGCAAAACAATTATGATAGAAATCCCATATGATATGTAAAACAATCCAGCATTCAAGCATGCAACCAAACTACATATTAAAATCCGTTAGAATCCCATAATGGAGTTTAGTTCATGACTGAACCAAAAGCCATTATGGGATCAAAGCTAAATATGGCTAATACGCAAATAATTGAAAGATGAAAGATAGAAATGATCAAACCAATTGCTGACTATAATCCACTATAAACGTTCAAATCCTCATATAGATCCAGCAACTACTAATAAAAATCCACACTGATAGAGAATCCCAAGAAGGATTAGAAAAGTAGAGTTTAGGCTTCCTTCTACGTTGGAATCTCTCTCAGCGTGTAAACCCTAGTTACGAAAAATGAAAATACGTAAAACTGAATAATCCCCCCTCTGACACCAGTCAGAAATCATTTTAAACCAATTACAACCCTTTTAATTAAAAATTAAAATAAAACAAATCGACGCTCGCTCATGTGCCACATGGCTCCCCTGAAGTAATCTCTCATGCGCGTAGCTGAACTTTCACGTGTCATGTTGTCGGTAGGGTGCTTTCATGGCGAGCGTAAGCTGCTCTCAAGCTTGTCTCTGCCATGGCAACTTCGTAGAATGTTGAGTTTCGGTTTTCTTTTCTTTGCAAGAATCGATCCATTCGCCGCTCCTTCCTTTATCCATCCACGCTTAGTCTTCTGCTCCTTGATCCTCATGCCACGCATATCCCAGCTTGTGCCTCGCTTCATGTGTCCATTCGCCTCGTGCCCTATAATTCCACCAAATTAGGCCGTTTCCTGCACTTTTTCACCAAAAGGAGTTTTAAGTAAATGCAATGCAAAATATCATGAAATGCAACTAAAAACACACTAAAATGTACTTGAGATGGGCACAGTTCGCGTGAATTGCTATCTAATAAGTAGGTGTAAAACCCACTTATCACCAGCTTATGTTTTATCGTATTTTACACGACAGTTAATAGTTGTATATAAAAAGTTTGTATATGGATTCTGTACCATGTATTTAGCGACTCAGAATGGGTTGTTTAGACCTATTTTGGGGACGTCTCATAGTTGGTATCAGAGCTTAAGGATATGATCTCTGGTGGAGATTTGGGAGGGGAGAGACGAGTAAAACCTTCGCTAGTGTGTCCTACCTAAGCTTATTTGTTATCTAATTGGTCGGTCGGAGTAAAGGGATAATATGTGACGTATCAATTTTTTTATTAACCCTTGTTTTAAGGCAATATTTGAGAATGACATATGAAAATATGGAGATAAGCAATGGATCATATGAGACCATTTAGTCACTGCCAATCAATAACCAGGATAATGTGTATCAAGAAGGCAATATTCCTCTTATAAATAACACCACCGACCAAATGATGAACGATGGGGGTGTTTAGCAGCTTTCTACAATTCATGCAACACCAGACGAGAGAGACTCATGTTCAAAATATAGGTGAAAACAATGGTAACTCACGACTGGTCACTGCCAAACAATTCAAGGAGTTGGGACCGCTGGATTTTTTGGGAAAGCCAGAGCCACTTAAGGCAGAAGCTTGGATTAAGTAGATCACCAAAATATTTGATGTTCTAGGATGCACAGAGGAGCAAAAGGTTCCCTTCGCCACCTTTATATTGTGTGGAGATGCAGATTACTGTTGGGAATCTGTGAACCGTACTCAGCTTTTCGCATGACAATGAAAACATTCTACATTTGCAAATTTGTTGGACTTACTTCTACTCTTGCCTCTATTCATCGGATGCCTATGCCTGCTTTTGCTCATCCCCTTTCTCTCGGTAACTAGCACATATGACTGTGAAGAGATACCTTGCGACTTTCTTCGAACCTCTTCATTCATAACACTACTTTTAGTCAAATCCATAATAATTTTACAATCTGGAGCAGAGTTAGACAACGACGTTCGAAACGTCTCCCACGAATTCGGAATTGCACCAAACAGCCATAATCCATGTATCTCATCATCAAACTTGATACCCATTGTAGCTAACTGATTAATAATTTCCTGAAAGGAATTTAATTAAATGATCAGTCAAAGGTTTTCCATCATGATACCTCAATGCCATCATCTGCTTAATTAGAAACAATTTATTACTCCCTGTCTTTCGTGCATACAACTGTTTGAGCTTACTCTACAAACCGCATGCATGAGTCTCTTCACTAATATGATTCAAAACATTATCATCAACCAATTGTATAATGTAACCACACACTTGAGATGAAGAATTTTCCACTCTTCATCGATCTTTTTCTCAAGCTTCACATCGAAAAACACAGGCAAATAATAATCCTTCCATAAGGGTCCTCCATTTTCCCTTTCCAAATATGATAATTTGAACCATTCAAAGTCACAATCCTACTAGTATTAATTTCCATCGTTTAACACAAGGCAAACAATTCAATAACAACAACTCTGATACCACTTTTTGGGAGAAAAACAAACCAAACAACACTAACAACACAATGGAACAATATAATTTTCCCCTCTTGTGTAAACCCAATAAGAAAAATAATTCAAGCAGTTAATAATTAATTGAGAACAAGCACACACAAAACACAATCAAATTTTTACGTGGTAAACCCCCTCGATGTGAGGAGTAAAAACCACAGGACAGTAGTCTACCAAATCTTCCACTATCAATAATAACATGCATTACAACGTTCTTTTTAGCAACAACTAGAGGCATAAACTAGCAACAACCATCGATCAAGAATAACATATTATTGGCAAACTTCAACAACAAGAATAACAACAGAAAACTTAAACACTCCACCAACTCTCGCACAAAAAATGTATCAAAAATGTATAGAAAAACCTAATGTTAGGAGACTTCGATGCTCAATCACACTGTTCAGATTGAAGACCAACAAGTTACGACATCACCCACCAAAAATCAGCCCAATCGGACCACGAATGACCTTCCGAGCACTGAGTTGAAAAATACTGCACTATTTCCTACGTGAAATAATTTTTCCTTTTTCTCTCCGTTTTGTTACTCGTTTTTTTTTGGTTTTTTTTTTTGAAACTTATGTTATTCATATGGGTCAATAGACCATATGACTACTAATTGTGCCTACCCACATAAGGAGGGAATAACCCAACACATTCATCCTGGAAATTACTACAAATGCAACTTTTTGTTTCAAATTTCTTATATAAAAATGTTGCATGTGAGGGTCAAGAAACATATTTAATTTGTACAATACCCAACATACAACTTTTTTTTAATAAGAATTTAAATAAAAAGTTGCATCCGACACAATTTTCGAAATATTTATCTCGTACTTCTATTTTTATTTAAAAAGATCATAAGAACATATATCAATAACACGAGAATATTTAACTTTTTTCCTCTCCTTTTTGTTCTGAAGGTTACAGACTTACAGTGTTCATGACAAGAATGACTTGAAATTGGTTACAGGCATCGAACATTTGACTGGTTCCGCTATATATAGAGCAATAATGCAATGCGTGCTTGCATAAAAAGGTAAAGAAGTACAAGGCATAAAATATTAGAACATGGATACCGACTTTTATAGGGCTGCCATTTCTGGTGATATTAGTGTCCTTAAGGAGAGAACGCTTAGTGTTGGGGATCAACTAACCCCTGACAAAAACAGTGTTCTTCATGTTGCATCCGAGTCAGGCCAAACAGAATTTGTCCGGGAAATTCTGTCAATGCATCCATCTCTATTGTTTAACCTAAATTCAAAAGGTGAAACTGCGCTTCACCTCGCGGCAAGGGAAGGGTATTCTCTTGTTGTCAAAGCACTTATCGACGAGGCGAAAAAATCCTTAGTGCTTCCTCTTGAAAAAGATCTCGAAAATGGGGTTGGACCATCGACGCTCAAGGCAATGCTAAGGATGATGAATGAGGAGGGAGACACCGCGTTGCATGAGGGGGCACGGTATAATCAAGTCGATTCTGTAAGAGTGTTGATAGAAGAATTTCCTGAAGAAAATTCATTGCATACACCAAATAAGGCTGGTGAGACGCCACTTTATTTGGCTACTTATCGAGGATTCCTTAATATGATTAAGACCATCTGTGAAACTTGTATCTCACCAGTCTACAATGGACCTGACGGCAGAACTGCATTACATGCAGCAATTATTCACCAAAGTTATGGTACGTAAATTATTTCTTAAATCGTGATTATACTCTCTTTACTTCCATGATAAATATATAATAAAGATATGGGCACTACGTAAAAATTAAAACACGAAAAGAATGCAATTGTTTTGTATACAAGATGTATAGGGAATCAAAAAAGTTGCATTTGTGATCCTTTTCGTATTTTTCCATCTTGTGCTTGAATTCTTGGCCACAAAATTAAAGAAATGTTCTCTCTCCGGGATTTAAAGCTATATACTCCCACCTTCACTCAATAACTGGTTTATGTTGATTTGTCTGATTAAATTGAACAAATTTAAAAATTAAAAATTAAGCATATTTATTTATATCTTTTAACTAATGAAAATTGAAAGTAGCAGTAAAATTTGATATAGTTTCTTATGGTTATAATTATTGCACTTATATTAAAAAAAATAGTATAAATTTGATTATGAAAATGGTCAATTTGATTTAAAAAGTCAAACTAAATCAGTTTTTGAGAGACGTATGGAGTATATATTGTACCAAAACAGAACAATTGACATCTTATTAAACTAATTTAAATGGGTTAAACTATAGATTGGTCCCTTCAAATTGTCAATTAGTTTTCAAGTAACCGCATGATTACCAAAGTGAATAATTGTCTATTTATAATTGCAATTTTGTGTCAATATTATGTTACTCATTGAACTTTCCCCATTGTTGTGAAATATGTTAGTCATGTGTTTATTTAATGAGATTATCTTTTTTAGTGTACCGTATGTAAAATAACTTGTTCACATGTTAGTTATGTGAATTTGGGATTTTACAAGATACTCTCATCAAACCCACCACGACACGAAATTGGGATAAAGTTAACCCAAATAAATTTTTTTTAGAATACCCAGGAGATTTAATTGACACTAAGTGCCAATTATAAGAAGTGACTTTAAAAATAGTCGGTTACTTGGGAGCAAAAATCTGTAATTTGGCCTTAAATATTAAGTTGATTGCATAAATTTTATTAGTTCTTATTTAGCTTTCTAGATATTATTGCATTTTTAAGATTAGTTTAAAACTACACAAGTATCAACCTAACAATATCTAAGCTAAATTTCAAGTAAATATACTGATTTATTTAACTTGCTCTGATCATTTTCTGTCAGAATGTGTAAAATATTTTTTGGGTTGGAAGAAAGATTTGATAAAGGAGACAGATGAACATGGGTGGACGGCATTTCATTACGCTGCCTATTACGGTCAAGATGAAATGATAGACCACCTAATAGGAGTGGACAAATCAGTGGCATACCTAGCAGAGAAAAATGGCAACAGAACTGCTCTTCACATAGCAGCAGCTAGAAACAGTATTGGTGCATTGGAAAAACTTATAGCCTTTTGTCCAGATAGTTGCTATATGATTGATAAAAGAGGTCAAAATATATTGCACATAGCCGTGGTGAAAAATGATAAGCAGATGATTGGATGTATTTTACAGAATTGTCCAAGAATGAGCAGGTTATTGATTCAGAAAGATATTGATGGAAACACACCGCTCCATTTGCTTGATATTTTGGGTTGTTTTGCGCCAGAAATAATACAACATCAAATGGCCGATAAAGAAGCGTTAAACAAGGAAAATCTCACTCCTTTGGACGTGTTACACAAAGATGAAGAAACTATTGCTGAACAAGTAAGAATACTATCTAGCTCTTTCTTGCAACCTATTTAAAGACAAAGTAATTCTATCCGAACAAGTAAGAATACTAACTCTTGCTTGCGAGTTGCGACCTATTTATGAGAATACATGCATTTTATGAATGGATAGTAGTAAAATAAATTTGGCTAAATTACAAACACTCGAACCATCAATTATCAAAATGAACATTATATTATGGAAAAATTTCAGTTCCATAAAATATTAAATATTTTTTTTAGTTGTTTTAAAAAAATAAAAATAAATAAAATTGATCCGTTTTTTATCAGATCCTGAAACATAATATCCTTAAATGACATAATTTTTAAAAACAAAGCCTTTTTCTTTAAGTGAGCTCCCCCCTGCACCGCCACTACTCCATTTGCCCAGGTTGTTCCCCCTGCACAATTCAATAACTTACAATACTAGATTAATTCATTTGCTCTAACAACATACCACAAAAAAGCTATGAATAACTCCTTTTGAGGCATTTTCAAATACTACTTACTAATACAGTATTTTCGGACATTCTCGATAACAAGTAGTATTATGCATTTATATGGGTACGTACGTAATATTTTCTCTTGAAACATAAATAATTTATTTTACATTTAACTGCTACATGTGATTTGTAAGGTAATTCATGTGCATACTAATCCAAATTTCAATAACATTTAGGTGACCCCCACAAGATTCAGGTCAGGTCCAGATTTATCCGATGGGCCTAGTAGTTAATATACTAGTATTATTTTGAGTAATATTAGTGAAAAAGGAGTAAAAAGAAAAGTGAGAGAGGAAAAAGTGGACCTGCTACCGAGGACACCAGCGTTAACGGTAAGTTGGTCGATGAGTACAGTGGATTTGGTCAATGAGGAGAGAGAGCGGAGGAAGGCTTTATTTTTAAAAATTATGTTATTTAAGAATATTATGTTAGTTAAGAATTCAGCTCTTGAACTTTGCTCTATATATATATATATATATATATATATATATGGGAATCCATCTATGACAACCGATTGCCAATAGAATTGTGCAACAACCTCTTTTTATCATCATTGATAAATGGATTTGAAATTTGAGATTAGAAGTTATATTTGATCACCAAAGACAAAGTTGTTGTGCCCAAATATTTACTGTATTTATTTCTATTTTAATAAGAGAGGCCCACGTAAAATATTCTTGTCAAGATAGTTATACAATATGAATATTTATTATTAAAATAATATAGTCGGAAGAGCTTTGTACCGCTATTATCCTTTTTTTTTTTTTTTTTCCTACGAACAAATTAGACATTATTAGAGTATAAGGAAATAATAAAAAATATTTTGAACCCGATTAGGACCAAGTCATCACTACCGGGAAATAAAAAATTTAAAATATCAAATTATTATCTCGCTAAAGCAGATTAAACTCATGACCTCAAGAACCAAACCTAAATATATGACCACCCGAGCATTACATGCCTAAATTGTTCATTTCAACCAAGGATATATCTTTATATTAAAACTTCACCATCCCCAAAATCTATATATTATTATTATATTACGATTTATTTTTATATAAATCTATATTATTAATTGGGTTTGATAAAATAGAAATAAGTTAATTTTTTTATTTATTATTATCCCTTTAATACTTTTTTCTTATTTTTGTAATAATATCAATAAAAGGATTATTAATATATAAAAAATAAATATCATTCTTTAATAAAATATAAAGTGATCATTATAAATCTTGCATTATTAGTATTAATAATTTTATTATTAAATTGGTTGATTGGAATTTAAAAGGATTTAGATTATAGTAATTTATTTTATTATTACACATATATTTATTTTACATTTATTTTAATTATTATTTGAGTATTAGTAAATAATATGAAATATTATTTTTAATATTAATATAAATAATATAATTATTAATAACTAGAATCGAATAATAATATCCATACGATTCAACCAAATAGATATTCTTATTAATTAATATGCACATTAGATAATATTTGGACTAGTTTTATATCTCAGAGGCTCAAGTAAGTAATCATGGATTTCTTGTAGAGCTCCCATGCGATGCAGAATTTAAAGACCATGACATCTTCCAAGGACCACTTTCTAGGTAAATATCACTATTGGCCCTAACGAATGAGTCAACATACTTGCATACACAAATGCCACGACCGAGTCGTCAGGTTGTTTTATTCCGAATCTTCATGGCTCAAGACAAGAGATTATCATTGGGGCCACGACGATCGGATTACCATTTCGTAAACAAAATGGTATCAAATGTACCGCATGTACAAAGTAGTTGGTGAATGAATTTTTAATATTAAAGGACATTATAAAAGTAAAATATTTTAAAACTACACATACCGCAACTTTAATCTAATTTGCAGACATTTTCATGTAACTTCATATGTTTGGTATCATTGTAGTACGGGTCAATTATCGTAACCATCCAATCTTCAACTCCAAATAGGAGTAAGACAAAATGGCGTTGATGGGTACTACACACCGACATGAATATGTATTGACATTCGTGTAAAGGTGGGCCAACATCTTGGTTCACATACGGATTGCAAAAATTCCATGCATGAATCTCTTCAGTTAGGGGCACATAGCTCTGCCCTAGATGCATGAAGAATGAATTTACGAAACCAAATTTGGCCCACCTTTGTATTCCCCGCGACCTGTAGTATCCCTCTCTGTCTCGTAGCAACAACATATAAGCATCGAGGACATGTTCGAAAATCCATCCACCTGCAATGCATTGTGTTCTAAAACATATAACCCATGTGGGTGTGACAAATGATATAAATTCTCTTTCGAGGCCACCACGTTTCCAAACATATGTTTATTGATAAATGTCTCCTTCCAATCTTTCAATTTTTTGGTAATGGACCCTTTTGGCCCATAAGAGATGTGATCTATCGCATCTTGTACCTGATTGCATTATTATTATGGTGCATGCCATTTTTTATTTAAAAATATGAATATAAATAATGCAAAGCCTACTTTAATTAAAACCATCATTATATATACCTTAAGTGAACAATCTCATGTGACGTTAGAAAGTCCCACAAAATCTGAGGTGGTTGGAATGTAACACTCATAGGCTTGGGAGGTCGGGACGTAACACTCCTCATATAGCTTGGGAGGCCTCGGAATGTAACTCCTCCAGTAGGCTTGGGAGGTGGGAATGGAGCTCTCCTGACGTGCTTGTGTGGTGGGTATGTAGCTCTCTTGTACAACATTCTCAGTTTGTTTTCCAAGCGGTTCATTGAATTGGGAGAATTCGGACTGTGGTGCAAAAATTATGGGACCCATCTGTGGAGGTATTTGTTTCCCTCTTGCTTCAAAGTCGTATAGACTGTATTGGTGATCCCAATTATGTTTTTGCAGAACCAACTCGGGAGGTAGCTGAGTAAGTGCTGAAAATTTATCAAGCAAAGACTTTGCACTCTCAACCTGTCATGTAAGATGAACACAAACAAATATTAATAACACTAAATATGAATAAATGTAATATTAAGTATTTACTCTAATACATAATTAATTAAAGAAGAATAAATGTAGTATTAATGAAATTTCTCTAATACATGGTTAATTAAAAAAGAATATAATTTCTTACCATTGTAATAAGGTGTTGTTGGTTGTAAATGGCCTGAGGTGTAAGACCCCAAATTTTATGAAATAAAAATATTCAAATTTTCTTATAATTACTATTCAGTAAATGGTTAAATTGATAAAATGTTAAAGTTAAGGGTGAGGAATTGATGAGATGGTTTGTTGCTCGGTGTTGCTGGGTTTGGGGTGGTGCTTTGCTGATTTGCTGCTTCGATTATGCTACCGTGGTGCGAGGATCCTCTATCCATGCTTAGGGTCTGAAATGTTTGTTTTATAAAAAATAGATAGTTGTTGGGCTTTCGGCCTTGTAATCTTTTATAGTTATGACATCATAGGGCTTGTCCAATGATGTCTATGCTATAATCTGATTGGGGTTTCCCATGAGGCTTGTAATCACTTTTATTTTATTTAATTCAGTCTAAATTTAGCAACAAAAAAAAAGATATATGAATTTTTTTCAAAATACACAAGTGGTTATAAAATATTCATTGTTGTCGGGGAATATTCGTTTGGTCGTGGAATATTCTTTTCCACGTGGGAATATTCGCATTTATTAGCAGACCATTTGTGGGCCCCATAACGGATAATAATCGCTTCGGATGAAGAAAATGACAAATTTGAGTTTTTATAAATAATCTACGTAATCGTTATGTTAACATCGCTGGAATACCCGGTGGGTAAAGTAAAGTAATACGCGTTGTTGCACAGTAGCACACAATTTTGTACAATATTTTTAAATTATTAATTCTTACGTGAGAAGGCATTACTCAATAATTGTTACAGTAATTACTGTTCAATATTTTATTTTATTGATTCAATAATTGCTGCGTTGATATTTTATATTATTGTTGTTTCAATAATTGTCACTGCACAGTATCTCCATTATCAGATCAATAATTCATATTATTTGAATAATATTATTAGATAGCATTATTGGCAATGTCTAGAAAGTTCTCACAAGGAGATGTTTGGTCACCTAATCATGCGCCAAGAAGAGAGAAATCCTTATTGGAAAGCCCTCTTCTCGGGAACTACTTGGTTATGTCATAATTGTGATTCTGTAATATTATTTGTGAATAATTAATTATTAATTTATGTGATAAGGAAATATTTATTTTATATGGATATAAATGATGGATATATTTATTTTTATATGGATAAAAATGAAGGAATTAATGTTGAGGTATTTTATCAGTATTTTGTCGGTGTGGAGGTATTAAAAATCATCCGTTTGTGGATTTCGGATATTTTTAGTTTGGAATTTGAAAAAACTCAAAGCTACAAAGTTGTAGAGAATTCGATTTCAGGCAGAATGGACATAAAATTCATATTTTTCTGATAACCAGGTTATTTTCTATGAATTGTTAAAGTTTCAGAAAATAAAATAATTTTTATTTAATTTGGGTGGGACCCATTTTGGTTGGTATACTAAAATGTGCTGGAAATCAATTGAGGTGTGCTGAATTGGTTTTCAAGAATGATGGGCTTCATAGCAGCATGCGTAAAATAATTAATATTATTATTTTATTAATTTAGTCTCCTTTGGCGTTCTAGCATTTTCCTATAAATAGGTGCTTAAGTTAGAATTGAAAATCACAACAGAAACATAAGTTCTCTCTCTATATTATCAAGCATATTTTTGTGAGTATTTAGATATCTTGAGTGTTGCTATACGGTGCAAGTTCGTTCAGCGTTATATCCGATATTCAAGTCAGAAGTACTGCTCTTTTGAGGTTGGGAATTTTAAGGGTTATGTTTTTCATGTTTTGTAACTTTTCAGACCTTCAAAAATTCTGAAAAAATTTGAAATGACAATTTGATGAGTTTTATTGATTGTGTCCAAAAATGGCAATTTTTGAATGTATAAATTAAGAGTTATGAATTTTACGGGAAAAGACTATTTTAAAAAAAACCATTATAACTCCTTGTGGTTAACTTCAAAATTGGTGAAATTTTTATTAGGAGTACATGTATATAACAGAAGTATACTCTGTAAATTTCAAAATTTTTGGATAAAATTATAATTTATGATAAATGGCTAAATATTCGGCTGTTTTGGCCATATGAAAAATAGTAAATAAATTTTAAAAATTTCGGAAAAAATATATGTTCAATATGAGACTATATTCTGCTAAATCCCAGAAAAGAAATATTTTTGGGACTGATTTGGTATTTTTCATGAAAATGGACTAGTTATGAGTAAATGAATTAAATTTGTTATGTGAAGTAAGAAAATTAGAAAATAGGATTTTATGGCTTGAGAATCCTACATGAGATATATGTAGATTTTTGATGAGGGTTTTGGTTATTGGTGATTAAATCTTATGAGTTTGGCATTTTAGGATGATTAAATGCATTATTTAGTAAAGTGTAAACAATTAAAATAAATTATTTATAAGCTTAAGAAATATTATTCTTTCAATATCATTATACCAAAATATTGGTATGGATTTTATTGTGAAATTTCTACCTTTTTCATACCGGGGTTACTATTCACGAGTTACTATTCATGAGTTACTATTCACGAGTTACTATTCACGGGTACTATTCATGACAAAATTGGTTTCTTTTTCTGACCAAATTACCGTTGATTTATGAATCTTACTCTTGAAATTAAATCCATGTTTTGATCATATTATTTTTATTATCATATATAACATTTTTATAATCTTAGTGATGAAATTTCTCTTTGACTTGAGTGTAAAGATGGGTAGATTATTGGTATGATCGTGACTATGGGTTCTCTTTGGCCAGTAGTGCAAAGTTGAATCGTTAACTGGTATGATCATGACCATTGAATTTACAATTGGATATTTTTAGCTTAAGTGCAAAGGTGAATGGATCAACATGGTTATAATTATTGTTTATATAAATTCTGAAATGATTATATATTTCTTTAAGATATTAATATATTTGGCCTGTAGTGCAAATATGAACTGTTGATGAATATATTTGGCATGTAGTGCAAATATGAATTGTTGAGGAATATCTTTGGCATGTAGTGCAAAGATGACCTGTTGTTGAATATCTTTGGCCAGTAGTGCAAAGATGAACTGTTGATGAATATCTCGTGCCTCAGAAAGTGCAAAGATGAATTTATTAGTATGATTATGAACAGGAACTGTGATTTGGTATAACCATGATCTTTGATGTTTCAGGTAAAGATATGTGATGAAAATTATTTTCGTCCTGGATGCGAAGAGGAATTTAGAATCACAATTATGATTATGAGTTATTCATATAATTGTGGATCAGAACTGTTGATTGATGTTACAAGGATAAAATATTGTTGGTGGATTTTTAACATGGAGACGATAATAAACTTTATGGTCTATTTAACTCTTCTAATGGATTGCTCGTTCCGCTGCAACTATGGTTGAAATTTTTATTATCTACTATATGTTTAAAATCTCTGATTTATTATTGATGAAGGCTATTGATAATTTAATTATCTTTAGTCATGATATTCTTTACTGAGCTAGTTGTGCCCACCCTTTTGCTTCACAATTCTTTCGTGTAATAAGAGTGTAAATGGGTCGAAAGGGGGTAAACAGGAATAGAATTCATGGTCATCATTTAGTAGTTATATTTGGTGAATCAAATAGGTGAGGCGAACCCAACGTTGGAAGGGTGTTTTTCCACTATCATACAAGATGTCTAAAGACATACAACCTCGTGTCATCATAAGATGGGGTTGTGCACATCCACTTCATCGAGTATATCTACGAAAGCACTACCTATATGATCTTGGAGTTTATTTGAAGTATAATTCTCAATTAGAGACAATGGAGATAGTTATATGTCAAGAGAAGACTCATCATTGGAAGGAACATGATAGTAATCTTCTCGTTTTTCTTTGGGGTCTATTGGGTCAACCAAGGATAATTCTGTGGGCATATGATATCTATCATAACCTAGACGCATGGCCTCCCATGTACGAAGGTTTCCTTGAGCACTTTTCAAAGATTTTAATTTTTAAAACAGTTATTGACTGTACCTTTATGTAAGGTGTCATTGTGACGTGCTATCCAAGGTTGGGACATGAGTCACAGTTGGTATATATTTGTATCCAAATTCACAGCATTTGTGTTATTGTATTTTGCACGACAATTGTTGTAATAAAGTTATAGTTATTTTCTGTACCATGTAATTGGCAATTCAGAATAGGTTGGAGGGATTGGACCTATTTTGGGGGCGTCACACAAGGCTCATAACAACTGTCGGGGTCCCTTGCCTGTCGAGGTCGGTGAATTTTCCAACGTGTAATTTTTTTATACCAGGCCATGTAATCATCTACTGAAACATAATTAGAAATTTCATATTGTTGTCCTTCTAGATGATCCATGTATGCCTCCCAAATCGAGATGTATTTCCCTCGCAAGGCCATGCAATCCTCGACATCAATAAATTTAAACTTTTTCTCCTTCCTAAGGTCACCATGGTTTTTGGCGGGTGATGATATGCCTTGCATGAACCCGAACTGTCTCATCACACGGTCCGACATCTAAAATTCCACAATATCAAAGTGGATCAAGGGGACCCCACCAGATCCCAACAACCTACCTTCAAAATTAAATCCACTGATATCATCATCCCACATCATGTAAGGCTGCCAAACCACATCCCACATAGACTTAATGTCTAACTCCCCTCGATAAAATGACAAATGGTGGTGGGAATTTTCACGTCTACCAGGGTAACTGTGGGCTCCAAAATATGACCATGCTAAAGCCCTAGGTAACCATACGGATGATTGTGGCCAAGGGTTTGGCCTTCCAATATTTACACGCTCATAGACCCAAATTTGTAACAATGTTACACAACCATTAATGTATTTAACTCCTTTCCTAGTAAATAAAGATATAAAGATCTGTACAAATATGCTAACACTGTCGCGCCCCAAGAGTAAGTTACACAATCTTCAGCGTTGGCAATAAAAGACATATATCTTGGGTGCACACTATTCCTATTCCTATTCGAGAATAATATTGCCCCACACAACCACAACATGTAGGCCTTTGTATGTCGCCTTACAACATCTTTACTTGCATTCTCGGGACAATTATTAAAATGTTCGTGCAACCACACTAATGAAATTGCACTGCGCTTTTTTGAACTAAAATATTTACCAGCTAATTTATCTCCAAAAAAATTCCCTAAAATAATTCAAATTGGTGATGTTAAGGGGACCCGTTAAGGGCTTTTCCACCACCCAGAACTCCAAAAATAAAGTGAACATCCTCTAACGTGATTGTTATTTCTCCACAGTTTAAATGAAAAGTATTAGTCTCTCAAGGCGCTATCGCCGACTAAATGATATTAGACCAAGGTGGGCTTGGTGTATAACACCTCGAAAACTAAATACTCCAAATCCACATTTATCTAAAAAGATTTTTTGTTCTTTTGTCAAATTTCACTGATTATATTTCTGATCAGTATATTGACTGGAGCCTAATTTTCTCCTATCTTTCCCATGATATATGTCATCTGATACATGATCTTGTTAATCATGAAGAACACTTGGATCAATTGGCCCATATTCCCAGCTGTCCATCTTTTACCTTAAAAAAATACATCAATTCCATATTAGTATTAAGATGCATGACAAAATGAAGTTGAAAGTAACATGCTGCAAAATGACAGTAATAACAAAATGACAGTAACAACAAAAATATAGATTTTGGGGGATGGTGAAGTTTTAATATAAACATATATCCTTGGTTGAAATGAATAGCTAGGCCCGTGGTGCTCGGATGGTCATATGACGAGGGTTTGGTTCTTGAGGTCGCGAGTTCGAATATGTTTAGTAGCGAATAATTTGATATTTTTTAAAAAATTTTTATTTCTCAGCCGTGATAGCTTGGTCCGGCCGGGTTCAAAATATTTTTTTATTATTTCCTTATACAAGCCGGTACAAGATGTACCGGCCCGAAAAAAAAGAGGATAAGTCGGTACAAGCTCTTCCGGCCGTATTATTTTAATAATAAATATTCATATTGTATAACTATACTGACGAGAATATTTTACATAGGCCTCTCTTATTAAAATAGAAATCAGCACAAGTAAATATTTGGGCACAACAACCTGTGCCGGTTGATCAAATATAACTTCTAATCTCAGCCTTCAAATCCATTTATCAACGGTACAAAAAGAGGTTGTTGCATAGTTTCCATGGCAACCGATTTTAAGGAGAATGCTATTTAAAGGAGAATGCTATTTTATTATAAAAGATAAATTTATCTTATTATAAAAGATAAATTTATCTTTTATTCAAACTTATCTTATTTTTATATTATGTATTTATAAAAATAAATTTATCTTTTATTCAGACTTATCTTATCATTATCTTTTATTTTTACATTATTTATCTTTGCATTATCTTTTATTTTTACATTATGTATACATAAATATAAACTTATCTTTACATTATAGCTATACGGTTTGAGACTACACTAATCGTCGCTTCACAAATGCAAGCAGTGTGCATGTATTAAATGGTAGGGGCAGTAATGTAAAAAGGCTAAAGACAAAATGGAAAAGGGACTGCCGCTACAAACTGTAGCGGCAGGTGGAATGTTTGACCAATTTAAGCCATTAAATGTCTAGATCAACGGATGGGAGCTTGTTTGTTGAACAGTGTTCGTAGCAAACGTTTGCTACGGATGATTACTATATATATATATATATATATATATATATACGGTCAGGATCAAGAGCATTCTCCTTAAATAGCATTCTTTTATGAAAATTACGTCATTTTGGAGGACGAGTGACATTTTTGTAAATACGCGGTGGCATTATATTTACAAAATGCCACCGCATTCCCTCCAAAACGCATGTAGTTTTAATAAAAGAATGTTATTTAGCTGAACGCTATTTAAGAAAGAACGCTTCGATCTCATCGATATATATATATATATATATATATATATATATATATATATATAGTTTTGTGTCACTTGAAAATAATGACGATATAAAATACCCGGAGTCCATTTTGATAATTGAGTGACTACTTTGAAGGAACATATATGTAATCCACTCAATAAATTTTATGTAAGCACTTATAAAAATATTGACATTTTATTAATTATGGTAAGTAACTTATTTAAATAATATACTTTGTCGATAACATATAGATCATAATACTGTACTTTTCTAGTGTAATTTTTTTATAAAATTGCTTGTGAACAAATATTTAATTCTTTCTTCTAACATATGACGCTACCATTAACTTAAAAATTTAGAAACCTTGAGATAATAACATACTTTATTATAGAATTATGACAACACTTAGAATTCATTATCTTAGGAGTATTTCTTTCTAGATACTTTGATATGCAGCTTTCCTTTTTAGGTCCTTAAAAAAATAAAAGGAACAAAATTGAACTGATTGTGAGACCGCCAAAATCTCATAATTGATTTGTTTATTGAATAAAAAAAAAAATAGTTACTGATTTTTCTAAGTTGTCAGTCAGTTTCAAATAGTCCCTTAATTGACAAAAGCTTCCTTATAGCTTAGAGCATCTCTAACGATCTTTTCAACTATTTTGGATACTCAAATAAGTGAGTTAAATCAAAAAAATTCTCTCCAACAGCCTCTTCAAACTGTCACGTAGGTCAACAAACATTCTTCTCACTCTTCAAATCTGCAACCTCCTTCTCACTCTTCAAATCTACAATTAAAGGCTAAAACATTTATTACGCTTGATGAACTTGATGTATAACTCATTAAATTGAAGTGACTGATAAGATAAAATATGAAAGTAACAAATAATGCTCTTCAAATTGCCACGAAGGTCAACAAACATCAATTTGAAGAGTTTGTTTTGCTATTGCTCTTGGAGATGCTCTTAGTGTCTATTTGTTCTTTTGGTTGACTTTTCTTCTGTTTTGTGTCACGTGCTAGTAATTAACACAATTATTTAATGAGATTATCTTTGTCATTTAAATGTTAAATACTTTAATTAATTAACGTCTTATTCACAAAATTTATGTATTTTACAAAATTTATGTATTTTACATCGTCAATTTGACTCGATTGAGATTTTTGTCACTTAAAAGGGCAGAATTTAAATTTGCTGACAACTTATAGAGTTGCTTTTGCAATTAGGCCTTGTGTTAACAATGAGTTAACAAAATTTCACTACCCAACTATGTTTGAAACTTAAAAAAGTAAAGGGGAAAAAATAAACACTAGAAAATTTCCAAGTTTTCTTAATCATCGATCCGGCCATTACTCTACATCTAAAAAAAAAGCAATAATTCTACGGGGACATTGGTTTGGGGACCCGATTTGCGACCGGCTGATGTGGCTGTGCCACGTGGAAGAGAGAAATTTTTTTTAGCTTACTCATCACCAAACCAAACCTTCTCTCTCTAATAAACTAATACACCGAATAAACACTCCAGTAATTCTTCTCTCTCAAACACCAGAACAAACATTCTCTCTCTCTCTCGTAATTCTCTGCTTCGCTGCCGTTGGAGCAAGCTTCCTCCTGGAACAAGTGAGATTCAAAATCCGAAGGTTTCAAGGTATCATTTTCTAATTTCGTATCCTCCTCCTGCCAATACTCCCTCATACGCCTAAATTCCCAAAACCTTAAAATTTGTGCAAACTCTAGTTTTGGGTGAACAATCTATGACTCAATCAAGGATTCTGCAATGACTAGTGACTAGTTGTGCAAGTAATTTGTGTCCAGACTTCATTGGTAAAGAAAGCCCTAAATTACTCTGTCTCGAAAATTCTATACCTGATCAGTAAAATGGAATTTCTAAATTCCATCGTCTCTATCTGTCAACTGAAATTCATTCGGAATAATAGTATATTTGCTTCATTATTTTGTCAAATTGGTTTAGGATTTGCAAGAACTGATTTTATTGTAGGTAAATTGGGACTGATTAACCATGTCATTTAAAAGCCCATAGACTAGTATATCGCACATTCCTTTAATCTCTAATTGACAGAATTTTAGAATTACTTCTTCATTTCCAAGTTTTTGTTTATCTAGTGAAAGGAAAACATAAAATCAAACAACTAATTAGTTTTTAAGAAATATAAATATATTCCCTGCTACTGGAAGCTTCAGATGGAGTGTTCCAAAATGTTTCTCATTATTAGAATCCTATACACCTACAATTTAATTTGTTAATGACTTTCCATTTACCACATGATGTCTATTATGGCGGGAATTTTCCCATTCATTTTCAGATATAATGTCTTATTTTACTACTTTCTCTTTCAATTTGTGGTGACTTATTGGATGTTATTTGTTTCTAAAAATCACCATTTTATTTTTTCTTGTTGCAGAATTACTATAATCCATATTGGAGAAGTGGTGGAGGATGTGATCCGAACAATAGGAGGGGATAATATGGTGGGATTATATGGTGGAGAAGGCGTGATATGGCTCTCTAAGTTTTTTTTATCAGCTATTGATTGATATATGATAAAAAAAAAAAACTTAGTCTGAGAGCCATATCACGCCTTCTCTCTTTGCACACTTTCCTCTTTTCCCTCTTTGCCAAACGCTGCTTCACTGCTCCACTGTGCTTTGCCTCTGCCGCCACTGCCGCTGTCGTTGCTCCCTTCCTTCTCTCTTCTAGCAGTCTTTAAGGTATGCATACTATTACTCTCTCAGATTTACCTTGTCGTCCCAAATTTAGAATACCAAATTTCCAAAACCCTAAAAAAAATTAGATTTAGAAAATCTGGGTGTGATAAATTCTTTCAGCTTGTAAATTTGTGTAAATTCTTGTTTTGGGTGTAACTTTTGTTATGGAACTAGATGAGAGGCGTGATTTTCAGATTTTCACAAACTCACTTTGCATAACACACACTCTCTACACTCCTCACATTAAGTTGTGCACTTGTGGTCTTTGATAAATTGTCTCAAAGATGTTCAAGTACTTTAAAACTAATTTTCCTCAAATTTTAGCATTGCAAAGATGTTGTGGACTATAACAGTATAAATGAAAAAAATATGTCATACGAAAGTAGGTAAAGGTCCCATATGTTGAAGGCATATGTACTTAGCATGACAACATTGTTTCCTTCCCACATTAGCTCTTCCTTGAGGTTATCAAAATAGAAACATCTATTGGTTGGGTTGACATGTCTATTAGGATTTGTTCATAAACATCTCCTTTTTCTTTCTACTACTAGGGAGAGAAGGAAACAAAAACTGAACTACTGACCAAACATACTCTAGTTTTATGATTTTGCAGTTTGGCAACTGAAAAGAGATAAAGGAAGATATTTTCAAATGGGCACTTTGCATGTGTCCCCATGTGTATACATATATATAATTATAGTTAAAACTTAATTTGCTTTAATACTTTTAGAGCTTGTAGGAATTCTTGTTCCATCTCGCCTATTGACTTCTTCTTTTTCTCTATGCTGCAATAGGGCAATATCTTGCTGTCATCAAGAACTCATACTTGAACAACACAAATGGGCCGTGATTTGGTTTGCTTTATGAAATTAATAGGCATTCTTCATTTGCTTATGAATCTTCATTTGCTGATAAGCTGATATTATTTTGCAGTTAGAGATTTTTGTTTATTTGTTATTTTTGTAGAAAGACAACATGGCATCATGAAGCATGATAAAGAGCAACGACGAATTATCTACAACTATTGAAACGCAACTGCCATAAAAGAAAAATCATCGACAACTATTGAAACACAGCTGCCAAATAATTTCACTATGCATGATCCTACTATAACTATAATTGAAATGAGACAAGAAATGAAATTATTGAAGAAATTAGTTTTTTAATACTTATTCTATGTTTGTTTGTTATTATAAAAAACTAGTTGTCTTTTGTTGAAAGTGGTAATGGAGGTGAAGTTGTGAAAGAAATTGTAATTGAGTTTCACTGAAATTGTAATCGGTGTTAGTATATGGTACATCTTTCATCTCTTTATATAATATGGTTGCTGCTGCAGACAATTAGTATGTTGTCATTCTGTTTTCTAACATTTAATCAAAAAACCAGGGTAGTTTTAGTTGTTGGCAAAGGCAATTGATAATGGGTCTTGATGACTCATTTCTTCTTTTTCTGTAATATGAGCTTATTAAAAAGGAATTCATCCCAAAATCGCATGACAATGCTAATGAAACTTGCATTGAATGGTATAAATCAATTAAGTGACTATAATAAAACTAACTGTTCCTTAAAGTTCTACATTAAAATGGGGAAAGGGGAAATAAAAAATAAGACATGGAAAGAGCTCTGCTTCCAACAAATAACAACATAAGACTATTTCTTCCTTCTTAAGTTCTACATCAAAAAGTCCAACATCACATATCTGAAACTCTTGATTAAGTCAAAACTTTAACTGAGCAAGATATTGAGCATTGTGGAACTTGCTCAGATGCCTCAACCCATTGTCACACAAAATTGTAACAATAGTGTGACTTGGACCAATGGATTTTGCAACTGCCCCAACACAGTTCATAATAGCAGCAGTATTAGATTCACTGGCCCAAAAATTATCACAAGTAACTGTTTTCCCTTGCTAAAAAAGATGTAGACAAACTCACATCTATATAATTCTCTGCTGCATAATGAAACCAAAAGTTTAACAACATGATCGATATTGAATATTCTTAGCATACACAGCCTGTTAAACATCAACAAACATGTAACAATTTTTACAAACTACAAGTAAAATAAATGTATCACACATTTATAGAACAATGCAGCGTCCCCATGTTATTCATCAAGTAATTAGTCAAGTCATCAACAAAACTCAAATTCTAGTTACTATGCAATAGAACTACAATAGGTATACATTAATCACTTAGCATCCTCCACCATATTATCCGCTCCTATTGTTCGGATCACATCCTCCACCACTTCTCCAATATGGATTATAGTAATCCTGCAACAAGAAAAATAAAATAGTGGTTTTTAGAAACAAATAACATCCAATAAGTCACCACAAATTGAAAGAGAAAGTAGTAAAATAAAACATTATACCTGAAAATGAATGGGGAAATCCCCGCCATAATAGACATCATGATTTGTGGCAAAATGGAAAGTCATTAACAAATTAAATTGTAGGTGTATTGGATTCTAATAATGAGAAACATTTTGGAACACTCCATCTGAAGCTTCCAGTAGCAGGGAATATATTTATATTTCTTAAAAACTAATTAGTTGTTTGATTTTATGTTTTCCTTTCACAAGATAAATAAAAACTTGGAAATGAAGTAGTAAATTCCAAAATTCTGCCAATTAGAGATAAAAGGAATGTGCGATATAGTAGTCTATGGGCTTTTAAATGACATGGTTAATCAGTCCAAATTTACCTACAATAAAATCAGTTCTTGCAAATCCTAAACCAATTTGACAAAATAATGAAGCAAATATACTATTATTCCGAATGAATTTCAGTTGACAAATAGAGACGATGGAATTTAGAAATTCCATTTTACTGATCTGGTATAGAATTTTTGAGACAAAGTAATTTAGGGTCTGGACACAAATTACTTGCACAACTAGTCACTAATCATTGCAGAATCCTTGATTTAGTCATAGATTATTCACCCAAAACAAGAGTTTGCACAAATTTTAGGGTTTTGGGAATTTAGGCATATGAGGGAGTAATGGCAGGAGGAGGAGGATACGAAATGAGAAAATGATACCTTGAAACCTTCGGATTTTGAATCTCACTTGTTCCAGGAGGAAGCTTGCTCCAGCGGCAGCGAAGCAGAGAATTACGAGAGAGAGAGAATGTTTGTTTCGGCGTTTGAGAGAGAGAAGAATTACTGGAGTGTTTATTCGGTGTATTAGTTTATTAGAGAGAGAAGGTTTGGTTTGGTGATGAGTAAGATAATTTTTTTTCTCTCTCTTCCATGTGGCACAGCCACATCAGCCGGTCGCAAATCCGGTCCCCAAACCAATGTCCCCGTAGAATTATTGAAAAAAAAGAAGTGAAGATGGGACATAAATTTAGTAACTAAAAATAAATCAATATTTTTGTATATGCTTAATAGAAATTGATTTGCAGGCCGATGTCGGATTGATGCTTCAAGTTGTTGATGCTAATCACACCACGTTATTGTGGAAGACAATAAGGGACGATGAAGATTTGAGAACAGGGAAGAAAGCAGAGGCAATGAAGAAAGAAGAAACAGAAATAGTCAAGCAAGTGGTTGAGACTCACATGATAGTGGCTGTACTCGTAGCTACAGTAACCTTCATCGCTGGATTTACCATACCAGGTGGTTTCAATGGAAATGAAGGACCAAACCAAGGGCTGACAATTCTCACAAGAAAGGATGCTTTCAAGGCCTTTATGGTAACAGACGCAATTGCCTTCCTACTTTCGGCATCTTTATTAGTTATCTACTTCTTTGCAGCCACATACGACGATACTGACCAAATATGGGAATTTTACGCCAGTGCTGCACTTATCAATATTGCTGCAATTGGAGCAATGATGCTTGATTTCATTACAGGGACTTATGTCGTGCTAGCACATTCATTAGGCCTTGCAGTTGCTGTGTGTGTCATTAGTTGTTGCTTCTTTGTTGTACTGTATCTTTTAATCAAAAAATGTTTGCGTGATAGTCTGTAATTTATGTTGTTTGGAAACAACATAAATTATTATAGACTTATCGTAGGTTTCTGAGTTTGGAGAGAAACGGGATGATAAGAAAAAGTATAAGAGGAGAAGGGGTGGGAAATGATGGAATGAGATTATAATTTTCTATTGTTATGTTTGTCAATTTTAGAAAGGAATCCTGAAATGAATGAGATTTTAATTATATTTTTCATTGTTCGTGAGTTTAGAAGGAGAGAAGGGAAAGAAAATATTTTTATTTTTAAATTACACTGTTACTATATTATCTTTACATATAAATTTAATAAATGATATGATTTAATGATGTCCATCTATTAGAATTATTTTACTTGGTTGTTTTTTTCTTTCTTACACAAAAAACAAGACATTTTTTGAACATGAATGATGTATTACATTTGCAAAAAATTAAATTAAAAGACGATATAAAAGGTTAATTTTGAAATTCAATTTTGTAATAATTAATCAATAAGAACATGTTTTGCATAAATATCATAATCCAAACCTATATATATACGAGTATACAAAAGTATTGGTTATATATGCTTTTATATATGCTTTCGTCCCAAAAATATTGGTTATATATGCTTTTATACAGAAGATGTTCCGAGCTTAAAGACATCTTAGCAGCTCAGCACTAACTCCAACAAACAAACAAACAAACAACTCAACAACAAGAAGTCAGGGTCTGAGGGGTCCTTGTCCGAAGGGACTAAATGAAGTTCCAAGCCTGCTGGTTTGAAGAGTTCTTAGGGAACTAGAGAAGTTCCAAGGTCTGCCGGCCTTGAAGAGTTCTTTAGTGAATCAAGTATCAAGGTCACTTTTGCCTGAAGAAATCTTAGTTATTCAGGGTGATGCCCTTCCTTAGTGGAAATCCTGCTAGTTGAAAGCAGAAGAGTGGATTAGGAGCTTGAGTCTTTGAACCACTTAAAATCCCTTGTGTCTTTTACTTTATGTCATTTACATTATGTATATTAACTGTTATAACTGCTATGTATGTTTTAACTGCTTACAACCGAACTAACTCTAAGAACAATGTATGTATGATTACAAATATATCAATGAATGAGATCTTTTACTTATTCCGATGTGCTTGAAAAGATTCTTATATATGTTTGTCATATGCTAAATCATTAGCAATACAAGATAAATGAGAAAAAGTATTTAAAACAAAAAAGGATCTATTCAACCCCCATTCTAGATCTATATTGTGCCTACTAGGAACTAACAAAGAGTAATATTATTATTTTAACTCGTGCAATAGACTTTGTTCGGTTATTCGATTTAACCGAATAACCCAAAATTGAAACTTGTACAACCTAACCGAAACCCGTAAAAAAATTTGGATATAACTGAAATATTAAAAAAAATCGAATTGTCAAAAATTTCGGTTCGGTAATTCGGTTATATCCGTTTTTTGCTCAGTCCTAATAGAAACACACGTCCAAAAACGTTTTTTGTTTCCTCCATCCTTTGAACTCTACACCAAAACAACCATCATCTCATACCCAAAATCATCATAACCATGTATAATTAGTTAACTTTATAAAAGACGGAACACAAAAAATATACATATGCATGCAGTCTTCAATGTATTCTTTACAGCTTACACCAAGTATCCTTCAATGTATACCTAAAAATATAGTCAAAATAAAACAATTATAAATTCGAAACATAAGACCCTTTACTTTAGACTAATTAGCAAATATGACTCTCCTATTTATAATATTTTTGTTAAAATGTTCCTTATATTTTTTGTTTGGCACAACTGTTACTCAAATATGCAAAAGTATTCCTTCTCTATTTTTGGTCAATTTTTGTAAGTCAATTTTTTCCCCAAACTTTTATCATTTTCATTTATATAAATATGTATATTATCAATTTCATTTAACTTGATCTAATTAATTAAATTATGAACTTGTGCGATAAATGTTAAAAAATAACAAATATTTATTAAAAGATTAAAATTTTCAGAATTACATAAAATGTAAAAATAATTAAAAATATTTATTAAAATGTTAAAATATATTTTTTTCTAATGTAAAAATAAAATTTTAATACCCATAAAAAGTGCAAATTAACATAAAAAATTATATATTTTTCTAAATATTAAAATTTACGTAAAACAAACTTATAAAAAAATTATTACGAAACGAATCTTATATATCATATAAAATGTGACGCCCCCAAAATTAGGTATACATCACCCATCTTGAGTCGCCAAATACATGGTACAAAATTCAAATACAACTTAATTATACAACAATCGTGTAAATTACGACTAAACATATGCTGTGAGTTTTAATACAAATATTGTCATCTAGACAATATACAAATTTAATGGGGCCCTCATTACATTTATTATCACACTATTTCACAGAATAGTGAGGACTACTAATGCACCATCTAGGACCATCACCGTTCCCGACTAGTCCCTCGCCACGTTCTCATTTCTCAAGAGAACAATGAAAGCAAAAAGGGTGAGCTCAATTAGCCCAGTAAGAAATATTATGACTAAGATAATGCAGAATAAATTATCGTTAGCCTTCAACAGTGTTAAACTGATACAATATAACAACCATCAAGTTTAATTGTAGCAGAACAAGCAATCCATTAGAAGAGTCAAGTAGAGAATAAAATCTACTATCTTCTATGATTTAAAAGGTTTTTCATTACTTTTATCGCTAAGACTCAGATTAATAAATAATCCACATCATCAAATCATCCTTGCATTACAGGCCAGTGATATTCTTTAGTATCACGACCACGAATTATTCATGCACTACGGGCTAAAGATAATCATGTTTTTATCAACTATCCCCGATCATGCCATAAAATAATTCATCTTTGTACCCTTGGTCAAGAGAATTCATAGCCATAATAATACCAAAAATCGGCCCATCAATGCACTACGGGCCAACGAGGACTTTTTTCACATCATTTGTAACATTACGGTCATGATTATATACCGAATAATCCTAGTCATAATCATACCAAGTCCATCTATGCACTACTGTGCCATGTAGATGACTTTCAACATAATATAAACATGAGGATGATGACAATGACATAATAATTCAATAAAACAAGTTCAAGAATTAATTTATCCAGGAACCAATAACGTCCAAATTGTCAACATGATACTGCTTTGTGGAGTAAAAATTCAAGAATGCTCAGAAGAATATTTCCATGAAAAGATACTGGATAAAGCGCAAATATCAAGGATATTCCACTAATTTCATAGAGTATAGAAGCCAAAACTTTAACCAATAGAGTATCATAAAATATATGAAACTGCAATGGATTTTCACCCGCCATGCGGTAATCCACGTAGACAGCTCATTTCCACAATTAATAAGAAATGAATACGCAGGGTCATTCACTATGCATGTGGCAATCCACATAGATAGGTTATTCCAACAGAATAATAAAGAATGGAATAATGTATGATTCGCCACGCGTATGCGATAGACTACCGCATGCATAAAAGTTATTCCCAACAAAATAATAAATAATGGAACCAAGTTAGGCATAAACGCACAGATAGGATATTCCAATAGAATAATAAATAATGGAACCAAGGCCGGCGTAAACGCACAGACATGATATTTCGACAGAATAATAAAGGACGGAATATTAGAAGAATTTCACTATGTATGCGGTACTTCGCATAAACAGGTTATTCCAACATAATAATAAAGAATGGAATAACAGAAGAATTTCACCAAGTATATAGGGTAGATCAGCAGATACAAAAGTTATTCCAACAGAATAATAAATAACGGAATAACAGAAGAATTTCACCATATATGCGGTACTTCGCATAAACAGGTTATTCCAACATAATGATAAAGAATGAAATAACAAAAGTTCTCTTCATAAAGACGAAAGAAATAATACCCCTTACGAGTACAACAAATAATATCCCTTATCTTTGAAAGAAGAGTATTCCGATTGGTAGGACGAGGATATACTCGAAGAAAACTTGCACTACGCTTAAAGCTTTCTTAAACTCTAAAGAAATACGCTCAAGATTATAGAAGAAGAATTCTCTATCTAGAGTTTTAGTGAATTCGTAAGAAATAATAAAGGAATGAGCTTCTATTTATAGGAAAATGGACTGAATAGTAACTAATTCATGAACGATTCAGATTGATTTACTTTTAATCGGACGGTCCATATTTAAAGCAAAATCTTTTAAATAAAATATAATATATTCTATTTATAATCTAATAAAACGAATAACTTTATAAAAGTATTCTGTTTTATATAAAAAGATTTTACTATGCAAAACACGATGCAGGCACTATGCATAATAAAATATGATATATTCTATTTATAGAATAACTTTATAAAAGTATTCTGTTTTATATAAAAAGATTTTACTATGCAGGCACTATGCAATACTATGCATAATAAAATATGATATATTCTATTTATAGAAAAACTTTATAAAAGTATTCTGTTTTATATAAAAAGTTTTTCCATTTTATTACATTAATAATACTAATAAAACAAAACCGAGTAACTTATCACGTAAACATCAATAATCAATACTGGTAGTGCTACTATGCAACTAATGCCAGACATCGTATTTTTACTACCGAGTAGTTTAACAAGATGATAACGATATAAAACTTTCGCCGTTATTTTCATAAAATATTTTTATCGTTTTCTCAATCCGACAATAATTCCGTTGCGGGGTCCACCAATAATTGTGCCGTTGTACGAATATTTTCTGATAAAACGAATATTCCTCGACCAATCGAATATTATATAACAACTTGCATACTTTTCAAAATTTATAAATACTACCCACAACTATAACACTATCTCAAATCCACACCATAATATTAAAAAAATATTTCAAGAAAATTTAATCTTTATTCATAAAATCTAGGGTCTCACATAAAAAATATTAAAAATTATGTTAATTATCAAATATAGTATTTTAACTTTAGATATCACATCAAGCCAACAATTAATTAACCAATTTTCTAATTTGTAAACATTTGTTCTATTTGATAAAGAAAAAGAAAAGAAAAGAAAAAGTAATTTTAATTTTTTATAAGTAAATTATGATCTTAATTGTTTTTAATTTTATTTTCTTACCATTTATATTTTTTATGTGTTTATACATTTTAAATGTATGCATACTCTAAAAAATTATTATAGTTTAAAATAAAATATTAAAATACCAATTAATTAAGTAAATAGAGGATGAGGGAAAAAGAGAGGAGAGAGAGAAAGATGAGAGAGGAGAGGAGAGGAATAGGAGGAGAGAGAAAGAGAGAAGGCGGAGGAAATAAGAGAGGAGGGAGGAGAGAGAAAGGGAGAAGGAGTAGAGGAGAGAGAAAGAGGAGGAAATTTGGACGGAATTTTGTGTGTGAGATGAAATGTGAGCCTTTAGATTAAGTTAGAATAAATCTGAGTCGTTGTTGTGCTTTCTCAAATTATGGAATTCAAATTGGGTTCTGTGTTTATTATATAGATGATAAAGAAAAAGAAAAAAAAGAAAAAGTAATTTTTGTTATAAGTAAATTATGATCTTAATTGTTTTTAATTTTATTTTCTTACCATTGATATTTTTTATGTATTATACATTTTAAATGTATGCATACTCCAAAAAATTATTATAGTTTAAAATAAAATATTAAAATACCAATTAATTAAGTAAATGGAGGAAGACGGAAAAAGAGAGGAGAGAGAGAAAGATGAGAGAGGAGAAGAATAGGAGGAGAGAGAAAGAGAGAAGACAGAGGAAATAAGAGAGGGAAGAGGGAGGAGAGAGAAAGGGAGAAGGAGTAGAGGAGAGAGAAAGAGGAGAAAATTTGGGCGAAATTCTGTGTGTGAGATGAAATGTGAGCCTTTAGATTAAGTTAGAATGAATCTGAGTCGTTGTTGTGCTTTTTCAAATTATAGAATTCAAATTAGGTTCTGTGTTTATTATATAGATGATAAAGAAAGATAAAAAATAATAAAAAATAATTTTTGTTATAAGTAAATTATAATCTTAATTGTTTTTAATTTTATTTTCTTACCATTGATATTTTTTATGTATTATACATTTTAAATGTATGCATACTCCAAAAGTCCTGGTGGACTGTCACGCATATTGTATGACCCCAACTTTTATGAATAAAGATTAGTTTTTCTCAAAATATATTTTTGAATATTATGGTGTGGATTTGATATAATGTTATAGTTGTAGGTATTATTTATAAATTTTACAAAGTAAGCAAGTGGTTATATAATATTCGATTGGTCGAGGAATATTCGTTTTAACAGGGAATATTCGTACGACGACACAATCATTTGTAGACCCTCACAACGAAAGTATTGTCATAGTTAAAAAAACTATGTAATCATCTTTTATAAAAATAATAAATGAAAGTTTTACCGTTAAACTGTTGAACTACCCGGTGGTAAAAGTATGATAATACACGCATTGGTTGCATAGAGTAACACGATATTGATTATTGATGCTTACGTGAGAAGTCACTCAATTATACTCAATTATTGTTACAGTAATTGCTGCATAATATCTTTTATATTATTGATTCAATTATTGTTACAGTATCATCTGCATAATATTTTATATTATTAAATCAATAATTGCAAAGTTATTCATATTATTATTTGTAATATTGACAATGTCTAGAAAGTTCTGTCAAGGAGAGGTTTGGTCACCTAATTGCGCGCCTATAGGGAGAAATCTTTATCGGAAAGCCACCTCTTTCCTGGGAATGATCTGGTTGTAAAATATTGTGAGTTATAATATTAATGATGAATAAGTTCGTGTTGATAGAGATGAATTTGATATTTCCATTGTGTTGGGATTATTAGTGTTAATGTAAATTGACATCTATTTCGATAATAATGGATGTCTGGAGGTTATATTGACCAATCGAGTAATTAACCGGATAAATGAGCAATTAATTGCTATTAATTCACATGCTTATAACTATATGTTCATATGTGTGTATTATTGATTCACATGATTTACTATTAGGAGAGTTGGTGCAAGATTGATAATACTTGCATGACTAAATTTAAAATGGAGGTATAGTTGAAGGTACTATACTGTAATTAGTTTTTTCACATGATTACACTATTGAGTCACATGAATGAACTATTAATTCACATGATTTACTATTAGGGGAGGTGGTGCAAGTTTGATAATACTTGCATGACTAAATTAAAAATGAAGAAAAAGAGGAAGGTATTATACTGTAATATTTTGAGCCCCAAAACGTGCAATTATCAAAACTATATTTTCCTATAAATAGAAGCTCATTATTCTTACATTCTCACCAATTCACTAAGTCTTACAAGAGCAATTATTATAGAGAGAAAGAAGAAGAGAAGTCTGCTACCTCACTATTCCAAAGATCAGCTTTTCTTCTAAGGTAAGGGTATTATTTCTTTTCAGATTCATGAAGAGAGTTATTTTATTTCAATACTGTAAAGAAATTTATTCCGTTCTTTATTATTCATTGGAATAACTTTGTCTCACGTGGATTACCGCATGCATGGTGAATTCTTACGTTATTCCATTCTTTATTATTTCGTTGGAATAACTCGCTCTACGGACTCACCGCATGCATGGTGAATTCTTCTGTTATTCCATTCTTTATTATTCTGTTGGAATAACCTGTCTACGCGGACTACAACATGCATGGTTAATGACCCTTCGTATTCATTCCTTATTAAATTGTGAAAATGATCTGTCTACGTGGATTACCGCATGGCGGGTAAAAATCCATTTGCAGTTTCATATATTCTATTATACTCATTTGGTTAAAGTTTTGGCTTCTATACTTCATGAAATTAGTAGAATATCCTTAAAATTTGCGCTTCATCCAGTATCTTTTCATGGATTTATTATTCTGAGCATTCTAGATAAATTAAATTATAAATCTTTAAAATTTATCCTTGAACTTGTTTTATTGAATTATTATGTCATGGTCATCATCCTCATGCATATATTGTGATAAAAGTCATCTTTGGCTTACGTGCATAGATGGACTTGGTATGATTATGACTAGGGATTATTCGGTATAATCATGACCGTAATGTAACGAATGATGTGGTAAAAGTCCTCATTGGCCTGTAGTTCATTGATGGACAGTTGTTGGTATGATTATGATCAGGGATTATTCGGTATAATCATGACCATTGATGATTACATGAATATCCATGGTGGTAGTAGTGCGAGGATGATTCAATTTTATTTATTAAGCTGAGTCTCAGCGATAAAGTTGATGAAAAACTTTTTAAATCATAGAAGATAGTAGATTTTATGCTCTACTTAACTCTTCTAATGGATTTCTTGTTCCACTGTAGTTAAACTTGTTGTCTATTTTATTCTATCAGTTTAACATTGTTAAAGGCTAACGATAATTTATTCTGCATTATCTTAGTCATAATATTTCTTACTGGGCTAGTTGAGCTCACCCTTTTGCTTTCATTGTTCTCTTCAAGAAATGAGAACACAGCTGGAACTAGTCGGGGAATGGAGTGATGGTCTGAGATGGTGTCATAGTAGTCCTCACTATTCTATAATATGACAATAAATGTAATGAGGACTCCATTGAGTGTGGATATTTTCTAGATGAAAATATTCATATTAAAACTCTTAGATTATATTTTGTTATATTTTACACGACTGTTGCATAATTAAGTTGTATTTGAATTTTGTACCATGTATTTGGCGACCCAAGATGGGTGATCTATACCTATTTTGGGGGCGTTACAGTTGGTATCAAAGCTTAGGGATATGATCCCTGGCTGAGATGTGAGACAAGAACTAGGAGAGGAGAGACGGGGAATTCCTTCGCTAGTATGACCTACCTAAGTTTATTTGGTATTTATTTGGTCGGTCAAAGTATAGGGAAAATATGTGACATGTCAATTAACCCTTGTTTTGTGGCAGTATTTGAAAATGGCATCCAAAAATGTTGAGATAAGCAATGAAGCACATGAGACCGTTGAGTCACCAACGTTCAATACCCAGGATAATTTGCATCAGGATGGCAATAATCCTCAAAAAAACACCAACGCTGACCAAATGATGAACGATGGGATGTTCAGAGGCTTTATGCAATTCATGCAACATCAGGCGAGAGCGACTCCTGTTCAAAATGCAGGTGGAAACACTGGCAACTCTCGGACGGTCACCGCTAAACAGTTCAAGGAGCTGGGACCACCAGAGTTTATTGGAGAGCCAAAACCACTTAAGGCGGAGACGTGAATAAAACAGATCACCAAGATATTTGATGTCTTGAGATGCTCCGAGGAGCAAAAGGTTCCATTTGCCACCTTTATGTTGCGAGGAGAGGCATATTACTGGTGGGAATCTTTAAAGCGTACTCAACCTGCCGCACTGAAGATGTCTTGGGAGAAATTCCAAGAACTGTTCAACGACAAGTACTTTCCCGAAAGTATTCATCACATGAAAGAGGTAGAGTTCATCAAGCTAGAGTAGAACAATATGACTGTGTCACAGTACGAAGCTAAGTTTGCCGAGTTGTCCCGATTTGCGTCCCACTTGGTTGATAATGAGGAAAGAATGATGCGGATGTTTCTAAGAGGTTTGAAACCCGAGATACGTCAATACTTAATTTCTCACAAACTGTGTTTGTATTCAGATGTTGTAAATAGGGCTCAGTTATTGGAACGCGACAATGAGTCAACCCAACCAAGAGAGAGCAGCCGACAAAATGATAATACCAGTGGTAGCAGTCATCGAAGCTGTGACAACCAACGTGGAGGGAATCGACATGCCAGAAATGGCAACCACTTCGGTGGTAATCATGGCCAAGATAATAGAAGTGGAAATTTCAAGAAGAGGATATTCAAAAATGATGGAAAGACGTCATCACCATCACCTGTTGTTAAGGAAGGGGAACGACAGCCAATCGTATGTTACAAATGCGGAGGGGAGGGACATATCAGTCCAATCTGTATGCAGCAATCCAAAGCATGTTATAATTGCAGAAGAGAAGGTCACCTTGCCCAATTTTGTCGTGCACCAAAGTCAAGTCCAGCTGGGATGGAGGTATCAAAGGTCGTCCAGCATAAGACAAAACCTAGTAGTTCAAGGGAGGCGTTTGTCGTAACCTCCCAAAAAGCGAGGAATCCGAACGAGGTGATCACGGGTAAGCTAATCATAAACTCTAGTGAAGTTTATACCTTATTTGTTACCAGTTCTACCCATTCTTTTATTTCTCCTACTTGCGCTCAACATTTAAATTTGACTCCGGAGAAATTAGACTTCGACTTATCTATTGAAACTCCGTTGGGAGAAACCTTCATTACATCCACTGTTTATAAGTCTTGTTTGGTTCAAATCGGTACCCTCACATTACCTGTCGATCTTATTTCCTTAAAAATACTTGCATTTGATGTCATTTTAGGGATTGAGTGGTTAACTACTCATTATGCTAAAATTAATTATTTTCGTAAGGTTGTTAGCTTTCATATTCCTAATCAACCTATTATACGAATTCAAGCGACCAAACCGTTAAAATCAATCACGGTCATCTCAAGCCATAAAGCTATTCGTTCATTGAAAAACGGATGTCAAGCTTTCTTAGCTCATGTCACAGATTTAAACAAAAATACGTCAGATTTGAATGATATTTCTATTGTTAATAAATTTCCGACGTATTCCCGAAGAACTTTCACTACCTACCTCGAGCGTGAAATCGAGTTTGGTATCGACCTTAAACCCGGTACAAAACCTATTTCCAAAGCCCCATATCGAATGGCTCCTATTGAACTTCAGGAGTTAAAAACTCAACTGCAGGAATTGTTAGACATCAGTTTCATTTGTCCTAGTACGTCTCCTTGGGGTGCTCCTGTTCTATTTATGAAGAAGAAAGATGGAATTATGCGACTTTGTATCAATTATCGGGAGTTGAATCATGTTACCATCAAAAATAGGTACCCGTTGCCTTGCATTGATGATCTGTTTGACCAGTTGCAAGGCGCCAAATTCTTTTCAAAGACCGATCTTCGTTCTGGATATCATCAGTTGAAGATTAAAACTGATGACATTCCAAAGACTGCTTTTAGAACCGAAGACGGGCATTACTTAATTCTTAGTCATGTCTTTTGGATTGACTAATGCTCTTGCTGCCTTCATGGATATGATGAACCGAGTATTCAAGGAATATTTGGATCTCTTTGTGGTCGTCTTTATTGATGACATCCTCATTTACTCTAAAAGCCGTGAAGATCATGAGCAACACTTGAGGCTGATACTCCAAAAGCTTAGTGAAAATAAGTTATATGCCAAGATGAAGAAATGCGAGTTCTGGCTTGAGGAAGTAGCATTCCTTGGGCACGTGATATCAAATCATGGAATATCTATTGACTCGGCAAAGATTGAAGCAATTCAAAGCTGGGAGCAACCTAAGTTAGTGACCGAAGTACGTAGCTTTCTCGGCTTAGCTGGTTATTATCGGAGGTTCGTGGAAGGATTTTCTCGAATCACTACTCCATTAACTCAGCTGACTCGGAAAGATACAAAATTTGGTTGGAGCGAGGAATGTGAGAAGAGTTTTTAAGAACTCAAGAGGAGGCTTATTTCAGCACCTATTCTGACAATACCATCTGGCTCGGAGGGATTTGTCATCTACAGTGATGATTCAGGCAAAGGGTTAGGATGTGTTCTCATGCAACATGGAAAAGTCATAGCCTATGCCTCATGACAACTCAAAGAATATGAGAGGAATTATCCTACTCATGATCTAGAGTTGGCAGCTGTCGTTTTTGCACTTAAAATTTGGAGGCATTACCTGTATGGGGAGAAAGTGGAGATCTATACGGATCATAAAAGCCTTAAATATTTCTTCACTCAAAAGTAACTCAACATACGGCAACGACGATGGCATGAGCTGTTGAAAGATTACGATTATACTATCCAATACCATCATGGAAAAGCGAACGTAGTAGCTGACGCATTGAGTAGAAGATCATATGCAGGTACGAATGCAATATTGTCAACGCAAAGGCCCATTTTGTATGACTTAGAAAGGATGGAAATAGAGTTAAAGACTCTAGGGACCCATGTGATGATAGTGAATATACGAGTAGAACCGACTTTAATTGATAAAGTTAAAGCTGCTCAACTTACGGATCTGGAGCTGATGCGTATGAGGAAGAAAGTACAAGAAGGTGCTATTCCGGAAACAAGAATCGATGAAGAAGGAATACTTTGAGTTAACTCCAGACTTTGTGTTCCTAACGATTCTAACTTGAAGTATAAAATCATGATGGAGGCGCACAACACACCGTTTGCAATCCATCCTGGGAGTACCAAAATGTCTCATGATCTTTGACATACATTTTGGTGGAGCAATATGAAGAGAGAGATAGCAGGGTTTATCTCAAGGTGTCTAACTTGTCAACGAGTCCAGGCAGAGCATCAAGTGCGAAAAGGTTCATCGCAACCACTTGAAATTCCAGAATGGAAGTGGGAACACATTACCATGGATTTCGTTACTGGTCTTCCCAAGGTTTCTCAAGGCATAGATGCGATTTGGGTCATTGTTGATAGATTGGCCAATTCTGCTCATTTCTTACCGATACGAGAAACTTATACACTTGAACATCTTGCTCGTATATACATAAACAAGATTATAAGATTGCATGGTATGCCAGTATCCATAGTTTCAGATCGAGACCCAAGATTCACTTCACGATTTTGGGTTAGTTTACAAAAAGCTATGTGCATGGATTTACGATTTAGTTCGGCATATCATCCTCAAATGGATGGGAAGTTGGAAAGGACTATTCAAACTCTTAAAGATTTATTATGACTCTGTGTCCTTGACTTCAAGGGAAGTTGGTACAAGTTCTTACCATTGGTGGAGTTTTCCTACAACAATAGTTATCAAGCAAGTATTGGCATGGCTCCATTTGAAGCGTTGTATGGAAGAAAGTGTCGTTCTCCAGTATGCTAGGATGAGGTGGGTGAAGCAACGTTGTTGGGATCGGAGTTGGTAGGTATGACTATGGAAAAGATTCAAACGATCCGACAACGTATAAAAACCTCACAAGATCGACAAAAGAGTTATGCTGATCTTCATCGAAAGGACGTGGAATTCAATATTGGAGATCATGTGTTGTTACGTGTTGCTCCACGGGGAGGAGTTACGAGATTTGGAAAGAGATGAAAGCTCAATCCTCAATTCATTGACCCATTTATAATCCTCGAATGAGTAGGAACTGTGGCCTATAGACTCGCCTTACCGCCAAGTATGTCTCGTATTCATAACATTTTTCACATATCTATGTTACGTAAATATATGAAAGACCCGAATCAAATTATTGAATTAGAACCAGACGAGATAGAGGAAGATTTAACATATGAAGAGTTACCTTTTAAAATCTTGGATAAGAAGGATCATATTCTACGCTCCAAGGTTATACCTCAAGTCAAAGTTTTGTGGAGAAACCACGATATGGAGGAAATGACCTGGGAGTTAGAATCTGAGATGAAGTCAAGGTATCCTCACCTCTTCGATATACCAGGTACGCACCCTAATTTCGAGGACAAAATTTCATAAGAAGGGAGGTTGTAAGACCCCAACTTTTATGAATAAAGATTAGTTTTTCTCGAAATAATATTTTTGAATATTATGGTGTGGATTTGATATAATGTTATAGTTGTGGGTATTATTTACAAATTTTGTAAAGTAAGCAAGTGGTTATATAATATTCATTTTAATAGGGAATATTCGTATGAAGGCACAATCATTGGTGGAACCCCACAACGAAAATATTGTCGTAGTTAGAAAACGACAGAATCATCTTTTTATAAAAATTACGGCGAAAGTTTTACCATTAAACTGTTGAACTACCCGGTGGTAAAAAGTACGATGTCTGGCGTGGTTGCATAGTAGCACGGTATTGATTATTGATGCTTACGTGAGAAGTCACTCAGTTATACTCAATTATTTCTACAGTAATTGCTGTATAATATCTTTTATATTATTGATTCAATTATTATCACAGTATCATCTGCATAATATTTTATATTAATAATTGAGACGACAAAGTTATTCATATTATTATTTGCAATATTGACAATGTCTAGAAAGATCTGTCAAGGAGAGGTTTGGTCACCTAATTGCGCGTCAATAGGGAGAAATCCTTATCGGAAAACCCCCTCTTTCCTGGGAATGATCTGGTTGTTAAATATTGTGAGTTATAATATTAATGATGAATAAGTTCGTGTTGATTAAAGATGAATTTGATATTTCCATTATGTTGGGATTATTAGTGTTAATGGAAATCGACATCTATTTCGATAATAATGGATGTCTAGAGGTTATATTGACCAATTGGGTAATTAACCGGGATAAATGAGTAATTAATTGCTATTAATTCACATGCTTATAACTATGTGTTCACATGTGTGTACTATTGATTCACATGATTTACTATTAGGGGAGTTGGTGCAAGATTGATAATACTTGCATGACTAAATTAAAAATGGAGGTATAGTTGAAGGTACTATACTGTAATTAGTTTTTTCACATGATTACACTATTGAGTCACATGAATGAACTATTAATTCACATGATTTACTATTAGGGGAGGTGGTGCAAGTTTGATAATACTTGCAGGACTAAATTAAAAATGAAGAAAAAGTGGAAGGTATTATATTGTAATATTTTGAGCCCCAAAACGTGCAATTATCGAAACTATATTTTCCTATAAATAGAAGCTCATTCTTCTATCATTCTCACCAATTCACTAAGTCTCACAAGAGTAATTATTATAGAGAGAAATTATAGAGAGAAAGAAGAGAGAGAAGTCTTACCTCACTATTCCGATTATCAATTTTCTTCTAAGGTAAGGGTATTATTTATTTCAGTATTCATGAAGAGAGTTATTTTCTTTCAATACTCGTAAGAGTCATGTTATTCCATTCTTTATTATTACATTGGAATAACACATCTCACGCGGACTACCGCATGCATGGTTAATTCTTCTGTTATTCCATTCTTTATTATTTTGTTGGAATAACCTGTCTAAGCGGACTACCGCATGCATGGTGAATTATTCTGTTATTCCATTTATTTATTATTACATTGGAATAACACATCTCACGTGACTACTAGCATGCATGGTGAATGACCCTTCGTATTCATTCCTTATTAAATTGTGGAAATGATCTGTCTACGTGGATTACCGCATGGCGGGTGAAAATCCATTTGCAGTTTCATATATTCTATTATACTCATTTGGTTAAAGTTTTATCTTCTATACTCCATGAAATTAGTAGAATATCCTTGAAATTTGCGCTTCATCCAATATTTTTCTTGGATATATTATTCTGAGCATTCTGGATAAATTAAATTATAAATATTTAAAATTTATCCTTGAACTTGTTTTATTGAATTATTATGTCATGGTCATCATCCTCATGCTTATATTGTGATGAAAGTCATCTTTGGCTTACGTGCATAGATGGACTTGGTATGAATATGACCAATGATTATTCAGTATAATCATGACCGTAATGTAACGAATGATGTGGTAAAAGTCCTCATTGGCCTGTAGTTCATTGATGGACAGTTGTTGGTATAATTATGACCGGGGATTATTCGGTATAATCATGACCATTGATGATTACCTGAATATCCTTGGCCGTAGTGCGAGGATGATTCGATTTTATTTATTGTCGAGTCTCAAATGATAAAGTTGATGAAAAACTTTTTAAATCATTGAAGATAGTAGATTTTATGCTCTACTTGACTCTTCTAATGGATTACTTATTCCGCTGCAGTTAAACTTGTTTTCTATTATATTCTATCAGTTTAACATTGTTGAAGGCTAACGATAATTTATTCTGCATTATCTTAGTCATAATATTTCTTACTGGGCTAGTTGAGCTCACCTTTTTGCTTTCATTGTTCTCTTCAGAAAATGAGAACGTAGCTGGAACTAGTCGGGGAATGGAGTGATGGTCCGAGATGGTGTCATAGTAGTCCTCACTATTCTATAAAATAGTGTGACAATAAATGTAATGAGGACTCCATTGAGTGTGGATATTGTCTAGATGACAATATTCGTATTAAAACTCTTAGATTATGTTTTGTCGTATTTTACACGAATGTTGTATAATTAAGTTGTATTTGAATTTTGTACCATGTATTTGGAAACCCAAGATGGGTGATGTATACCTATTTTGGGGGCGTCACAGTTGGTATTAAAGCTTAGGGATATGATCCCTGGCTGATATGTGAGACAAGACCTAGGAGGGGAGAGACGGGGAATTCCTTCGCTGGTATGACCTACCTAAGTTTATTTGGAATTTAATTGGTCGGTCAGAGTATAGGAAAATATGTGAAATGTCAATTAACCCTTGTTTTGTGGCAGTATTTGAAAATGGCATCCAAAAATATTGAGATAAGTAATGAAGCACATGAGACCGTTGAGTCACCAACGATCAATACCCAGGATAATAATAATAATAATAATAATAATAATAATAATAATAATAATAATAATAATAATAATAATAATAATTGTAAGACCCCAAATTTTATGAATAAAGATTAATTTCTCTCGAAATATATTTTTGAATATTATGGTGTGGATATGATATAATGTTATAGTTGTGGGTAATATTTACAAATTTTGCAAAGTAAGTAAGTGGTTATATAATATTCGATTGGTCGGGGAATATTCGTTTTAAAATGGAATATTCGTATGACGGCACAATCATTGGAGGACCCCACAACGGAAGTATTGTCGTAGTAAGAAAACGACATAATTATCTTTTTATAAAAATAATTGCGAAAGTGTTACCAATTAAACCGTTGAACTACCCGGTAGTAAAAGTACGATGTACGCATGGTTGCATAGTAGTAGCTACGGTATTGATTATTGATGCTTACGTGAGAAGTCACTCGGTTATACTCAATTATTGCTACGAGAATTGTTGCATCATATCTCTCATATTATTGATTGAATATTGTCACAAGATCATCTCGCATTATATGATATATTATTAAATCAATAATTGAGCGACAAAGTTATTCATATTATTAAATTACAATATTTACAATGTCTAGAAGTTACATCGAGAAGAGGTTTGGTCACCTAATTCAAGGCGCCAATAAGGAGAAATCCTTATCGGAAAGCCCTCTTTCACGGAGCGATGCGGTTGTTAAATATTGTGAGTTATAATATTAATGATGAATAAGTTCATGTTGATTAAAGATGTATTTGATAGTTCCATTGTGTTGGGATTATTAGTGTTAGTGGTAATCGACATCTATTCCGATGACAATTGATGTCTGGGGGTTATATTGATAAATCGGGTAATTTATCGGATAAATGAGCAATTAATTGTTACTAATTCACATGCTTATATAACTATTTGTTCACATGTGTGTACTGTTGAATCACATTCATGTACTATTAGGGGAGTTGGTGCAAGATTGATAATACTTGCATGACTAAATTAAAAATGGAGGTATAGATAGAGGTACTATACTGTAATTCGTATTTTTTCACATGATTATACTATTGATTCACATGATTGAACTATTGATTCACATTATTTACTATTAGGAGAGGTGGTACAAGTTTGATAATACTTGCAGGACTAAATTAAAAATGAGAGAAAAGTTGGAGGTATTGTACTGTAATATTTCTAGCCCCAAAACGTGCAATTATCGAAACTATATTTTCCTATAAATAGAAGCTCATTCTTCCTTCATTTCTCACCAATTCACAAAATCTTTAGAAGCAATTATTATAGAGAGAAATTATAGAGAAAGAAGAAGAGAAGTACATTACCTCTTTATTCCAAATTATCCAGTTTTTCTAAGGTAGGGGTATTATTTCTTTCTTTCGTCTTCATGAAGAGAACTTCTATTATTCCATTCTTTATTATTATGTTGGAATAACTTGTTTATCGCTAAGTCCGCATACACATGTGAAATTCTTACATTATTCCATTCTTTGTTATTCTGTTGGAACATCATCACATGCGTGCGTTACGCATAACTTTTGGTTCCGTTATTTATTATTCATTGGAACATCCATGCATGCGCTAATGCATGACCTGGTTCCGTTGTTTATTATTTTGTTAGAATATCCTATTTGTGCGTTTACGCATGACCTGGTTCCATTATTTATTATTTTGTTAGAATAACCTATCTGTGCGGTCTATCGCTTGCCTGGTGATTTCTTTTGTTATTCCATTATTTATTATACTCAGTTGGTTAAATTTTTGGCTTTTATACTCCATGAAATTAGTGGAATATCCTTGATATTTGCGCTTCATCCAGTATCTTTTCATGGAAACATTCTTCTGAGCATTCTTGAATTTTACTCTACAAAGCAGTATCATGTTGACAATTTGGACGTTATTGGTTCCTGGATAAATTAATTTCTGAACTTGTTTTTATTGAATTCTTATATCATTGTCATCATCCTCATGTTTATATTATGTTGAAAGTCATTTGTGGCCTGTAGCGCATAGATGGACTTGGTATGATTATGACCAGGGATTATTCGGTATAATCATAACCGTAGTGTTACAAATGATGTGGTAAAAGTCCTCATTAGCCCGTAGTGCATTGATGAACAGATGTTGGCATGATCATAACCATTGATGAATACACGAATATCCTTGGCCCGTAGTGCATGGAGAATTTGTGGTCGTGATACTAATGAATATCCTTGGCAGTAGTGCGGAGATGATGTGGTTTATTTATTAAAAGTGAGTCTCAAATGATAAAAGTGATGAAAACCTTTTAAATCATAGAAGATAGTAGATTTTATTCTCTACTTGACTCTTCTAATGGATTGCTTGTTTCATTTATGATTAAACTTGATGTTTGTTATATTTTATCGGGTTTAACACTATTGAAGGTTAACGATAAATTATACGCATTATCTTAGTCGTAATATTTCTTCTTTGGGCTAGTTGAGCTCACCCTTTCTTTCACTATTCTCTTGAAATGAGAACGTGGCGGGACTAGTCGGGAAGCGGAGTGACGATCCAGATGATAGCATTAGTAGTCCTCACTATTCTGTTAAATAATGTGACAATAAATGTAATGAGGACTCCATTGAGTTTGTATATTGTCTAGATGACAATATTCTTATTAAAAACTCTTAGATTATATTTTGTCGTATTTTACACGACTGTTGTATAATTAAGTTGTATTTGAATTTTGTACCATGTATTTGGCGACCCAAGATGGGTGATGTATACTTATTTTGGGGGCGTCACAGTTGGTATCAAATCTTAGGGATATGATCCTTCGCTAAGATGTGAGACTAGAACTAGGAGGGGAGAGACGGGGAATTCCTTCGCTAGTATGACCTACCTAAGTTTATTTGGTATTTAATTGATCGGTCAGAGTATAGGGATAATATGTGACATGTCAATTAACCCTTGTTTTGTGGTAGTATTTGAAAATGACATCCGAGAATGTTGAGAATAACAATGGAGCATAAGAGACCGTTGAGTCTCCATAGATCAATAATTAGGATAATGTGCATCAGGAAGGCGACAATCCTCATGCAAACAACAACACTCACCAAATGATGAACGATGGAATGTTCAGAGGCTTTATGCAATTCATGCAACATCAGGCGAGAGCGGCTCCTGTCCAAAATGTAGGTGGAAACACTTGAAACTCTCGGACGGTCACCGCTAAATAGTTCAAGGAATTTGGGACCACCAAGTTTATTGGAGAGCCAAAACCACTTAAGGTGAGCGTGGATAAAGCGAGATCACCAAGATATTTGATGTATTGGGATGCTCCGAGGAGCAAAAGGTCCCTTGCCACCTTTATGTTGTGAGGAGAGGCTGATTCTTGGTGGGAATCCAGAAAGCGTACTCAACCTTGCCTTGAAGAAGATGTTGGGAGAAGTTCCAAGAACTATTCAACAACAAGTACTTTCCCAAAAGTATTCACATGAAAGAGGTAGAGTTCATCAAGTTGGAAGAACAATATGACCGAGTGTCGCGAAGTACGAAACTAAGTTTGCCGAGTTATCCCGATTTGCGTCTCACTTGGTTGACAATGAGGAGAGAATGACGAGATGTTTCTAAGAGGTTTGAAACCCGAGATAAGTCAATATCTAATTTCTCATAAACTGTGTTTGTATTCAGTTTTTGTAAATAGGGCTCAGTTATTGGAGCGCGATAACGAGTCAACGCAACCAAGAGAAAGCGGTAAGCAAAATGATAATAATACGGTGGTAGCGATCATCGAGGCGGTGACAACAAATGTGTCGGATTGGAGGTATTAAAAATCAAACCGGTATTTTTTGAGATATATTATGGAGTTATAATTTTTTATCCGATCGTTGGATCGTTGTAATTTTTGGATATGTTATACATATATAAGTTGAGTATATGTCCACAAATTTTGAACCGATTAAAATGAGCGTATGATTTGTTATGAATTTTAAGAGGTGGTGATAGGAAATCGGGGTTATAAATCATTTTGGTGGAAAATTCTAGAATTGGTGGGCCCCACTCTTGGTTGGTGAAGAAATGTGTTGAGATTTTTATTCAAATGTGGTGGGTGGGAATAGTAGCAGGTAAAGCCATTAGGTTGCAGGCTAAGTCTGCTTCGGCGTGCTAACATTTTCCTATAAATAGAGGGCTAAGTTAGAATTGAAAATCACACCAGAAAAAAGTTTTCTCTCTTTCTCTCTCTAGATTATTGAGTGTATTTTGTGAGTATTTAGATACTTTGTGAGTTTTTGTTAATCAATGCAAGTTTCCTTCAAATTTTATACCGATATTCCATCAAATCTTGATATTTTGAGGTAAGGGATATTATCTTCTTCTTAAATGATATTTTCTTCAATATCATTATCTAGAAAATATTGGTATGAACTTTTTATCAAATTTGAAACTTTTTGTGTGGAGTTTACTATTCACGATATACGACCTTTATTCATTTAATATGGCATTATTCACCAAAAATGAAATTTTCTTCTTTTTGTCCAAGTTGTCTATTATGGTTACTATCTTTGATTGTATCCATGTTTTGATCATTATTTTTGAATTACGCTTCAAAATTGGTTATTTGAGAATATTATTGAACTTGGACAAAATCAGAATACTTAATCCTTAATATTTGATCATGTTATCTCTTTGGATTCGTTTTCTTTAAAATATTTTTCATCCTCCTCGGTCCTAAATGATGATACAAATGAATATCTTTGGCTGTGTAGTGCAAAAGATGAATGATTACCTAATGAATATCTTTGGCCCAGTAGTGCAAAAAGATGAGCAGTGTTGAGATAAACATGACCAACTGGTGATACAAATGAATATCTTTGGCCTATAGTTCAAAGATGAATATTTGATTCAAGATGTATATTGATGATGGACTTTTAAATCTTAGAAGATAGTAGAATTCTTTCTCTACTTGACTCTTCTAATGGATTCTTTATTTTTCATTGCAGATTGTTGATCTAAAACTTGTTGTCTATTATATTTTATCAGATTATTCCCTGTTGAAGACTAATGATAATTTGTTGTATATTATCTTAGTCATAATATTCTTTACTGGGCTAGTTGAGCTCACCCTTTTGTTCCATTTTTCTTCTCAGGAGGTGAGAATATAGCAGGAACTAGTCGGGGTATGGAGTGATGGTTCTAGAAAGTTGTTTTAGCAGTCCTCACTATTTTTAAAATAGTATATCAATAATTGTAATGAGGACTCCTTTTGAGTTCTTATACTCTCTATTTGTATTTAAACTCACAGTTTAATAAAGTTGTATTTGTTTCTGTACCATGTATTTGGCGACTCAGAATGGGTGATGTATACCTATTTTGGGGGCGTAACATAATCTAATTAAATTTAAGCCCAAGCTAAGGTCCAATGGGTTAAAGTGATCTATGGGGCAACCCATGATCATGTGGTAAATCTTGGTGACCAAGTGTTGTGGGGAGCAAGTAACTTAGAGGCTAAGTGTTGTACTGACCAAGACATTAATGTGATGGCCAAGTAATTGTTGTGGTTAGCAAGTAAACTTGGGGATTAAGAAATGAATAGTAAAGAGGTTACTAAGGAGGTGGGAGGTCCTAATGACCTAACCTAGGATGTCCTATAAATAGAGAGCTTAAGCATTCATTTGTTGGTTGTTAGTTTTTCATCCAACTTAAGTGAAGAACTTATTTGGTAGAGAGAATAAACACATATAAGTTATACTTCCTTTGTGAGATTTTCATCCAATAACTTATAGCTTATTGGTTAGAGAGAAAAAGTTACAAAAGGTAGAGAGTTAGCCTTTGAGATTCAAGAAGCAAGAAAGAAGAACAAAGATTTGCCAAGTGTTATCAAAGGGTAAGTAATATTAAACCATGATTCTCTTTCTCTTCCATTGTTAGAGAAGGGGGTAGTGGTAGGATTTGTATGCTAAGAAATGATAAGAATGAATAATCAATGGAATTAAGCCGTATACGTAATGAATAAGTAATGAGAATAAGTTATGAATTCATAAGGAACCTATATGAACTTTTTATATGTTTTCTTAATAAGATGGTATGATAATAGGAAGCTAGGATGGTGGTTAAAAGATTAAGTTCATAAGAAGTCATGAGAAATGGAATCAAAGTAATCTATATTTTCATAAGTTACAAACTCACAACGAGATAGTAATAACTTATCATGTTTATAAGTTAATAAAGCACGTATGTCAAGATGTTAGTATAATGGATTGAATTCAATTGAAACAGTTTAAAAATTTTAATTAATGAAGTTTCGCCGGAATTCACACGATTAGACGACAATCGTCGAATTCGTGAAATTCTCAGAATGGAAGTCAATTTTTGATATTGAGTTTGGAAACGTTGGTTTTCAATAGAGACACGTCTTATTTGGCATTATAGAGTTGCGAACTCAAAAATGGCTGGATTCTTACTTAGAACGAAGAAACGAGCATTGAACGTTCACGAACGTTTATCGTTTTCGTTAAAAATGGACTAATAGGTGGAATTTTAGCAAACGAAGTTGAATAGATAAAATTCTTGCATGAACACGTAGAATACGTAATTTGTGAACCGTAGGCTCTTGAACGAGCCAATTCGAACTTATAACGAAGAAGTTATGAGGCCGAGAATCTCACATAAAAAGTCAACTGTTAAAAATTTTCAAGTGCTGAGTACTGGAGCCGCGGCACCAGTCAAGGCAAAATAAGTCACGCCGCAGCGCTAAAGTGAGCATGAGTCCCTAGAGAGTCACGCTGTGATCGTGAAGATATAATATAGAGACTTCATTGTGCAGTGCAAGTCCGGATTTTGAGTATTAAGTGGTGACGCCGTAGCGCGACACCAAGTAATCGTCATACTTGCCCGCCAAATTTTAAAACATAAAGCGGCACCGTAATGGTTACAAATAGAGTATGAAGGGAAATTGTTTAGCAATGAACTAAGGGACTTAATATAATATTGTTAAGTCATAACTAAACCTCAAGTGTGATCACTTAGAGTTAAAGTAAGTCAATTGAAGATGAACACAAATGGTATGCAATAAGCGTACTTAACCATTGAAGATCGAGTTTTAATTAATAATGTAAGGACGTTAGTAAGCCGTGAGGAAGGATAATTAACTTGAACCGAGTTGTATTAATGAAATAATTTCAATTAAGTTATAGAAGAGAACGAAGTTGGTAAGAATGATGTAAAAGAATGACGGAAAGCCGGAACCCATAAATAACAAATCTAATACGGGATTAGATTGAGAAGTAGGGTAAGATTCTTTAGGAACTATGTATGTTCATTCATGACCTAATGTGGTATGTTATGTGATTATGTGTTCTAGAGACTGTAAAGACTTAAAGGAAACATAATTTTACTGTAGCAGACGCTGAAGGCAAGTTTTTCTTAAACGCTTGACTAACCCTCGTGTTAGCCAGGTTTTCAAATGATTTAAGTTATGAGATGCATGTATGGTTTTAAAGAAAGAGTCGATGCCAGTTTTAGCTCGGCTAGACTAATCGTGATAGATTGATTGAACTGTTTACAAGTCTTTCAATATAGAATTGCTAACGCTATCCTACGCCAATCGTTTGGTATGGATTCAACGTAAGCTTGAATATGAATAAACAAATGTATTTTTCATCGAGTATTCGATGGGCACGTGAGGTTGCCACAACTTAAACGTACACACGTTTAATGGATGTAGTGTTGATACACATAGAGTACTATAGGCTGATCACCTAGAAGTGCTCGTAAGATATGCCGGACTTACGGACTTCGTGCCAGGTTGTCCTTTTCAAAGAAACTATAAGACGTTCACGTCTTGAACCAAAATTGATGAATGTTGTTATTATGAAATGTTTTGAAGGAAAAGAAAAACACTATTTTAAGTTATTGATAGTACTTCTTAATTATCATCCAATTATTGAAGATATATGATTCCTATGTTTCAAGCATGCTTTTAAAATGAAATTGTTTTACTTGCTGAGCTTGTTATGCTCACTCTTTCTTGAACCATATGAATGCAGCTTAGACCGAATGGACCGAAGGATTCGTCAAGGATAAAGTGAAGTCTAAAGTGAACTTGTAAATTACTTATGTAATAGTATAGGTTTGTAATGATAATATTTGATATTATGACAAGAACAAATGTAACGGTTATAAAGAACCTGGGGAATGGTAGTATTGTTTTAGAATATATATAAGATATATTCGTTCTTTTGAGGCATTTCAATTAAATGTTTGTGTGAACTGTAGCACCGTGGAGCACCATCTGTCGAGTTGGAAGAGACCCGGATTTGGGGGCGTCACAGCTACAAGTGATGGTTATTGGTGATTCTAAAGATTGCATATCTCTACCCAACAACATAATTAAATGGCTCGAGTAGACTGACTGATTATCAAGAGATTGACATCAGTAAGGTATATGACATTATCTTTTCTAAAATGCTTATTTTAATGATTGAAGAATTGCATTATATGATAATATGTATATGTTGCATCATTATTAAATTATCTCAGTGTTCTATCAAATGATCATTTCTTCTTCAAAAGGAGAAAGAGAGTGCAAACAGAGTTGCGATGTACTCTGCGAAACATTGTCTCTTTTTGATAAGGCGTATATAGAAACTCAAAATTTTGCATTTCTGTTACTAACCATGCAGGAGGAAAGAATCGTCTTTTATCTTCCAGAGATTACCTTGGAAGTTAAATCATCAAATCCAACCCCAGATGTAAGACCCTAAATTTTATGAAATGAAAGTATTCAATTTTTTTATAATTATTATTTTATTTAGTAAATGGTTAAATTGATAAAGGTTAAAGTTAAGGGTGACATTTGAAAATTTTACAAAGTAAGCAAGTTGTTACAAAATATTCATTGTGTCGGGGAATATTTAATTGGTCGGGGAATATTAGTTTTAACAAGGAATATTTGTACGACGGCACAATCATTGGTGGACCCCAAGCGGAATGCTTTGTCGTAGTTAGAAAATGATGAAATATTTTTTAAAATAACGGTGAAAGTTTTACCGTTAATTTGTTGAACTACCCGGTAGTAAAAAGTACGATGTCTGGTATGGTTGCATAGTAGCACTTGTATTGATTATTGATGCTTATGTCTTGAAGTCACTCGGTTATACTCAATTATTGCTACAGTAATTGTTGCATCATATCTCTCATATTATTGATTCAATTATTGTCACAGTATCATCTGCATAATATTTATTATTATTAAATCAATAATTGAGACGACAAAGTTATTCATATTATTATTTGCAATATTGACAATGTCTAGAAAGTTCTGTCGAGGAGAGGTTTGGTCACCTAATTGCGCGCCAATAGGGAAAAATCCTTATCGGAAAGCCCCCTCTTTCCTGGGAATGATCTGGTTGTTAAATATTATGAGTTATAATAATAATGATGAATAAGTTCGTGTTGATTAAATATGAAATTGATATTTCCATTGTGTTGGGATTATTAGTGTTAGTGGAAATCGACATCTATTTCGATAATAATTGATGTCTGGAGGTTATATTGACCAATCGGGCAATTAATCGGATAAATGAGCAATTAATTGCTATTAATTCACATACTTATAACTATGTATTCACATGTGTGTACTATTGATTCACATGTATGTACTATTAGGGGAGGTGGTGCAAGATTGATAATACTTGCATGATTAAATTAAAAATGGAAGTATAGATGAAGGTACTATACTGTAATTATAGAGCTATTGAGTCACATGATTGTACTATTAATTCACATGATATACTATTAGGGGAGGTGGTGCAAGTTTGATAATACTTGCAGGACTAAATTAAAAATGAAAGAAAAGATGAAGGTATTATACTGTAATATTTTGAGCCCCAAAACGTGCAATTATCGAAACTATATTTTCCTATAAATAGAAGCTCATTCTTCCTTCATTCTCACCAATTCACTAAGGTTCACAAGAGCAATTATAGAGATAGAAACTATAGAGAGAGAAGCTATAGAGAGAAAGAAGAAGCGAAGTCTGCTACTTCACTATTCCAGTATCCAATCTTTTTCTGAGATAAGGGATATTATTTGTTGTATTAGTAAGGGGTATTATTTATTTCATATTCTGAAGAGAAATTATTTTTAGTATTCGTATGAATATTATTTTTCGTTTAATATTCATAAAGGGTCTTATTTCTTTCTTATTCACGAAGAGAGTTATTTCTTTCAATACTCGTAAAGGTTGTTATTCCATTCTTTATTATTCTGTTGGAATAACCTGTATACGCAGACTACCGTATGCATGGTAAAATTCTTCTATTATTTCATTCTTTATTATTTTGTTGGAATAACCTGTCTATGCGGACTACCGTATGTATGGTGAAATTCTTCTGTTATTCCATTCTTTATTATTCTGTTGGAATAACCTGTCTATGCGGACTACCGTATGCATGGTGAAATGCTTCTGTTATTCCATTCTTTATTATTCATTGGAATAATCATATCTACGGGACATCGCATGTATGGTGAATGACCCTTCATTATTCATTCTTTATTAAATTGTGAAAATGATCTGTCTACGTGGATTACCGCATAGCGGGTGAAAATCCATATGCAATTTTGTATATTATATTATACTCGTATGAGATATCATTTCTTTTGTACTCGTCATGGAATATTGTCTTCTTTTATATTTTCCTTTTATGAGTACTATTCACGGAGTAATATTAATGAGTTACTATTTACGGGTTACTATTCACCCGATTATTATTCATTTGAATATTATTCACTCGGGTATTCGGGACACTTTTCGTGTCGGAGTACTATTCACGAGTTACTATTCACAGGTTACTATTCACCCGGTTATTATTTACTAGAATATTATTCACTCGGGTATTTGGGACACTTTTCATGCCAGGATACTATTCACGAGTTACTATTCTCGAAGAACTATTCACAGGGTACTATTCACAGAGTACTATTCACCCGAAAAAATGTATTTCTTTTATGTCCAAATTATTTTTGATACATGAATATTATTCTTGAATTTTACTCCACAAAGCAGTGTCATGTTGACAATTTGGATATTTTTAAACTCTGGATAAATTTAAAGTCTTTAATATTTATCCGTGATTTCGTTTGATTAATGCTTATATCATTGTCATCATCCTCATGCTTATATTTTGATGAAAGTCATCTTTGCCTTACGTGCATAGAGATGAATTTGTTGATTGATTAGTATGATTATGACGAGGATCATTCGGTATAATCATGACCATAATGTTGCAAATGATGTGGTAAAAGTCATCATTGGCGTAGTAGTGCATTGATGGGATGTTTGTTTGGTATGATCATGACCATGGGTTCTCTTGCCAAGGTGCAAAGATGAATTATTTTATGGCGTGATCATGACTGTTGATGAAAACACGATTATCCTTGGCCCGTAGTGCATGGATAATTCGTGGTCGTGATCTTAATGAATATCCTTGGCTTTTGTAGTGCATGGATAATTAGGTGATGTGGATTATTTATTGTCTTTGAGTCTCAGCGATAAAATATTGATAATAAACTTTTAATTCGTAGAAGATAGTAGGTATCATGCTCTACTTGACTCTTCTAAAATACTGATTGCATGTCTTTGGTTTGTGAGTGCAAGGATGAAGCTGTTAATGAATATCTTTGGCCCGTAGTAGTAAAAAGATGAATTTATTAGTATGATTATGAACAAGAACTGTGATTTGGTATAACCATGATCTTTGATGTTTCAGGTAAAGACAGGTGATGAAAATTATCTTCGTCTTGGGTGCGAAGAGGAATTTAGAATCACAATTATGATTATGAGTTATTCACATGATTGTGGACAGGAATTGTTGATTGATGTTATAGGGATAAAATATTGTTGGTGGAATTTTAACATGGAGAAGATTATAGACCTTATGGTCTATTTAACTCTTCTAATGGATTGCTCGTTCCGCTGCAACTATGGTTGAAAAGTTTTATCATCTACCATATGTTCTAAATCTTTGATTTATTACTGATGAAAGCTATTAATAATTTAATTATCTTTAGTCATGATATTCTTTACTGGGCTAGTTGTGCTCACCCTTTTTGCCTCATAATTCCTTTCAGGTAATAAGTGTGTAGCTGGGTCGAGCGGGGGTAACAGGGGATTAGAACGGTGGTCTATAACTGTTGAGGTTTCCCCTAAAATAGTATGAAAATAATTTTATTGAGAATTTCAGATAAGTGTGTCGTATTTTATACGTCATTTTAACCGTTTATTTTGGTGAACCGAATAGGGAGAGGTGAACCCAACTTTGGAAGGGTGTTTTGCCACTATCATATAGGATATCTAATGACAAACGACTTCGTGTTATCATAAGATAGGGTTGTGCACATGCACTTGCTGATTATATCTATGAGCACTACCTATATAATCTTGGAGTTTGGTTGAATTATAATTCTCAATTGGAGACAATATGGATAATTATATATCAAGAGAAGACTCACCATTGGAAAGAACATGACAGTAATCTTCTCATTTTTCTTTGGGGTCTATTGGGTCAACCAAGGATAATTCTCGAGTCATATGATATATATCATAACTTAGATGCATGGCCTCCCATGTACGAAGGTTTCCTTAAGCATTTTCCAAAGATTTTAATTTCTAAAACAATTATTGACTGTACTTTTATGTAAAGTACCATTGTAAGGTGTTGTGGTTGAGGCACCTGAGAGTTACATATATTTGTATTAAAACTCACAGCTTATCTGTTGTCGTACTCTGCACGACAGTTCAACAGTTGTATAAATGAAGTTTATAATTTATTTCTGTAGTGTGATATCTGGAGGCTTAGAATGGGTCGTGTGGACCTATTTTGGGGGCATCACAAATGGTATCAGAGCTTAGGGATATGGTCGCTGGCGGAGATAAGAGTCTAGAACAAGGAGGGGAGAGACGAGTTATATACTTCGCTGGTGTGTTACTTACCTAAGCTGAAATTGTTTACTTGATAATTGGCAAATTGTGATATGTCAATTAACCTTTGTTTTAAAGATATATTCTAGAATGATATCTGAAATACAAGAGATGAGCAATGGGAAAAATCATGATACAGAGGAAATAACCAGGAAGGTACAATCCGAAAAGAAAGCAAGGTATTCTAATCTCTTCGAACTACCAGGTACGTAAATTTCGAGGGCAAAATTTCATAAGGAGGGGAGATTGTAAGACCCCAAATTTTATGAAATGAAAGTATTCAATTTTTTTTATAATTATTATTTATTTAGTAAATTGTTAAATTGATAAAGGTTAAAGTTAAGGGTGACATTTGAAAATTTTGTAAAGTAAGCAAGTTGTTATAAAATATTCGTTGTGTCGGTGAATATTTGATTGGTCGGGGAATATTCCTTTTAACAAGGAATATTTGTACGACGGCACAATCATTGGTGGACCCCACAACGGAGGTATTGTCGTAGTTAGAAAATGGTGAAATATTTTTTAAAAATAACGGCGAAAGTTTCTTACCGATTAATTGTTGAACTACCCGATGAGTAAAAGTACGATGTCTGGCGTTGGTTGCATAGTAGCACCTTTGTATTGATTATTGATGCTTATGTGAGAAGTCACTCGGTTATACTCAATTATTACTCTGATAATTGTTGCATCATATCTCTCATATTATTGATTCAATTATTGTCACAGTATCATCTGCATAATATTTATTATTATCAAATCAATAATTGAGACGACAAAGTTATTCATATTATTATTTGCAATATTGACAATGTCAAGAAAGTTCTGTCGAGGAGAGGTTTGGTCACCTAATTGCGCGCCAATAGGGAAAAATCCTTATCGAAAAGCCCCCTCTTTCCTGGGAATGATCTGGTTGTTAAATATTATGAGTTATAATAATAATGATGAATAAGTTCGTGTTGATTAAATATGAAATTGATATTTCCATTGTGTTGGGATTATTAGTGTTAGTGGAAATCGACATCTATTTCGATAATAATTGATGTCTGGAGGTTATATTGACCAATCGGGCAATTAATCGGATAAATGAGCAATTAATTGCTATTAATTCATATGCTTATAACTATGTATTCACATGTGTGTACTATTAGGGGAGGTGGTGCAAGATTGATAATACTTGCATGATTAAATTAAAAATGGAGGTATAGATGAAGGTACTATACTGTAATTATTTTTTTCACATGTATAGAACTATTAAGTCACATGATTGTACTATTAATTAACATGATATACTATTAGGGGAGGTGGTGCAAGTTTGATAATACTTGCAGGACTAAATTAAAAATAAAGGAAAAGATGAATGTATACTGTAATATATCGAGCCCCAAAACTTGCAATTATCGAAACTATATTTTCCTATAAATAGAAGCTCATTCTTCCTTCATTCTCACCAATTAACTAAGTCTCACAAAAGCAATTATAGAGATAGAAGCTATAGAGAGAAAGAAGAAGCGAAGTCTGCTACTTCACTATTCCAGTATCCAATCTTTTTCTGAGGTAAGGGATATTATTTGTTGTATTAGTAAGGGGTATTATTTATTTCATATTCTGAAGAGAAATTATTTTTAGTATTCGTATGAATATTATTTTTCGTTTAATATTCATAAAGGGTCTTATTTCTTTCTTATTCACGAAGAGAGTTATTTTCTTTCAATACTCGTAAGGGTTGTTATTCCATTCTTTATTATTACATTTGGAATAACTTTGTATATCATGAGACTCTAGTATGCATGGTAAAATTCTTCTATTATTTCATTCTTTATTATTTTGTTGGAATAACTTTATCTATGCGGACTCTAGTATATATGGTGAAATTCTTCCATTATTCCATTCTTTATTATACATTGGACTAACACTCATCATGCGGACTACAGTATGCATGGTGAAATTCTTACATTATTCCATTCTTTATTATTACATTGGAATAACTGTGCTCACGCAGAGACTCATGCATGCATGGTGAATGACCCTTCGTATTCATTCTTTATTAAATTATGAAAATGATTTGTCTACGTGGATTACCGCATAGCGGGTGAAAATCCATATGCAGTTTTGTATATTATATTATACTCGTATGAGATATCATTTCTTTTGTACTCGTCATGGAATATTGTCTTCTTTTATATTTTCCTTTTGTTAGTATTATTCACTGAGTAATATTAATGAGTTACTATTTACGGGTTACTATTCACCCGATTACTATTCACTCGAATATTATTCACTCGGGTATTCAGGACACTTTTCGTGCCGGAGTACTATTCACGAGTTATTATTCACGGGTTACTATTCACCCGATTATTATTTACTAGAATATACTCGGGTATTTGGGTCACTTTTCATGCCGTGGTACTATTCCCGAAGTACTATTCATAGGATACTATTCACGTAGTACTATTCACCCAAAAAATATATTTCTTTTATGTCCAAATTATTTTTGATACATGAATATTATTCTTGAATTTTACTCCACAAAGCAGTGTCATGTTGACAATTTGGATATTTTTAAACTCTGGATAAATTTAAAGTCTTTAATATTTATCTGTGATTTCGTTTGATTAATGCTTATATCATTGTCATCATCCTCATGCTTATATTGTGATGAAAGTCATCTTTGCCTTACGTTCATAGATAGACTGTTGATTGGTATGATTATGACCAGGGATCATTCGGTATAATCATGACCGTAATGTTGCAAATGATGTGGTAAAAGTCATCATTGTCCCGTAGTGCATTGATGGACAGTGTTTGGTATGATCATGACCATGGGTTCTCTTCGGCCAAGGGTGCAAAGATGAATTATTTTATGGCGTGATCATGACCGTTGATAAAAACACGATTATCCTTGGCCCGTAGTGCATGGATAATTCGTGGTCGTGATGCTAATGAATATCCTTGGCCTGTAGTGCATAGATAATTCGGGGATGTGGATTATTTATTTTGCTGAGTCTCAGCGATAAAATATTGATAATAAACTTTTAATTCGTACAAGATAGTAGATATCATGCTCTACTTGACTCTTCTAAAATACAGTTGCATGTCTTTGGCCTGTAGTGCAAGGATGAACTGTTAATGAATATCTTTGGCCCGTATTGCAAAGATGAATTTATTAGTATGATTATGAAGCAGAGGCGTGATTTGGTATAACCATGATGTTTGATGTTTGGGTAAAGGCGGTGATGAAAATTATCTTCGTCCTGGGTGCGAAGAGGAATTTAGAATCACAATTATGATTATGAGTTATTCACATGATTGTGGATAAGAATTGTTGATTGATGTTACACGGATAAAACATTGTTGGTGAACTTTTAACATGGAGAAGATAATAGACCTTATGGTCTATTTGACTCTTCTAATGGATTGCTCGTTCCGCATTGCAACTATGGTTGAAAAGTTTTATCATCTACCATATGTTCTAAATCTACGATTTATTCTTGATGAAAGCTATTGATAATTTAATTATCTTTAGTCATGATATTCTTTACTGGGCTAGTTTTGCTCACCCTTTTTGCCTCACAATTGCTTTCAGGTAATAAGAGTGTGCATTTGGAATTGTTAAGGATAACGAGAGGATTAGGCGTGGTCTATATATTTGAGGTTTCCCTAAAGCAGTATGGAAATAATTTTATTGAGAATTTCAGATAAGTGTGTCATATTTTATACGTCATTTTAACCGTTGATTTTGGTGAACCGAATAGGGAGAGGTGAACCCAACTTTGGAAGGGTGTTTTGCCACTATCATACAAGATGTCTAATGATGATTGACTTACGTGTTATCATAAGACAAGGTTGTGCACATGCACTTGCTGATTATATCTATGAGCACTACCTATATAATATTGGAGTTTGGTTGAATTATAATTCTCAATTGGAGACAATGGAGATAATTATATATCAAGAGAAGACTCACCATTGGAAAGAACATGACAGTAATCTTCTTGTTTTTCATTGGGGTCTATTGGGTCAACCAAGGATAATTCTCGAGTTATATGATATATATCATAACTTAGATCATGGCATCCCATATACGAAGGTTTCTTGAGCATTTTCCAAAGATTTTAATTTCTAAAATAATTATTGGTGTACTTTTTATGTAAAGTACCATTATAAGGTGTTGTGGTGAGGCACCATGAGATTTATATATATTTGTATTAAAACTCACAACTTATACATTGTTGTCGTGAATCAACGATAGTTCAACGATTAGTATAAATGAAGTTTATAATTGATTTCTGTAGTGTGATATCTGGCGACTTAGAATGGGTCGAGTGGACCTATTTTGGGGGCGTCACACCAGAGACAACCCCGGGAGATCAAATCAAGCTGCGGAGACAGCCCCGGGAGGTTAAAGTCCAACCTTGGAGACAACCCCAGGAGGTTAAAGTCCAACCCTGGGGACAACCCCGGGAGACCAAATCCAACCCTGGAGACAACCCCAAGAGATCAAGTCAAGCCCCAGAGATAAACCCGAGAGACCAAATTCAACCCCAGAGACTACCCCGGGAGACCAAATATAACCCCGGAGACAACCCCGAGAGATCAAGTCAAGCCCTGAGATAACCCCGGGAGACCAAATCAAACCCCGGAGACAACCCCAGAAAATCAAATCAAGCCTCGAAGACAACCCTCAGAGATCAAATTAAATCCCGGAGATAACCCCGGGAGACATCAAACCAACCTCAGAGACAACCCTAAGGACAGTAAGAAGTTAACAGTAATCCAATCTCGGAGATAACCCTGAGAAAAGACAGCTACAACTGCATTAAGTTCGAAACTAACCCGAGAGGGGGAAAATGGTAATTTTGCCAACTCAACATCAATTCAACACAAATCACTCCAAAAGAAGTCACACCGAACCATAACATCAATCTCGAGTGAAAACAACACAAGGCAGCTCAACGGATGGATTGCGAAAACTCAAAGATCTGGTCATGGACCCATCTTTCCAGATTTGGAAAATGTCAAATCCCATGTCATTCTGTATCTCTTGTCAGGGCTTTGCGGAAAGGTTGAACCCATCGAATTCCCAAATTGAAAATTATGAAGGTTCAAGCGGATAGCGGGTTGACCCGAGTGCACATACTTTGAGACAATAGGACCCATGGGGCTCGGGCCCACCTGGGCAGTCGCGGGTAGACCCACAACTACTTTGGTCTATAAATAGACCCCCCTATCAGCAAAAAAGAAAAAAATGAAGAAAAAGAGAGAAAACTCTGTCCATTTTAGCTCTCTTAACCCCCCTTATAGTGTTCCAAACTTCAATATTATTCTTTCTAAATACTTGTATTCATATATTATACAACCTACCAAATTTTAACCGGTGGAAACCGAGTTTTCAAGCTCCAAAAATGGTCTGAATCCTTCTTTACATCACACTATAAGATTTTTTTTCAAATTTGAAGCTTTCTACTGCTTTAATGTATATATATACATATATATATATATATATTAATTGTTTATTGCGTTTAAATATCTATTTCAATTTCTTATTCAATGTAAATCCATAATATGTAAATCCGTGGACTAGATTTATCAAATCTAGCCATATTTTACTTTTAATTGGTTCAAAAATTGCAAAACAGGAACCGTTAATCTAGAATGGCTAAGATTTATTTAAATATAGTTCTCTTTCTAGTTTTTATGTGAGCCTAGGAGCCACGGGATCTAAAATCCAGCTGACGGATCTAGATCTGGTTCACATGATGGACCCTTTTCAGCTGTACAGTCAGCTTGTAAATTATTTATGGTTTTTGGATATCCTTCGATGGCTTTCATGCCCATGAGGAGCCTGACACTTCTATGTATATTATTTTTTCGCATCTCAAAAATAAAATCAAATCAAGCCGAATACGAAATAAAATGGAAGCATCAAAGGCCTCAATTATTATATGAGCATAAGGGTTTGAAAACTTGTTTTCAAAACATCATTTCCATATATATTTCTTAAAATTGAACTTTTATACAAATTAAACCCTTTGTATATAGGTGAAAATGAGGCATAGCACTACTTCCAAATAATGCACTTAGGCCTAATTAACACACACATTTCAGATAAATTAGAGAATTGAAAAGACGCGGTAACCATGTTTTCACGGAAGTTGGGAGGTGCCAAACACCTTCCCTCCGCTTAATCAAGCGCCCAAACTCTATGAATCTCGGTTTCCAAGGCCTGTTAAACAGAGTCCAACAATTGGGCCTTTGTGTAAACCTTTTCAAAATCGGTTGAGTTGGTACAACCATTTCAAAACTACTAACTAGCGACTCTAAATTTTCAAATCTTTGACTTTTTGTGTTAAACTCTTTTCAAACTCGCCCTTTCAAACAAAACTCAACACATAAAGAACATAAAGGGTAAAAAGAGTAATTCCAAAGAAAAGAGGAAATTTTTTCCCAACGTCAACAGGTGATGACTCTGTTGGAGACAGTAGAGGGCTTAAGTCCCATTTCAAACTTTTCAAAAAACCTTCTTATCTGCATGTGTGTGAATGTTATCTTTACATTGAATGGATGCTTTATTTACTGCATTTTAGTTCCTCGCACAATCTCTGCATTTTGTATTAGTGCCTTGCACCATTTCATCATTTCATACGGTGAGACACGATGTATGTAAATGTATGTTGTGTGATTCCTCCACCAGGAGGCAAACCCGTCGGTGTTTGATTACTGGACTCAACGGAGAAAAATCCCGCAAAGCTCAGGAAAGGCACCACTCAGATCCGCTCCAATTGAAAGATCGGGTTAACTTCTCATCTAGTAAATTACGATGATCTGGGAACCTCCATGCCAAAAAGCCATGAGAGTAGCCTAAGATAGGCCAGCCTCTAATAAATCAAATGTGAAGGGGAGTCTCTTCATGCATTTCCCTTTAATTCCATATAAATTCTGATTCAATGTAAATTACAATTCCATGTAAATATGCATTCTTTTCCCTATCAAAAACTGTCATGTTATCCTGTCATCAAAACAACTAACATCTGTTTTGCAGGGAAACATTAAAAAACTCTTAAAACAGACACATTGCATAGCATGCAAACTATTAATGATTATCCAGACTAAACTACATAGTCTTTTTGTAGGGAAACAATTGGTCCCGTTACCCGTTCAAAGTCCAAAAAGGCACTAAGCCCACCTTCAAACATGGCTCCAAGTGCCCAACCTGAATCTACTTGTGACGCCCCCAAAATAGGTATACATCACCCATCTTGAGTCACCAAATATATGGTACAGAATTTAAATACAAACTTCTTTTATACAGTATGACAAAACGTAGCTGAGAGTTTCAACATGAATATTGTCTCGTAGAGAGTATCCAAACTCAAATAAAGTCCTCATTACAATTATTATCACACTATTTCACTGAATAGTGAGGACTACTAATGCAAACATCTGGACCATCACTCTGTTCCCCGACTAGTCCCAGCTATTTTCTCATTTCCTGAAGAGAACGATGAAAACAAAGCGTGGGCTCAACTAGCCCAGTAAGAAATATTATGACTAAGATAATGCAGAATAAATTATCGTTAGCCTTCAATAGTGTTAAACTGATAAAATTTAATAAACATCAAGTTTAACTGCAGCGGAACAAGCAATCCATTAGAAGAGTCAAGTAGAGCATGATATCTACTATCTTCTATGATTTAAAAAGTTTATCATCAATTTTATCGCTAAGACTCAGCTTAATAAATAAATCACATCATCGAATCATCCCTACACTATGGGCCAAGGATATTCATGTAATAATCAATGGTTATGATTATACCGAATAATCTCTTGTTATAATCATACTAACAGCTGTCCATCAATGCACTACAGGCCAATGAGGACTTTTACCACATCATTTGTAACATTACGGGTCATGATTATACCGAATGATCCCTGGTCATAATCATACCAATCAATAGTACATCTATGCACGTAAGCCACATATGACTTTTATCATAATATAAGCATGAGAATGATGACAATGATATTCAATTAAAAGCAAGCAAAGGATAAATATTTAAAGATTTATAATCTAATTTATCCAGAATTCAATATTGTCCAAATTATCAACATGATACTGCTTTGTGGAGTAAATTCAAGAATAATACACCCCAAATTGCATGTTTTGGTACTTCAAATATTCCACGGATCTTCGTGTGTTCATCGTTTTAAATATCATCTATCTATCTACCCATAATAAATGCAAACCATGCAATAGATAGAATAAAAATCTTCCCTTAAGGGTTACAACATCCAAATAATAATAATACAATCCGAATAATAATAAGTTAAAGTTAAACCTTAAACATCTGTATGGAATCATAAACAAATAAGTCTTAAATAACATCATTAACTCAAGTCTTAAACACAAAATACATCATCTAAATAAAATAACAAGTCTTCATCACTTGCTAACTTTGCCTTCGCCTTTACTAGTGGAAGGTTCATCAGCTTTTTCGCTTTAATCGCAATGTTATTATTAACAAGAGTGAGCACTATTGCCCACAAGTATAATAATGAAATAATAAAAGATAATAACATGCGAGTAAATCAAAAACATCCGAATAAAAGCTCAACTTTTGAATCAAGAATGAATAACAAGAATCAAAAGAATTTCGAGGGTCATAAGACTTGAAACTATGTCCTAGGTTATCAAGGGTTATACTTGAAACCTTTAATAATCATAAGACTATGGACCTTTCTTCTCGCATTTTAGGGGGATCAACCCTTAGTACCATATCGCGCATAATATCTTAACGCTAAACGATAAGTAAATCCTTTTGCAGGTTGTTCATCTCGTTTTTGACATTCGAGTCCGCACTCAAAGGAAGTTTGGTTTGGATAATTCAATAAGGGTTCTGAAATTTAGAACGTTCATCAACTAAGGACTAGTTGAATCAATAAAGTTCACTAGTCTAATAAGGTTCAACAATAATGATATTCAATTTGAATAATAATCTCAAGAAGTATACAATAGAACAATTATTGTATAACTGAATCATGCTTTGAAAAGATAATAAATCTTTAATATAACATTTGAACTTGAATAATAGTAATGATAATTTACTCGAGGTAAATAATAAACTCGAACAATAATGACAAGTAGGGTTAGAAACTTGCCTCGCATAAGCGTAGTAGGCTAAACGATTACTACTTCCGCTCACCACAAATCCTACACACATACCATATGTATTCATTTATATTCATTAGTTACATTTTCACTTAATTATTTAATATAAACTCCACTTTATTTAACAAATCATTACCCTTCTAATTTAATTACTTAATTAAATTAGAATATTTTCATTTCTCTTACTATTATTACACTTTAATAAATTATTTCATAATAATTTTATTTTATTCATAAATATCTCAATTAAAATATTTATTTTATTTTATAAATATTTTAATAATAATTTTCATCTAATATTTATTTTATTCCATAAATATCTCAATTAAAATATTTAATTTATTTTATAAATATTTTAATAATAATTTTCATCTAATATTTATTTTATTCCATAATATCTCAATTAAAATATTTAATTTATTTTATAAATATTTTAATAATAATTTTCATCTAATATTTATTTTATTCCATAAATATCTCAATTAAAATATTTAATTTATTTTATAAATATTTTAATAATAATTTTCATCAAATATTTATTTTATTCCATAAATATCTCAATTAAAATATTTAATTTATTTTATAAATATTTTAATAATTTTCATCAAATATTTATTTTTTTTTTTTTTTTTTTTTTTTTTTTTATTATTATTTTTCAATTTTTTGTATGGTAATTTAGTTTGGTAACGCTCACGGGTAAAGTGGGTTACCTGTGCTCATTTTTTAGTAGCTTCATAGCTCATAGTCATGAAATAACAAGGCCAAATTAGGCCAAAAATCAATCATGTGTAAAATTATATATTAATATGGCCATAACTTCCAATTAGTTATTTTTACACTAATTTAGACTTACCCAATCATGTAATACATATATAATCATTACTTAACCCATCTAGCATGATTTTTAACAAGTTACAACACATAATTTGCAAAATCAACACATTTACTTCCAATCGTTTTGATGTTCTTCAAGGTTTTGAAAATAAAACATGAAAATTATCACTACGGATTCGTTATAACACCGAATCCGCTTATTTAAACTTTGGTCTCTTCAGATCAACATGCATAACAACATACTTAATGTAAAATTTAGGATAATATACGCTCAATACATGAAATATCACGATAAGGCCATATGGCCAAAACCCAAACTCGTAAATTTTTGAAATAAGAAGTCATCATTTATCAAACTTATGATATGGAATCATATAAAATATATATAAAACATGTTATGCTATTAATTATTACATATATTCCTAACTCAATTTCCCAATTTACGTAAATTCCACGTAACTTGATTGAAAGCCATTTTCAAAAAAACTAAATGACGAAAAGTAGAATTTGGGTTGAGAGAATTACTCACAGATTAGTGTAGATAGGAGGGATTAAACTTTCTCAATCAATCAAACAACTCACAATTCTCTCAATTTCTTAAATTCTCTCTCGTGATAATTCTCAGACTTAGCAATAATGGAATGAATGAAAAGAAGAAGACGATATAATAATTAAATCGACGTAGTTGTGGGGTCGGCTTAACCAATTCGTGGTTAATCGCCTCAACCACTACTAAGGCCTTGTTTGGCTATTCAATATAATTCATTCTCATTTAATTTGATAAACTTCTTTATACTATAGTTTAATTAATGTCACACTCCTTATAAAATAACTCCAATATTTTATTTAATATATTTTAAATAAAATATAATAATTTCTCATAAATCCATATAGTCACATAAATAATTTTCTCATTAATAAATAATGTCAAATTATTAACTCTCTAATTAATAATTAAATTAATTAAATAACATCATGCTTAATTAAATATTTCTTTTAATACAATAAGCTCACATAATTACATATTTGAATAATAATTATTCTCTACATTAATTTAATAAATGTAACACATATAATTAAATTAATCTACCACAATTGCATCAATTAATTATTTAATCTAATAATTAAATCATCGAAAAATATTTATTTAATTCAATAAATATTAAAAATTAATTTACAAAATCTCGTTCGTCACATCTTTCCCCCCTTAAAAGGATTCTGTCCCCGGAATCACGACTCAATAAATTCAATTGTTACATTCTCCCTCCTTACAAAGATTCTCGTCCCCGTAATCGCCATACAAATAATTAAGTAAATAAATGAGGGTAATTCTTCATCATATTCTCTTCGAGTTCCCACGTAGCTTCTTCAACATTGTGGTTCCTCCAAATTACCTTAATGTAAGGTATAACTTTATTTTCGAGAACTTGTTTTTCTTTACCGATAATTTGGACAGAATTTCTTCGTAAGATAAGTCTTTCTCAAAATGCAGGGGGGTTCGTATTCAATTACATGCTTGTAATCGGCTTTGTATGGTCGTAATACGTAAACATGGAAGACGCTAGGACATTCTCGAGTGCGGAGGAGGTAAGGCTACCGCATTTAACTTCTCCGATTCTTCTCAAGATTTCAAAGGGTCCAATGAATCTTGGGCTCAATTTTCCTTTCTTTCCGAACTCGATCTTCCCTTTCCAGTGGAGAGACCTTCAAGAAAACATAACCACCGATTCAAACTCGATATTTTTACGATGTGGATCAACAGATTTTTCGTCGATCTTGAGCCGCTACCACCGTTTCGGATCACTTTGACTATTTTCGCCATTCATTGCACTCAATTTCGCCCTAGCAATTGTCTTTCACCAACTTCATCCCAAAGAAAGTGGAGTTTCAAGACTTTTCGCCAGATAACGCTTCGTAAGATATGCATGCCTATACTAGCGTGGTAACTTGTCAGTAGCCGAACTCTACTAATGGTAGGTGATCATCCCAATTTCCTTTAAAGTCCATCACATGTGCTCTTAGCATATCTTCTAATGTTTCAATCGCTCTTCTCTCCTCATCCGCTGCTTTGAGGGTGGTAAGTCAGACTCATTCGCAATTGCGCATCCATGCATTCCTCAAGACGCTTCTGTAAATTTGATGAAGCGCGGATCCCTATCTCAAATAATTGATACCGAACTCCGTGCCTCAAAACAATCTCTTTTACGATATAGCCTCGCTTAACCGATCTAAGTTGAATCTTATTTTGATGAAGGAAGGAAGTGTGATTTCGCTACCATTAACGATAACCCATATCAAGGTCAGAGTTTTTCGAGTCGTCAAGGCCAACCACTAAGTCCATTGTAATATGTTCCCATTTCCATTCTGGGATCTCTAAACGGTTGTAGTAATCCACTTTGCTCTCTCGATGTTCCGCTTTCACTTTCTCGTGTGTCGACACTTGGCAACACATTCTCGCAACATCACGCTTCAAATTCGCCACCGTAAATGTTGTCTAAGATCTTGGTACATCTTGGTACTACCAGGTGAATCGAATATCGTGAACTATGAGCCTCGCTTAAAATATCTTCCTTAATCTTTGAGATCAAGGTGGTACTCCAAATTCTACTCTCAAATCTCAATATTCCTTCCTTATCCATCTTAAATCTTGGTTCGGTTCCTTCAGATATCTTCTTTGTCACCTTTTTACATTCTTTCGTCCAAGTCGAGCCTCCTTAACTTTATCCAAGAGGGTTATACCAGATTGCATCCAAATATTTTCTCATCAATCTCCATAGGATACTTCACTTCCAATTCCAGTTTCTCCATTTTTGAAATTAGCTCCTCCCGAAAGTAGCTTAACATCATCAAATTTCTCCCGACCCTTTCTACTTAAGGCATCCAAGAAACTACATTCGCTTTACCCGGATGGTATAAAATCTCACAATGTAGTCCTTAATTAACTCCAACCACCTTCTTTCGACGATATTCAAGTCCTTCGCGTGAAAATATATTTCGCACTTTGTGGTCCAGATATATTTCACACTTCTCCCCAGAGAGATAAGTGCTCCAAATTTTTAAAAGCAAAACAATCGCAATTTAACTCCAAATCGTGGGTAGGGTATCCTTCTCGTAATCCTTCAATTGTCGTGGATGCATATACGCAATGATTTTGCTGCTTTTGCATCAAGACACGTACCAAGTCCTTTATGCGACGATCACTATAAACAATAAAATTTCAGATCATCCGGAAGAGATAACACAGGGCCGTGATTTCAACCTCTTCTTCAATTCTTGAAAGCTTTCTCACACTTATCCGCCCAAACAAATTTTACAATTTTTCGAAAGTTAAATTGCTAATGAGTTGCGATCTTTGAAAAATCTTGAATGAATCTTCTATAATATCCCGCTAATCCAAGAAAACTTCAGACTTCCGATGGCGTTCTCTACTGATCCCAGCTTGATCACGGCTTCGACTTTTGATGGATCTACCAAAATTCCATTTTTATCGATCACGCGCCAAGAAATTGCACTCGCTCAATCCAAAATTCGTGATTTCAAAAACTTAGCATACAACTTTTCCCTTCTCAATACTTCCAATGTTAATCTCAAATGCTCTTCATGTTCTTCCTTGGTTTTGAATATACCAAAATGTCATCTATAAATACCACTACTTAACTTATCCAAAAACGGCTTGAACACACCATTCATTAGTCCCATAAATGTCGCAGGAGCATTCGTAAGACCAAACGACATTACTAAAAATTCATAATGACCATATCGCGTTCTAAACGTCGCCTCTAAGACATCCTCCGCCTCACCTTCAGCTTGATGATAACCGCTTCAAGTCTATCTTGAAAAGTATCTCGCTTCCCTTCAATTGATCAAACAGTCAGTCGATCGATCCCAGAATGGATATCTATTCTTAATCGTGACCTTATTCGGGCCTTCTCGTAGTCAATGCAGAGTCGCGATCGATCCATCCTTCTTTTTCATTAAACAACACCAAGCGCCTCCCCACTACGATACGCCTATTGAATGTACTTCTTGTCCAACAATTCTTGTAATTGTACCATTAATTCCTTTCATCTCATCGGTGCCATCTAGAGATGGTGCCTTCGATATTGGAGCAATTCCAAAGCGCCAAATCGACACGTAAATCTACCTCTCTATCCGTGGAAGTCCCGTAAATCGTCTGAAATACGCCGACGAAGTCCTCACAATCCAGATTTCTTCTACCTTCGGATTTCTTTTCGACTATCGACTATGTAAGCTAAGTATCCTACATGCCTTGTCTCAATAACTTCTCGCTCGCATCATCGCCGACGAAACTCGCTTGTTCAGCGATTTGCTACTATAAAATACAACCTTCGATTTTGAGTCATAAGGTTAATACGCTTTTTTGGCAATCAATTACACTCAGAATTGAATAACCAATCCATTCCCAAAATAACGTCAAATTCTCCAAGTCTAATAGGATAAGATCTACGCTCATGATATTACCCTTAATATCCACTCTACGCTTCTTAAACACGCATTTTAACAGGATTATTTCTCTATTCGCAATTTCTATATTCATGGGTAATCCAATTCATCCTTAGCAAATCTAAATTATTAGCAAAATCATCTGATATAAAGGAACAAGTAGCACCTTAATCAAATAAAACATAAGCATTAATTTATTGATCGGAATGATACCGACACCACATCACGGATCGAATCAGATCCTCGCACCGCCATATTGAAAGTCCAAAGGCCTTTTCGGTTTGTTGCATGTTGGTCCGGTGATGGTTAAGGCATTTCCACCGTTATTATTTCTCGGTTTCCTCCCGATCCCGACCTCCCGATCCCTTGGGGGACAATCTTCGCCAGATGGTCCTTCAACCACAAGTAAAACAAGCACCCTCTTTCGGTTTCGATATTTGGTGCTATGTGGCCTTCCCGACCACAATTAGTAGCACACTCTTTTTCCTTTCATACAAACTCCCAGATGCTTTTTCCGCAAGTTCAGCATGCTTCAATTCTTTTCTTCCGATTACCTTGTTGATTCCCCATGATGAGTTCAGTTGCTCCACCTTTTCTTCTCGATTGAAATTTCCACCTCCTCGTGCCACTTCCATCGCCTTGTTATTAGTTTCACCTTCATTCTTCTTCTTCTTTTGATCTTGATTATACTTGGTCACCGTGATCGCTTCCTCCTTCAATGAGGATGGCCTTTTCAAAGACTCAAACAAACGTGTGTTTAATCAAACATCGATACCTTTGTCGTACACCCAAGGCTTTAGTCCTTGTTCAATCTTCGCTTTTTTCTCTCTCACAAGGTACTTGGTAGGGGCTAACCTCGCTAACTCGTTGAATTTAGCCGCAGAGTCAGTACACTCATGTTTCCTCGCTTCAATTTCTGTAAATTGAACTCCATCCGATTTCGCGAACTAGTTGGGAAATACATTTCAAAAAAACATCTCTTTAAATCTTTCCCACGTAATCACACCTTCACCTCCTCAAGACTTTGTTTTTTTGCCACCAAAGAGCTAGCCTCGCACTTCAACATAAATGTTGCAAAAGCGGTATTTTCCGTCTTCTAACCCTAGCAACATCGAAAACCTTCTCCATTTCCATAACCCACGTTTGAGCCTCGATTGGGTTCATGGAACTTTGAACTCAAGCGGTCCCACCGCCAAGTCTTTAAACGTTGTGTTTGGTGGAGCTTGAGGTTGATTATTCATGGCTCCAGCCAAGAAGTTAACCAACCGCTGAACGGGATTAGCGCTGGCATTATTGTTATTATATGGTCGATTTTCCCGAGCTTTTATTGACGTTGTTGTCTTCTCCTCGCGGCATTTTTCTCGTTAAATAAACGCTTTATTAGAACTTTATTTATTTCTCTAAATAGTTAAGGCATACTCAACAATTTAATATATCATTTAACACATCATCTCAAATAACTTGATATATTTTCATTCAAATCAAAAGTTTTAACATTAAACGATAAAGATAATCGCTATTTACATCAACTATCCTCGAATAAAGAATCCACAGTGATTTAAAACATTCAAATATTCTTTCGCTCATAAACACGCCGAATTTACATCTAAAACTAATTAAGTTCTTCACATAATTAAATAAATCATATCACCGTCGATCAAGGTATCGATTAGCCTTGCTATACGCTCCTCTTCTAAGATGCGATGCATCATCTCCGCGATCCATCATGTATAATGGTAGTCCTTCGAATCGGATTGGGTACCTCAAAACTCGATCTTGGGTCTCATTCATCGCCTTGTTAAGTGTAGAGTACGCTTCCCCAATCTTTTTCTTTTGCACGACTATCATCCTCTCGCACGATCACCGACGCGATTCTCTTACCCAAATTTCCTCCTCGCTATGTTCATCCTTTCTGGATGTTTCCTTCGGGCCTTCTTCGCTTTCTATCTCCCTGGCCTTATCTTCAATTTGACCTTCTCATGGACCAAATCCCATTCTACATTTGCCAACCGAGAGTGAAGAGTCGAAATCTCCTCTCCTTCTTCGCTTCTAGAGTAATATGTCAATAACCGCCGCCTACCAAACTCGACCTCGTCTCAGAACTCCACGCTTACTTGGTCAGATAACGGTCATACATCTCAAAGATCAACTGGTACCGGTAACTCCTCTTCTTCCTCTTCCTCTTCCTCAACAAATTCCTCCTCAGATCCTCCTCAGATCGGGCCCTGCTCATGCTCCCGACCAACAACGGTGATCAATGGAGATGACTCCTCTGCATCACCGCCTCCCTAACGACATGAATGTCTGGCTCCTCCTCCTCCTCCGCTATGCATTTATAGGTACACGGGTTCTTCCTCCCCACTTGACTAGCTTCTCCAACATTCACATCCCCGACAACAAAATTTTAAGTTTTATTACTAAGTCGTATCATCTAACGATACTTTTAACACATAAACACATAAGGTCTTTTATTATCTTCAATGAATTACATAAATTCATTTCTTATAACTCGATAAGAGTTTTCCATCACTATCTTCTTTCTATAAGGCTACTACCTAAGGTTGTTCCCCACCTAAGGTTCATAACCCACATACTTTGATACTAACTTGTGACACCCCAAACCGTACTTCAATTCCACGGATTTGGTGTTCATCAGATAAATATCATCTATCTATCTACCCATAATAAATGCAAGCCATGCAATAGATAGAATAAAAATCTTCCCTTAAGGGTTACAACATCCTAATAATAATAATACAATCCCAAAGTTAAACTAACCTTAAACATCCGTATGTGAATCATAAACAAATAAGTCTTAATAACATCATTAAATCAAGTCTTAAACACAAAATACATCATCAAATAAACAACAAGTCTTCATCACTTGCTAACTTTGCCCTCGCTTTTTACTAGTGGAAGGTTCATCGCTTTTTCGTTTTAATCGCAATGTTATTATTAAGCAAGAGTGAGCACTATTGCCCACAAGTATAATAATGAAATAACAAAGATAATAACATGCGAGTAAATCAAAGACATCCGAATAAAAGCTCAACTTTTGAATCAAGAATGAATAACAAGAATCAAAAGAATTTCGAGGGTCATAAGACCTTGAACTATGTCCCAGGTTATCAAGGGTTATACTTGAAACCTTTAATACTCATAAGACTATGGACCTTTCTTCTCTCATTTATTTAGGGGATCATCCCTTAGTACCACATCGCGCACAATATCTTAACGCTAACGATAAGTAAATCCCTTTCAGCAGGTTGTTCATCTCATTGACATTCGAGTCCGCACTCAAAGGAAGTTTGGTTTCGATAATTCAATAAGGGTTCAAATTTAGAACGTTTCATCAACTAAGGACTAGTTGAATCAATAAAGTTCACTAGTCTAATAAGGTTCAACAATAATGATATTCAAATTGAATAATAATCTCAAGAAGTATACAATAGAACAATTATTGTATAATCGAATCATGCTTTGAAAAGATAATAAATCTTTAATATAACATTTGAACTTGAATAATAGTAATGATAATTTACTCGAGGTAAATAATAAACTTGAACAATAATGACAAGTAGGGTTAGAAACTTGCCTGCAAGCAGAGTAGCTAAACGATTACTACTTTCGCTCACCACAAATCCTACACACACATACCATATGTATTCATTTATATTCATTAGTTACATTTTCACTTAATTATTTAATATAAACTCCACTTTATTTAACAAATCATTACCTTCTAATTTAATTACTTAATTAAATTAGAATATTTTCATTCTCTTACTATTATTACACTTTAATAAATTATTTCATAATAATTTCCATCGAATATTTATTTTATTCCATAAATATCTCAATTAAAATATTTACTTTATTTTATAAATATTTTAATAATAATTTTCATCTAATATTTATTTTATTCCATAAATATCTCAATTAAAATATTTAATTTATTTTATAAATATTTTAATAATAATTTTCATCGAATATTTATTTTATTCCATAAATATCTCAATTAAAATATTTAATTTATTTTATAAATATTTTAATAATAATTTTCATCTAATATTTATTTTATTCCATAATATCTCAATTAAAATATTTAATTTATTTTATAAATATTTTAATAATAATTTTCATCTAATATTTATTTTATTCCATAAATATCTCAATTAAAATATTTAATTTATTTTATAAATATTTTAATAATAATTTTCATCAAATATTTATTTTTTTTTTTTTTTTTTTTTTTTTTATTTTATTATTTTTTTTTTTTTTTTATTCATTGAGTAGTGGTAATTTAGTTTGGTAACGTACCAAGGGGGGTTACCTGTGCTCATTTTTAGCTTTATTTTTCATAGCTCATAAGTCATGAACATAACAAGGCCAAATTAGGCCAAAAATCAATCACATGTAAAATTATATACATTAATATGGCCATAACTTCCAATTAGTTATTTTTATACCTAATTTAGACTTACCCAATCATTGTAATACATATATAATCATTACTTAACCCATCTAGCATGATTTTTAACAAGTTACAACACATAATTTGCAAAATCAACACATTTACTTCCAATCGTTTTGATGTTCTTCAAGGTTTTGAAAATAAAACATGAAAAATTGTCACTACGGATTCGTTATAACACCGAATCCGCTTATTTAAACTTTGGTCTCTTCATATCAACATGCATAACAACATACTTAATGTAAAATTTAGGATAATATACGCTCAATACATGAAATATCACGATAAGGCCATATGGCAAAAACCCAAACTCAGAATTTTTGAAATAAGCAAGTCATCATTTATCAAACTTATGATATGGAATCATATAAAATATATATAAAACATGTTATGCTACTTAATTATTACATATATTCCTAACTCAATTTCCCAATTTACGTAAATTCCAAAGTAACTTGATGAAAGCCATTTTCATAAAAAAAAAAACTAAATGACGAAAAGTAGAATTTGGGTCGAGAGAATTACTCATGATTAGTGTAGATAGGAGGGATTAAACTTTCTCAATCAATCAAACAACTCACAATTCTCTCAATTTCTTAATTTTCTCTCTCTCGTGATAATTTCTAGACTTAGCAATAATGGAATGAATGAAGAAGAAGACGCGCCGATATAATAATTAAATCGACGTAGTTGTGGTCATTAACCAATTCGTGGTTAATCGCCTCAACCACTACTAAGGCCTTGTTTGGCTATTCAATATAATTCATTCTCATTTAATTTGATAAACTTTTATACTATAGTTTAATTAATGTCACACTCCTTATAAAATAACTCCAATATTTTATTTAATATATTTTAAATAAAATATAATAATTTCTCATAAATCCACATATAGTCACATAAATAATTTTCTCATTAATAAATAATGTCAAATTATTAACTCTCTAATTAATAATTAAATTAATTAAATAACATCATGCTTAATTAAATATTTCTTTTAATACAATAAGCTCACATCACATAATTACATATTTGAATAATAATTATTCTCACATTAATTTAATAAATGTAACACATATAATTAAATTAATCTACCATAATTGCATCAATTAATTATTTAATCTAATAATTAAATCATCTAAAAAATATTTATTTAATTCAATAAATATTAAAAATTAATTTACAAAATCTCGCTCATAACTCACAATATTTAATAACCATATCATTCCTGGAAATAGGGGATTTTCCGATAAGGATTGCTCCCTATTGGCGCGCAATTAGGTGACCAAACCTCTTATTGACAGAACTTTCTAGACATTGTCAATATTATAAATAATAATATGAATAACTTTGTCGTCTCAATTATTAATTTAATAATATAAATATTATGCAGATGATATTGTGACAATAATATGAAAGATATTATGCAGCAATTACTGTAGCAATAATTGAGTATAACTGAGTGACTTCTCACGTAAGCATCAATAATCAATACCGTGTGCTACTATGCAACCACGCGTATTACTGTACTTTTACCATCGGGTAGTTCAATAGTTTAACGGTAAAACTTTCGCCGTTATGTTTATAAAAAGATAATTCTGTCATTTTCTAACTACGACAATACTTTCGTTGTGGGGTCCACCAATGATTGTGCCGTCGTACGAATATTCCCTGTTAAAACGAATATTCCCCGACCAATCGAATATTATATAACCACTTGCTTATTTTGCAAAATTTGTGAATAATACCCACAACTATAACATTATATCAAATCCACACCATAATATTCAAAAATATATTTCAAAAAAAATTAATCTTTATTCATAAAAGTTGGGGTCTTACACTACTCCTGTTTCTCGAGAGGAGTTCGAGGGACTAGGAAATCATATAGCAGAATTAGTTGTCTTTTTCAAAGAATAAAACAAACATACTCAGGGTCAACAAATACCCACTCAAACAGAATCCTCTACACAAGGAGGAACTCAGGGTACTGACAAAAAAGAAAAGGAAGTACAGATACCTGAATCTCAAATCCATGAAAAATCCAACAAACCCCCTGAAATCGCCAATCTTAAAGAAGATCAAGAAACTGGTGATATTCGAAATAAAGTCCAACAAATGGAAGAAACCATCTGGTCAATGAAAGGGACTGAAGTGTATGGAAGCGTGACTTATTCAAACCTTTTCATCTTTTTTGGGGTTCACTATCCAGACAAGTTCAAAACCCCTTATTTTGAAAAATATGACGGATTGGGAGATCCTTACACTCATTTAAAAGTGTTCATTGGAGAACTCAAATCCTATGTTGAGGATGAAAAACTGAGAATATAGTAATTTCAGAAGTCTAACTGGAGAGACCAGAGCACGGTATGCCAGATTGGACAATTTCAAAATCCATAGTTGGTAATAACTAGCCCATGATTTTCTAAACCAATACAGTTGCCAATCACAAATGGCTCCAGATAGGTATCAAATTACCAAAGTTAAAAAAAATACTAAGTCATTCAGAAAGTACGCCCAAAGATGGAGACGTCTGGCTGCTCAAGTAATCCTATCAATGACAGCTGAGATGGTAATGACCTTCATTAACATATAAGAAGCTCCATTTTATGAGAGGGTCCTAGTAGGCATAGGAAAACCATTCTCAGAAATAATTAAACACAGAGAGATAGCTGAGATGGGATTAAAGTCTGGAAAGATTAAAGACCTCACAGCTTCAGAAGCTGTGACTGAGCACATTAAAGCTGGAAATTATGGGAATAACCCTCGAAGGGTTCATAAAAAGAAGGAAGAAGATGTATCCTTGGTGCTGCAAGGACGGACTCAGAAAGGCAATCAAAACTTGCACATTCAAAAGAAAAATTATTCTCCTTTTCAAGCATCTGCACAATCCTCAAATCCTCCATTGAAAAAGTTGGAAAGGTCAGACGTAAAAGATTTTTCACACCCTTAGGGGACTCATTAGAAAATATATTCAAACTTCTAATAGCATAGAAGAAAATTATCCACCTCATTCCTTTAGCCAATCCAAGTGGAAGGAATTTTGATATAAGCAAGAAATGTGATTATCATTTTAGAGCTCCAGGGCATGACACCCAAGATTGATGGTCTCTCAAAAATAAAATCCAGGATCTAATAGACAGTGGTGAGATCGTGGTAATAAAACCAGAACAACCACATGTGTAAGATAACCCTTTCCCTCAACACAAGGAAGTGAATGTCAATATGATCAGCATAAGGAGTGGAAAAAAGTTCCAATTACCTCAAATATGTAGGTGATTCTCCCCAAACCATCAAAGATAATTCTGATAAGTGGGATTATTACGAATTCCTATTTATGATATAACGAGAAATGAAGTGTATCAAAGAACGAGTTGATCAACTGGCAGAATTGGTGGTACATCAGCACCAAGTAACTCAATAGCTGATCAGTCAAGGGCATACAAGTCTCCTCTCCCTTATCACCAGGAATCAACAACAAGTCCAAAAGAATGAAACCTTGAAAAAAAAACTTGCAAGGAAAGTAAGATCCCAAGCTCGTTGGGTCTATGCAGACCAAAGAAAGTTTATTCCTTTGGGTCAACCAATTGAAATTTTTTTGTAGATGTTGATCAATGAAGGGAAGATCACAACACTGCTACCCCCAATCAATTCACGTTCCAAAAGATTTAATACTACCAGGGTCTATCGATACCACTCCAATACTCGGGGTCATAGCACTAAAAGTTGTTGGGCACTTCGTCATCTAATCCAGAATATGATTGATAGCGGTGACCTGCAAATGACAAATAATGATATTGTATTGCCTGAGAAAAGAAGATATTTCCTCCAAGAACACAGAGATGGAGGGAAGTTATAGCAGTCATATCCTCTGAAGGAGACTTGTTTCTAATACCTCTTGCAATCCACGGAATGAAGTTCAAAGGAGTAAAGAACCCTTTGAAAGTGGCTGCACCAGAACCATTGGTGTTGCCATTCAGACCGCAATATCCCATTATCAGCCTGAAAAGAGTGCCATGGAACTATGGGGAGAATGAGGGATCAACTTCAAATCAAACTACTGCTATACTAAAAGAAAACCCGTTGTACCTACCTCAGTGAGTAATGAAGCCAATCATCAAATCCAAGGGGAAAGTGCCCGAGGAGAAAGTTGAAGAATTCCTCTGCAAAATGGGCCATAATGAAGCCAAAGTGGTGCAAAGCTTGAAAGAAGCACCCCAATAGATATCCATCCTAGACTTGGTATTGTCCTCTGAAGATCATCGCAAGGTCTTAATGAAAGTACTGGAAGAGGCTCACTTGCCAAAGACGGTGGACACTGAAAAGTTTCATCATTTAGTAGATCACATTTTTAACAACAATGTGATATTTTTCACTGATGATGACATACCACCCGAAGGGACGGGTCATTGCAAGCCATTGCACATAACAGTGATGTCTTTAGGATATGTGGTCGGAGGTGTGTTGATAGATGGAGGATCTTCCTTGAACATTTGTCCCTATGCCACATTGGAAAGAATGAAGATCAATCATAATCGAATCTGAAGTAGCCACATAGTCATAAGAGCCTTTGATGGATCTCAACGAAATATTGTAGGAGAAATTAAACTGCCAGTGGAGATCGGTCCACATAGCTTTTACATATCCTTTCAAGTGATAAACATCACTACAGGATATAATTTGTTATTGGGGAGGCCATGGATCCATATGACAGGAGCAGTTCCATCCACCCTTCATTAACAGGTTAAATACATCATCAACGGTAATCTGGTAGCTGTTAATGCCAAACCAGAATATCTTGTTCATACCCAAAGTGATATGCCTTTAATCAGTCTCAATGAGGGAGTTGAGCCTGTCAGTTTTTAAGCTCTTGAGGTTACCAACACTCAATATCAACCTATCGGGGCCCCAGCTTTGAAGCCAAGAATTTCCACCGAAGTAATGTCGGCTAGTCAGGAAATGATATCCTTGGGTTTCCAGCTTGGACAAGGGTTAGGGAAAGATCAGCAAGGAATCAGAAGTCCAGTTTAAATTCCTAGCCAGATAAGGAAGGCTAGATTTGGCTATTCCTCTGGATCAGATCATTAGAACCCGTACAAGCATTCACCGGTTCCTTCCTCTACCATTCTGCTACCTAATCTTACAGCTGCAGGATTTGTAAAGCCTATGAGGAAAATTCTTGTCTCCTTGGCGGGTATGCTAATTCCTAGGCCCAAGCCGGCTAGTGGAAAAGAAATCCTGATTTCGGATTAAGAAAGTGAGGAAAGGAATCAAAGACTCAAACAAGAAGTGAAAAATCGATTATCAAAGATGTACTTTCTGGTGCATACTGAGGGTATGAATGAGGATATCCCAGATGATGACTATTCAGAAGAACAAATCCTGACTCACATAAATAGGACTAAGGAGAATAGGTCAAAGGAAAATACTAACCTTGATATGAATTCAGTCATGGTCATCATCAAAGAGGAGGAGGACATTAACCATCCCATCATAATAATTATCCACAAAGATTTGATCCTGGACAATTGGAGTAGCACTACTTGCATCTGCCAAAAAGGGTAAAAAGGGCAGAAAGTTCATATGTCCTGTAATGTAGATATTATTAATTGCTTACTTTTGTTGAACAGTACTAGCAGTTACTTTTGCCATGCAAAAGCTAACACTTTGTATGACCAAACAATCTCATATATTGAGTGAAAGCATTTTATTTCCAGGACTCCAGAGTTGGGTTTGTCTAGCCTTGCTAATGGAATGTCAAATCTCCACAATGACTACAACTTTGATGTAGAGTTGGACCTTGACTTGATGGGGGTTGAGCAAGAGATGATAGATGACTATGAAAAAGCTGACAAGCTTTGCAAGGTCTTTATTTGACAAAGTTCAGCATGGGTAGACCTCTGACTAGATCCTTTGATACAAGTTTTGACATGTTCTTGAAGTTTAGGCGAGACAATCTCCTATGCCACAACTATCTCACGTCTTCTGAAGCTTTTAAGAAGAAAAAAGTTGATACTGAGGAACTTACTTCAGAGAGATTCATCACACAAACATTTCTTTCTCTTGATTCAGTTAGCTTCACAGAGTTGGTTTCTAGATCTAACTTAACATTGGTTGTTGAGGAAGATGACTTGATGACCTTTATCTCATATCTGACTTATGCTCAGCAGATTGTGCTAGTCCATCAACACGGCCTGCCTTACTAAAAGAAACAACTCCTTTTCCTATAAAGCCATAACCTCTGGTTTTCCTAGAGTTGTTATCTCCAAAGATAACAGTTAGACCATCTTTATCTTTAAAATCTGACAAAAGAGCTTTATTGTCAGTCATGTGCCTTGAGCACCCACTATCAAGATACCAAACAGATTTCGTTGACCTTGGTACCTGTATGGACAATCATTGTTTATTTTAGTACACATACTCTCTTGGGTCCTTCAATGTTAGTTACCTTAGGAACCCAGACTTACCTAATCTTGGGTCTACGATATGCAGTATACTCAAAATAACAATCAACAATCTTATGCCCATATTTATGACATTTAAAACAATTTATATATTTCATGTGTGTGAGTGTGTGTGTGTGTGTGTGTGTGTGTAGATATCTTCTCACTTGGGACTTATATGTTCGATGTACCTTTCTTCTTGATTTACCTCCATGTCTCCATACTGTTCTATGATTTGGAAATTTTAACCACTTCTATGATTTATTCCAGGTTGACTCGTAGAGTTGTTTCCAAACTCTATGACTCTTCGAGGCGTGGTCATAGACTTGGTTTTACTTTGCGATTTTACAAAACCCAAACCAGTATACGACCTGTTATCCTTTGGAACAACAATCTAGTCAGTAGAGATTGGTCGACATGAAATACGTGACTCAATAGTCTCTTTGGTTTTTACAAACACACTATTTTTATGGGAGGGAGAAACACTATTTTTTGTTAACTTCCACTTATTTGTCCATACTTAGGTTGGATGAAGATAGAATTTTAAACCCCAATCTTGATCTGTCATAAACAGCTCTCTAACATGTGATCAGTGAGTCCATAAATGAGGAAGACCGGTTCCACATAGAGATTGTATTTTCTAGTTTGTCTGTTTTAGAGTTAAGAGCAGACTCCCTCAACGTGTTTGCCTCAGTTATCTTTCTCAAATTCTCTTTCTCAATTTCAAGCTTGGATAGAGAGACAGTGCTTCATAGAGTAGTTTCCAATTCTACTTGTACTTTCTCTTTCTCCTCTTAAAGAAGAGAATAATCCTTTGATAGAACCTTGAATAACTTTATGTATCTATGCAATTTAGATGTAATATCATGCAAGACTATTCTAAGATCATCCATACTGACATCAGGAGAGTTGAAGTCAAATACCTCACCGATGTCGATTACTCGACGATTAGTGGTTGCGTTAAAGCCTTCCTCCATATCCATCAAGCATAGGTTGGCTACTTGATGTTCTTCATCATCACTTGAGTCTGAGTTGGAGTTATCGTCTAAATCACTCCACAAGTTGTCAGCTACCAGACCTATTTCTTTCTTGTAAGACTTCTTGTAATCTTTATATTCTTTCTTCTTATTAAACTCATGTTTGTACTTTTTGAGATCTTCTCGTAAAGGCTTGGTGCACTCTGCTATGAAATGACCAGGCTTCTTACAATGGTAACACGAGTCTTTTTCTTATTCTCTGCTAATGCTTCCTTTGTTGAAGGTCTTCCTTGGTTTCCAGTTGCTACTTTTTCTCATGAATTTTCTTAACCTTCGAGTAAGTAGAGTTATATCATCATCATCATCATCCATGCCTTCTTGATCATCTTCTCCGGCTCCGATTAAAGCTTTGGATACATCTTCAGAGGCTTTAAGAGTAATACCCTTATCCTTTCTTTTATTTTCAAAAAGAGTTTATGCTCTTTGATTCAGCTCCAACTCACAGGTAAAAAGATTACCATAGAGATTTTGCACAGTCATCTCGTGCAGATTCTTGGATTCTCAGAAAGTCGTGGTCTTGGCATCCCACTTGTTGGGTAAAGCTCTCATAAATTTTATTTTCAAGTCTTTGTTTGGATACACCTTGCCATATGACTTTAGAGAGTTTAGAAGGATGTTGAATCTTTCATATGTTATTTTAATGTTTTCTCCATGAACATGGGAGAACATCTCGTATTGTTGAGTTAGGAGAGATTGTTTGTTTTCTCTAACTTCTTATGTTCCCTCGTGCATCACCATCAATGCTTCTCATACTTCCCTGGCAGTAGTGCAGTTGACAACATTCTCGAAGATTTCATCCTCTAAAGCCGTAAATAGAATATTTTTGGCCCTTTTATCTAGCTACACGCGCTTCTTCTCATTCTCTGTCCATTCTTTATGCATCTTTACAACTTCCTTATTGGATTTTCTGTTGTAGAAGCTAGCTTTGTAAGAATATATGGACCGATTAGAACAACTTTGAGCAGATTATCATCAATAGCATCCATGTATGCCTGCATATGCACTTTCTAATAATCAAATTTTTCTCTGTTTAGAAGAGGTGTCTTACTTCCACCACTAAGCTTGGAACCATTTTTATTGTGTCATGGATCTACTCAAAGTGTAAGCTTTGTATTCGTGAGAACCTACTCTGATACCACTTGTTATTTCCCAAAGGCACTTATAGATCTAGAAGGGTACATCTTTTAAAATTTCTGTTAATTAATAAGATGTTACCAAATAGTTATTAATCTGATTGATTAAGCACAATGGAATATGTCTTTTGGAAAACCCCTTGAAGATTGAAAATGAATCTCAGTTCTAAATATTTGAAAGATAAATATGATAAGTAAACACAAGAAAGGTAAGAACAATAAAGTAAAGACACAGGTAAATTTTAATTGGTTCAAAGACTAAATAACTCGTAATCCACTCTTCTACTCCACGAGTAGAAATTCCACTACGAATTTAGTCACACATACAAGAACACTCTGCCATCTTCAAGCCCTGCATACTTGAATATTTAGTCACAAAGACAAAGACACTAAGACCTCTTCAAGCCCAACAGACTTGGATGTTTAGTTACATAGACAATTACTCTCGGCCCTCTGATGATCTGATAATTGGTTCTTGTTGAGAGGTGCTGCTAAGATAGCATTTAGCATTTCTTCTCAAGTACTTAGTAACGCGAACTATATATTTCAGATCGTGGAGTTCGTTTTTTTTCTTTTGTAGAGTTTAGGCTTTTTGATCAGTGTTCGCCTCTCATTTAATTTGAATCCGTGTTACCTTTTATAATCTGCTAAAAATCTTCCCATTGCTGGATGCCTATTTGTGCATTTAATGCTAAGATATTCTAGGATACTTGATATTGACGTTTTAAACCTAGGTGATAGTTCCTTTTGTGCTTGTCTGTAACATTAGTCTGCTTTTTCACCCAACACCCTTGACATGTCACTATCACCAACTAGATGGTAGACACATATTCTGATCTTCGATTTCCACCAAGGATGGTTGGTGTATACATCGGGTCCTTCAATTTGCAACGCTCCAGTGTCAGTCATTTTGTCTGACCTGACTACTCTACATCAAGTTCTTCTCAATGAACTGTGCATGGATGGTAGATTCACTTGTTCACTTTACGAACTGAAGACTGCTTTACGATTTGTAGTGAACTTTACGATAGCTTCAAGCTGCTCTGCGATCCACTTGATGTATTGCGATTATGTTCATACTCTAAGATCCATCTTTCAAAATAACAAGAGTATGTTTACGAATATTCAGAAAACATATCAACTATACATCATGACAGCTTCTTCAAGATCAACTTAACATTATTTGATCTTTCTAATCTAAGTCCTTGTACATTTGATCAAATATTTATAAGGATTGTACAAATCATACTAGTACAAATATACATGAAGCTCATTTATCATCAAATTTAAATATGCAAAACTCTAACAATTTGGACTTGTAGGATGATAGTTTCAAGTTCTGAACTTTGGAATCATTTAAAGTATATGTTCTCTGTAGAAGTGGCCCGGTAGTGCCACTTCCAAGTCTTTTTTCAGTAGCTTGATCGTGCGTCTTTATGAAATGTCGAGAAAGGTTTGCTTTGTAAAGTGAATTTGATGGTATTATGTGTCTCAATAAAACCCCAAAATATGTGTCTATTATAATAACCTAACTACAGAATGACCTCAAACAAATTAAAAGATAAACAGTGTAAGAAATAACAAAAATTTGGCCTCAGATGGAGTAACGCAGTCGCGCCACTTCTAGACTAATTCTCAGCACGGCAGCGCCGTGCTGCAGAATTTCCAAGATAAATTTGTTTAAAAGAAAGGGACCTTGAGGCATATATATATAAGTCTCTTGCAGTAATACTTAAATCACGTAATGATTACCCTAATCATGTATAAATGACTCAATCAAATAAAGATTGATTAGAGAATTACAAATGAAACGAACATTATAAGGGCGAGTTAGAATTAATCTAAACTGAAAATTTACATTGAATGTATGACTAATTAATATGTGTGTGTGCACATAAATTGTGTAGGATATTTGAAGAACAATTAGCAATAATTGTAAACAACAAAAGAGGCAAGTATCTTAACTTGTTGCAAGTTCTTTAAACCTTGTACAACTATTAGTATGTACAATGTTGATATACTATGTAAAATTCTCAAGATTCACAAATCTTTGATTTGAGCTTGCTATATTGCATATCTTTAAAAGTTCTACCACTCACAAACTGTTTATGAAGCAAGTCTAAGCTATTTGACTCGGCTAGACTAATGTGAAATATTTCTCTACTTTTATTACAAGTCTTGACATATTATTAATGATAAATTGAGTTGTCCAACTAAATTGCTTTGGTTTGGACTTAAGTCTGAGAATGAACATCTCTTATTTGGGAAAATTTCTATTTGCGCCAAAAGGCGGTGATGATGAACGCAAATGTCATTCTAGTAGATAGTGTTGATTAACACATGATGTAATACCCGAAAAAAAAAAATTTATTTTGTTTTAAAACATATTAATTAGACTTTGTCATTTATTTTAGGTCAAACTAGTTATTTATTTTGTGTTGGCTAATAAATATTAATAAGAGATGGGTAAATTAATTTAGTACAATTTGGGCCTTAAAAATTTATTTGGGTTTAATTTAATTAATTGTGGGTAATATTAATTTTATTATAATTAGGAGAATTAATAAGATAAAGAATAAATAAATAATAAGTAAAACCTAATTCTACTTTCTTATATGAATTAGAGAAAAGAAAAAAAAGGGGGTAGCGACTAAGAGAAACGGAACAAGAGCCGCAAGAGATCAACTTATATTTAATTGCTAATAATTTTCTGGTAAGTGATGTCGGTATATGATAGTTTTATATATATATATATATATATATATATATATATATATATATATATATAGTTTGTTTGCTTTATATATATAGGTATATATATATGATTTGATTGCGAGGATTTCATCATGCAATTGAAAATTTTGTTGTACTTTTGTTAGGTAATAAACTTTTATATTATAAATATATATAGTATATATATATATATATATATGATTGTAGTGCACAAAGCTACTATATATATATATATATATATATATATATAGCAAGATCGGTCAGGACGTGGGATTTGAGCTAATGTCCGGACTTTTTTTCTTTTTTTTTTTTAAAAAAACAACTAAAAATAAATAAATAAATAATTATGGAATTGAAATTTTTTTTCATAATACAGTGTTTTGGGTGTGATTTGGGTACGTATAACAAAACATGTATGTGCAGACTGTACCACCACTTTTTGGTATAGGTATTCAAAATATTGTATTATGAAAAAATTTCAGTTCCATAAAATATTAAATATTTTTTTTTAGTTGTTTTAAAAAAAGAAAAAAAAAAAAGGTTCTGTTTTGATCAGTCAGGACTCCGGACTGATCCATTCTCATATATATATATATATATATATATATATATATATATTATTGTTTATATTATATTAATTAACTTGTGTTATTTATAAATTCAATTGAAAATTTTGTATACTATTAGTTAATTTTAATGATAAAATTATAAATTTACTTAATAATAAATTGAATAATATTATGTTAGTAATTGTTGGAATTGTAATAAAATCTTATTAAATTATTTAGATTGAACGGAGAGAGTCTAAACGAGTTTTTGGAATATATTTTGGGTATTACATTGCTTAATTCAGGTACGGATTCTGTACTTATTCAGCGATACTCTTTAATTTTAGTTTGTTCGTTTTGTTTCTCGTTTTGATTTCATATATTGTCTCGATACCTTGATCTTAGTGAAGTTCATATGACAGTTTATTTTAATCTTTAGAATATTATAACTTGTACTCTTTGAACTCGTTTATCATATTTAATATTTATTTCGATTTTCATAGTGATGTACATGTTAGTATATTTTTGGAGACTTGTGTTGATTATTCGTTTGATTTAACATGTACACGTTAGAAACCCTTTGAGTTGATATTGTGTCGTATATGTTGTGACATGATATTTTTGTTAGAATACCGTAGGGTATACCTGAGCTATAACCACCTGTGGGGGTACCACAGGCATGTCCTCTTGGCACTGAGACATGACACCTTCCGTGGCGGTGTGATTAGTCCACGACGTCTCCGTTTTTTGCTCCGTTGGGAGTTGGCTATTTGGTGTTTTGTTGTGGGAGGCGTATGGGTCGACCCTAGTTTTTTGTTCTGTTATGTTCTGTGGATTGGTAATATTTGTGCCAAACACACCTTCCGATTTTACATGTATTGGATTCGCGGTCCAACGTGTGTGATTTGCATGTGTGGCATTATTTGATTTGCCTGTGTGGCATTATTTGACTTGCCTGTGTGGCAAGGTATATTTCTGTTTTGTTCTGAGCTCGGTATGAAATAACAACCAGCCATTTGATTCAGCCTATTATTTCGTTGTGTTAGTTTTGTTCGTTTCGTCTTATTTCATTAAATTGAGTTAGTTATTTCGATTCATTATTTGTATTCTATATTCATACTAGGCATTTGGCTCATGCTGTGTTTTTCTTCTGGCAGGTAATCAGGGGGATCAAGTGCAAGTGTGATGAGAGCTCCATTCATTCCAATGATTTAGAATTATTCTGTTTAGACTTGATGTGTCAGTTTACTTGAAATTATATTAATTATTTTAGATTGTGGTTTTAGACAGTTTGAGATTTATTATGGTTGACTTGTGGTATTTATCATATATTAAGACCATTCTTTTGTGGCTTTGAGCCTTGCTATTAAATTCATCAATTTTGTTATGTTTTGTGCGTAACCACTCTTTCTATTTCGGGAAAGGGGTGTTACAGAGTTGGTATCAAAGCCAGGTTCTTTCTTGTAGAAAACCTATTTTGGTTTGACCTGTGAGTTATGGGTAGACTTCTGGGTTAGGTTTTTATTCTGATTGATTTTCTGTTCAGCTATCATATCAGCTATATTCAAATATATCTCTAATCTGCTTAATTTGTTTATGTTCGTGATCTCTTTCTTAGATGGCTCATAGAGCTGCTAGAGTTGTTGGGAGGCGAGGTAACAATAGGGGAAGAGGTGAGGGTCAGCCCATTGAGCAACCTAATGATCAGATGAATGCTCAATTAACTACCTTGGTGAATCGGCGGTGAATCGGGCTTTACCTCAGTTGGTGGCACAGGTTGTATAGGTAATGCAGAAGCCGCAACCAGAAATTCCTGAGCAAGGGAATTCGGGAAATAATGGTCAGCAAGCAAATGTTGAGGAAGGGAATACAGATGGTCTTGATCAGCAGGTGGTTTCGATGTATGTATGGTTGGAGAGGTTTCAGAAGCAGAAACCACATGCATTCAGTTCAGCTCCGACTTCAATTGATGCAGAGAATTGGATTGCCCATCTAGAGAAGATTTTTAATTTGTTGGGGTGCTCATATAATCAGAGAGTGCTACTTGCTGCTTACAAGATGGAAGGGGATGCACAGAGATGGTGGAAAGTGATGAAAACAACAAAAGGTGATGGTTATGTTGAAACACTTGGTTGGGTAGAGTTTTTAAAGGTCTTTTATTAGCAGTACTTCCCAGCTGCTGATAAAGAGGCTTATGCTAGAGATTATCTATCTATTCGACAGAAAGATTATGAGTCCGTCACGAATTTCATGACGAGGTTCACTAGGTTGGCAGGCTTTGCGGGAACCTCAGCAGGGACCGCAACAGAACAGGCAGAGAAATTTAAGTGGAGGATTCATTACAAGTATCGGTAGCATCTCATTAACACCAAGTTTGCAGACGTGTCAGCGGTGGCTAATGTAGCAAAGAATATTGAGATGGAGCGACAGGACTTTCGGTCTTCTAAACTGGAGTGGAGTCGAAAGAGGGACAGAGATGACCAGCAGGGTCAAACTTCGGGTCAGCATGGGAAGAATCAAGGTGGTCAGTGGAACTGGAACCGTGGTGGCCAACAAGGGTAGTGGCGTGGCCAGAATCAAAATAGGGGTTATCAGTAGACGTTTTAGCAAGGGCAAAATTGTCAGCTTCAGCTACCTTGGAATGGCCAAAATTGTCAGCAGTGGAAGAATCGTCAGTAGGGACAAAATCAGGGTCATTATCCGGGACCAGCTGGTGGGGGTAACCCAAATCTCATTCCAATAGCTTCTTGTGCTACTTGTGGGGCTAATCATCCAGGGAGGCAGTGCCACAGACTCACCGGTGCATGCTTCTTGTGTGGACAGATGGGTCATATGGCTAGAGATTGTACTAGGCCACGTGGAAATGGTGGAGGTGGCGATAATGGTGGTAATGGAGTTCAGTGTCAGGGTGGTCGAGTGTTTGCCTTGACGTATAACCAGCAAAGAGTGTGCCCAGTCTATTTACGGCACTCTTTTAGTTGGCAATCGTGAGGCGTCTATTTTATTTGATACGGGTTCTACTCATTCCATTATTGCTCAGTCTTTTGTTCGGCTTTTTGGGTGTGCCATCTCGATTTTTAGATTTTGTTATGTCTATTGCTACCCGATGGGGACTTCATTGTTATTTCCGATTTGTATCGAGGTGTGTGCGATCGGTTTTGGGGATAAGATTCGTAGGGCTAATCTCCTTGGGTGAGTATATGCGATTTTGATGTCATTCTTGGGATGGACTGGTTAGATAAGCACCAGGCCACTATTGATTGTCAAGCGAAGAAGGTTATATTTGGAGATGTGAAGTCTCCATAATTCGTGTTTCAGGGTTCACAGCCGAGTAGAGTGGTGAAGTTAATTTGACTTTGAAAATTTGGAAAGTTGGTGGCAAAGGGTTGTGAGGGGTATTTGGCATTTGTGAAAGATACCTCTAAGGGTGAGTCTCGTATTGAAGATGTTCCAATTGTTCGTGATTTTTCCGATGTATTTCCTGAGGAGTTGTCAGGGTTGCCACCGCAGCGAGAAGTAGATTTTTCTATTGAGCTTGTTCCTGGTGCGGAGCCTATCTCTAAGGCGACGTATCGGATGGCACCGTTGGAGTTACAGGAGTTAAAGGAGCAGTTGCATGAACTTTTAGATCGTGGTGTGATTCGCCCAAGTGTTTCGCCGTGGGGTGCTCCAGTCTTGTTTGTAAAGAAAAAGGATGGGTCTATGAGGCTGTGTATAGACTACAGGGAGTTGAACAAGATTACCATCAGGAATTGGTATCCATTACCAAGGATTGATGACTTATTTGACCAACTTCAGGGGGCAAAGTATTTTTCGAAGATAGATTTGAGGTCGGGCCATCATCAGTTGAGGGTGAGGGATGGGGATATCCCTAAGACGGCTTTTCGTACTCGATATGGGCATTACAAGTTTTTGGTCATGCCATTCGGGTTGACTAATGCTCCGGTAGTGTTTATGGATTTGATGAATCGAGTGTTTAGGGAGTACTTGGACCAATTTGTTATTATCTTTATTGATGACATTTTGGTTTAATCCAAGTCTAAGGAAGAACATGAGGAGCATCTTCGCACAGTGTTGGGGATTTTGCAGAAAGAGAAGTTGTATGCTAAATTCTCTAAATGCGAGTTTTGGTTGGAGCAAGTCGCATTTTTGGGACATGTTGTTTCTTCTTTGAAGGCATTAAAGGCGGATCTGAAGGTTGAAGGTTGAGGCTATCACTAAATGGCCAAGACCTACTACAATGACAGAGATTAGGAGTTTCTTGGGTTTGGCAGGGTATTATAGGCGGTTTGTGGAAAAGTTTTCCTTGCTTACCTTACCATTGACTCAGTTGATGAGAAAGGGCGTGAAGTTTGTGTGGAATGAGGAGCGTGAGAAGAGTCTCGAGGAATTGAAGAAATGACTTGTAACAGCTCCTATACTTGCATTGCCGTCGAGGACAGGAGGTTATCAGATTTATAGTGATGCTTCTAAGAAAGGTTTGGGGTGTGTCTTAATGCAACACGGTAAGGTGATTGCTTATGCTTCTAGGCATCTTAAACCTTATGAGGTGAATTACTCCACGCATGATTTGGAGTTGGCAGCTGTGACATCCCAGATTTTTAGAAATTATAAATGAGAATTTTATAAATAAAAGTATTATTTATGAGATATGTTGGGTGTGAGTATGTGTATGTCATATATTGTAGAATATAGCAATTCTTGTGAAGAGAATGTTATATATTAATTTTAATATATATAAATATTTAATTGAATTATTTATTGAGTTAAATAAATAAATTTTGTTTTGATTATAGAGTAATGTAATTAAGTGTAGTAGATTAATTAAATGAATATTTAGTATTTAATTTAATTAATATAATAATTTTATGTTATAGTTCTAATTTAATTGAGATAATTAAATTAGATGAGTTATGTGATGATTGTTACACGAAATTATAATTAACAAGTAAATATAATTATGTGACAATTTGATGAGATTGATTGATGTTAAGCTATTGATTAATTAAAATAATGAGTATTTGTCAAACATGGTCTTAGGCTTTTCAAGTTCAAATTGGTGTAACCTATGTATTAACTAGTAATTAGTATATCTAATAAATAATAGGAGTTACATATATTATATATTACTAGTATTGTATATTATATGTATATACTACAAGTTAATATGTTAGTTTTAGAAAACAAAAACCAAAGAAAGAAGAAGAGAGCTAGAGAGAGTTGTAGGAGAATAAGAAGATGAAGAAAAAGAAAAAGAAGGGAAAGTTTTGAGAAGACAAAACAAGACCCACCATCATCATCATCTTCATCTCTCTCTTAAATTCATACTAATAAAGTTATAATCTAAATTCCTTGTTTTAATTATATTTTTATGTTCTTCATAATGTAGATAACTTTTATGTAGAAGTTGTATTGAGAAATTGAGAGAGATAGAGAGAAATAGAGAAATTGAGATGAGCTAGAAGAAGGTAACTTCTAAACTCTTATTTAATCCTTGATTTTTTTGGGTAGATTTATGTTCTAGGGTAGTAGATCATGCTTAATCTGTTTGTATTGGTTTAATCTTGGATTATCAAGAATCAAACAAGAGGATTCAAGAAAGAAAATGAAATGGAAAGAAAATTTGAAGAACAAAATTCGTAGGTTTTTAGTAATTGTGGACATATCTTGTGAAATTCATACCTCTTTGGGTATAATGAGTTAGAAAGTGAGCCTTGTATCAAATCGAAGATATGGAAGTAAGCTATATTCTGAAATTGGAATCACATGAAAACTCTTTGTAGATTTCTTGCAATGTTTGTTTTAGTAAGGCTGGTCCGAAGGGAAAATAATCTGTCTAAAAAATCAAAACTGTTACGGTGTCTGACTTTGAAAAATTCATATAAATTCGTGTGTTTTGAATCTGAAGAAACTTAAAACTGTAAAGTTGTAGATATGGAAGTTTACTAGCTAGAATCGCGAGATTGAGCCATTTTATGGACTGGATCATGTCCGAAATAAATTGTTTAGTAAGGATGTCCAGAAAATAAAATTTTCTAGACTAGTTGATGAATTCTGAGAATCTGGTTTAGATGGATAAGGGTCGGACTTTAAGGCCTAGATGAGGTTGTAGTACATTGAGTAAGGGTTAATTCTATATAAGAAGGAACAAAAACGGACATGTAACGAACGAGTTAGGTTAAAAACGAAAACAACGTTTTGTTAAAGAAATTGTGAAGATGAGTTTTATAATTCTGTTTGAATTAAGATTTTGGGTGATGATATATTTTGATGATTAAAAATATGTTTTGACATATGTAATGAATATAGATACGTGTTATCATATTCTATGCATAATTAACCATTTAAGATCAAGAGTTGAGATAAGTTAATGTGTGCACATAACATGATCGATAAAATGACTAAAAGTAATAATGTTTCTAAACTTTGGTATACAAAGTGTCTAACTAATGGCTAATATTGGATATCTAAGTATGAAAAGATGATAATACAAGAATAATAATGGAAAGAAATCAAAAAGGGTAATTTTTGATTTACGAAGGAAAATTAAACATGTAAACAATGTGTTGAATATGCATTTTTGAAACCAAATTGGTAAAATAAAATGATGTGATATACGCACATTAAACTACAAGTGAGATAGTCTATCATGTGTGGTGATGAAAATGAAAATAAAACCGAGTTGCATATAAAACACAGTTAGATGTCTATAAAGATATTATAAAGGATAATAAGATAAAGTAAGATCTTAAAATAAATTTGACCATGAGATTGAGTATTGATTTTATTTATTATCAATCTCGCATACAGTGTAGGTTGTGCAAGGACGCGAAGTATTAGCGTGTTAGTAAAACGCCGGTAAAGGCAAGTCTTTCAGTTCCTTTTTGCTATGTGAACTTGATGATGATCTGCTTTAAAATTTTAGTGTATGATGTATTATTTATGTCAAAAGTATGAAATGTGAAAGTCAATCTATGACTATGATGATTGAACTATGAATGTTGATTGAGTAAGGAACTCAATCTTTATAGTTGTTATGTGAACTATAACATGTATGCTATGTTTTTTTATGATTATTCTTATATGTTGAGCATGTTATTATGTGCTTTACGTGATGCATGAAAATCTGTTAGATTTTCTTTGAAATTTGTCAAGCTCATTCTTGCAAATAACCATTTTGCATATTCAAGAATTGAAGGTAACGCTATGTGCTACTTGATTGTTATGGATCAAAAGTGATATATGAAGATTTAATATCCTAGCTAAGTTGTTATTCTTGTAAACCATGTCTAATGTTTCGAATAATATATTAATGTTGAATTGTAATATTTTTTTGTGAATGTAAACTATTGTAGTATTAAAATGATTCTGAGATATTTAGATGTAAAGGTTGAAGGTTTTGGGAACGAGGATAGTTTGTAATAGAAAATTTTAATTATTCCGCAAATTTCAATGGTTGTATTATCGTTTAATGATGTAAAATTAGAGGTTGAATGTATTATTAACTAACCAAGTCGAGAATTAAATTGTATGAATTTTGGGGAATTAAATTCTGGTATGATGGTGATCTTTGCCTTAAAGATTTGGAGGCATTATTTGTATGGAGAGACTTGTGATATCTTCACCGATCACAAAAGTCTTAAATACATCTTCACTCAGAAGGAGCTTAACATGAGGCAGAGGCGTTGGTTGGAGCTTCTAAAGGATTATGATGCTAGAATTCAGTATCACCCGGGGAAGTCAAATGTGGTGGCGGATGCTCTTAGCCGAAAGAGTTCTGGGAGTATAACAGCCCTTATTACATAACCTCAGCTTATTTCAGACATGGAGCAGCTAGAGTTGGAGTTGTATGTGCATGGTTCAGATGGACACGTGGCTGGTATGAGAGTGGAGCCCTCTCTTATCTCGCGAGTTAAAGAAGCTCAAAAAAGAAGATGGGGAGTTGTGGAGTATGACGCTGAATCTAGAGGAGGGCAAGCAGTCTGAGTTTCGTATTGATGACCATGGTGTGATTTGGTTGGGTGAACAGTTGTGTGTACCATCGGATCCAATCATTCGAGAGGGTGTGTTGGCTGAGGCTCATAGTTTGCCATTTTCTATTCATCCTGGTTCTACAAAGATGTATAGGGATTTGAAGAAGAATTTTTAGTGGAATGGGATGAAACGAGACGTGGCTGAATATGTTGGGAAGTGTCTTACTTGTCAACAAGTGAAGATAGAACATCAACTAGCTAGTGGTTTGCTGCAACAGTTAGACATTCTAGTGTGGAAGTGGGAAGATATCACGATGGATTTTGTGACTGGTTTGCCGAAGACTTTCAGGAAGAATGATGCCATTTGGGTAGTGGTGGATCGACTGACCAAATCGGCACACTTTTTGGCTATCCATGAGGGATACTCGGTGGATAGGTTGGCACAAATCTTTCAGCATGAGATTGTTAGACTTCATGGTACTCTAGTGTCTATTGTTTCAGATCGGGACACACGGTTCACTTCACAGTTTTGGAAAGGGTTCCAACGAGCCTGGGGCACTCGGCTCAACTTTAGTACTTCTTTCCATCCGCAAACTGATGGGCAATCCGAACGAACTATTCAGATGTTGGAGGACATGTTGAGGTCTTGTGCACTTGAATGGTCGGGTAATTGGGATGATTACTTGAGCCTAGTTGAGTTTTCTTACAACAACAGTTGGCATGCAAGTATTGGGATGGCACCTTTTGAGGCATTGTATGGTAGGAAGTGTCGGGCACCAACTTGTTGGGATGAGGTTGGTGAAAGGGCCATATAAGGGCCTGAATTAGTTCAAATCACTACGGAGAAGGTAGCGGTGGCTAAGGAGAAATTGAAGTCGGCTCGATCACGGCAGAAGTGTTATGCTGATAAGCATAAGAGGACTTTAGAGTTTGAATCTGGTGAGCATGTGTTTCTAAAAGTTTCTCCTTGAAAGGGAAACTTAATCCTCGTTATATTAGACCATTTGAGATTCTGGAGAGGGTTTGTGAGGTTGCATATCGGTTAGCTTTGCCTCCACAGCTAGCTCATGTGCACAATGTGTTCCATGTGTCGGTGTTGAGGAGTTATCATTATCATCCGTTGCATGTGGTGCAATATCCGTTCGATAAGATTCGGGAGGATCTTACTTGTGAGGAGCAAACCGAAGCGATTTTGGATCGTCAAGAGAGGATTATGAGGAGGAAGACTATTCTGTTTGTTAAAGTTTTATGGATGAATAATTCGGAGCGATAGGCTACTTGGGAAATGGAGGAGTCCATTCGAGTGGAGTATTTGTATCTCTTTGAAAATTAGGTACATTATATTCTATTGATTCCGGGGACGGAATCCTTTTTAAGGGGTAGGTGATGTAATACCCAGAAGAAAAAAAATTATTTTGTTTTAAAACATATTAATTGGACTTTGTCATTTATTTTGGGTCAAACTAGTTATTTAATTTGTTTTGGCTAATAAATATTAATAAGAGATGGGTAAATTAATTTAGTATAATTTGGGCCTTAAAAATTTATTTGGGTTTAATTTAATTAATTGTGGGTAATATTAATTTTATTATAATTAGGAGAATTAATAAGATAAATAATAAATAAATAATAAATAAAACCTAATCCTACTTTCTTATACGAATTAGAGAAAAGAAAAAAAAGGTAGCGACTAAGAGAAACGGAACAAGAGCCGCAAGAGATCAGCTCATATTCAATTGCTAATAATTTTACGGTAAGTGATGTCACTCATGATAGTTTATATATATATATATATAGTTTTGGTCGCTTTATATATATAGGTATATATATGGTTTGATTGGCAGGATTTCATCATGCAATTGAAAATTTTGTACTTTTGTTACGTAATAAACTTTTATATTATAAATATATATAGTATATATATATATATATATGATTGTGGGTACATGCTACTTATATATATATATATATATATGTGTGTGTGTGTGTGTGTGACGCCCCCAAAACAGGTATACATCACCCATCTTGGGTCGCCAAATACATGGTACAAAATTCAAATACAACTTAATTATACAACGGTTGTGTAAAATACGACAAAATATAATCTAAGAGTTTTAATAAGAATATTGTCATCTAGACAATATACAAACTCAATGGAGTCCTCATTACATTTATTGTCACACTATTTAATGAGAATAGTGAGGACTACTAATGCTATCATCTCGACGGGCCATCACTCCGTTCCCGACTAGTCCCGCCACGTTCTCATTTCTCAAGAGAACGGTGAAAGAAAGGGTGAGCTCAACTAGCCCAAAGAAGAAATATTATGACTAAGATAATGCAGAATAATTTATCATTAGCCTTCAACAGTGTTAAACTGATAAAATATAACAAACATCAAGTTTAACTGCAGCAGAACAAGCAATCCATTAGAAGAGTCAGGTAGAGAATAAAATCTACTATCTTCTATGATTTAAAAGGTTTTTCATCACTTTTATCGTTGAGACTCAGCTTAATAAAAAAACCACATCATCCCTGCACTACGGCCAAGGATATTCATTAGTATCACGACCATAAATTATCCATGCACTACGGGCCAAGGATATTCGTGTATTCATCAATGGTCATGATCATGCCAACAACTGTCCATCAATGCACTACGGCCAATGAGGACTTTTATCACATCATTCGTAATATTACGGTCATGATTATACCGAATAATCCCTAGTCATAATCATACCAAGTCCATCCATGCACTATAGGCCACAGATGACTTTCAACATATTATAAGCATGAGGATGATGACAATGATATAAGAATTCAATAAAACAAGTTCAAGGATAAATTTGTAAAGATTTATAATTTAATTTATCCAGAAATCAATAACGTCCAAATTGTCAACATGATACTACTTTGTGGAGTAAAATTCAAGAATGCTCAGAAGAATATTTCCATGAAAAGATACTGGATGAAGTGCAAATATCAAGGATATTCCACTAATTTCATGGAGTATAAAAGCCAAAACTTTAACCAACTGAGTATAATAAAGAATGGAATAACAAAAGAATTCACCAGGCATGTGATAGACCGCACAGACCGGTTATTCCAACAAAATAATAAATAATGAAACCAGGTCATGCGTAAACGCACAGACAGGATATTCCAACTGAATAATAAAGAATGGAATAACAGAAAAATTCACCATGCATGCGATAGACCGCACATACAGGTTAATCTAACAGAATATGTAAGACCCCGATTTTTTTTTAATAAAATGGAATTTCCTTTATTTATTATTTTGAAATAGTAAGGGTTGATTTGATTAATGTGGTGAGTTATGGGTAAAATGCGCAATTATTTCAAACAAGCAAGTGGTTTTAAAATATTCATTTTATCGGAGAATATTCGTTTGGTCGTGGAATATTCTTGCTGTCGGGGAATATTCGTACGACGGCGCAGCCTTGTGTGGCCCCATAACGGAAAGTGATTGGATGAAGAAAACGACAAGAATAGGTTGTTTATAAATAACGACGTAGTTGTTACCGTTAATACTGTTGGAATACCCGGTGGTTAGAACACAGTAGCACACAGTATTGCACCAATTATTGATTCTTACGTAAGAAGACACTACTCAATAATTGTTACAATAATTATCGCTCAAAGATTTTATTTTATTGATTCAATAATTCTTTGCGTTGATATTTTATATTATTTCGTTGTTTCAATAATTGTCATTGCACAGTATTTTCCATTATCGGAGCAATAATTCATATTATCTGAATAATATTATTAGCTAACATTATTGACAATGTCTAGAAAATTCTGTCTAAGGAGATATTTGGTCATCTAATTGCGCGCCTGTAAAGAGAAATCCTTATTGAAAAGCCCCCTCTTTCCTGGGAACTGCCTGATTGTCAGTATTGTGATTCTATAATATTATTTGTGAATAATTAATTATTGATTTATATGATGAGTAAAATATTAATTTTATGTGGATATAGATGGAGAAAATTTTTTAATGTGACAATTGTTGAAAGTTAATATTTTATCTTTTTATGATAAAATAATTTATTTATATATATTATTTTAATAATATAATAATGCTGATATTTTTACAATGAATGTGGGATATATGAGTATATGAGGAAGAAGAGTATTTTTGTAGCATTAAATGTTAACACATGTTTTGTGTGTTGGTGGACACAATTTTAGACTGAAATTTGATTATAGCTTGTAAAATCGCCCGTTTGTGGATTTTGGTCAATTTCTGTTTGAAATTTGAAAAAAAATTCTTCTGCAAAGTTGTAGAGAATGGAATTTCCTATGAAAAGGACATGTGGTTCAAATTTTTTGATAAAAGGGCTATTTATTATGAATTATTGAAGTTCCGGATTATGGAGTCTGAATTGATTTTGTAACAAAAAATGTTTTAAACATGGTTTTCATTTTTGTGTGATAAATGTGTTTTTGATGTGGTGGGCTAAGGAAAATTTGGTTATAAATATATTATTATATTCAATTTTTTGCTTTGGTGTTCTAAGTATTTTCCTATAAATAGGGTGCTTAGGTTAGAATTGAAAATCACACCAGAAATTAAAGTTTTCTCTCTACTTCTCTCTATATTATCGAGCGTATTCTTGTGAGTATTTTGATACTTTGAGTGTTGCTATACGGTGCAAGTTTCCTCAAAGACTATATCCGATATTCAATCGTAAATCTTGTCTTTTCGAGGTAAGGAATATTATTTTTTTATAAATGATATTATTTCTTTAAATATCATTATATCAGAATATTGGTAAGATTTTTCTTGTGAAATTCTGATCTTTTCATGTCAAAGTTACTATTCATGAGTTACTATTCGCGAGTTACTATTCATGAGTTACTATTCATGAGTTACTATTCACGAGTTACTATTCATGAGTTACTATTCACGAGTTATTATTCACGAGTACTATTCACAAAGCATGATAATTTTTCTTGTGAAAGTTCTACCTTTTAGTGTCGGAGTTTCTACCCACGTATACGACACTATTCACGTATACGGCACTATTCATGAATACGGCACTATTCACAGAAAAATTAAATTTTCATTTTTTGTCCAAGATATCTATTATGGATACTAGCTTTGATTATATCCATGTTTTGATCATTCTGGAATTTTACTTCATTATAATTATTTATGAAGTATTTTTGAACTCGGTTTGGTTAAAGTACGAATCCATAATATTTGTTCTTTTGTCTCACTGGATTCGTTTTCTTTAAAACATTTTTCATCATCCTCAGTCCTAAATGATGACATTACTGAATATCTTTGGCCTGTAGTGCAAAGATGGTTGATTTTCTTATTAATATCTTTGGCCCGTAGTGTAAAGATGAACAGGTGTTGAGATGAACATGACCAACTGATGAATATCTTTGGCCTGTAGTGCAAAGATGAATATTTGATTCCAGATATATATTGATTGATGTTACAGGTATAAAATATCGACGATGAACTTTTAAATTCATATATAGAAGATAGTAGTTTGCATTCTCTACTTAACTCTTCTAATGAATTATTATTTCTGTTGCGAAGATTGATTTAAAAATGGTTGTCTATTGTATTCTATTAGATTTTTCCCTGTTGAGGACTAACGATAATTTGTTCTATATTATCTTAGTCATGATGTTCTTTACTAGGCTAGTTGAGCTCACCATTTTTCCTTGTTGTTCCAATTTTCTTCTAAGGAGGCGAGAATGTAGCGAGTACTAGTCGGGGTGTAGAATGATGGTTCTAGAAGTTGTTCTAGTAGTCCTCACTATTCTGTAAAATAGTATATTAATAATTATAATGAGGACTTATTTGAGTGTGGATATTGTCTAGATGACAATATTTGTATTTAAACTCACAGTTTTTATGTTGTATTAATAAAGTTGTAGTTGTTTC